>JAAXCT010000418.1:0-527687 GCA_012490785.1 Eragrostis nindensis
GAGCGCACACAACGCTTCAAACAGCTGATCACCTTGGCATCAATTTTCTTTTTTGCCTCTACTTCATGCACTAATGCACTCTTGATATCTTCATGGCAGCAGCATTTTCTTTTTCGACTTCCACAAGCACTGCAGAGACTTGGACACTAGAAAAAGCAGCTCCAAAATGTTCATCGTCCAAGAAAGTCCTCTTACGACCTCCTACATGTTTATTTCCATTTGAAGGGTTGCTGCTAGTATATGGTGTTTGCGAGTGCGATTCATCCTCAGCTTCCATCTGTTTTCCATCAAATTTATTGTGCAAGGTTCATTCAAATCCAGTACGTCCCCAGGACCTTTAGCATCTCCTCCTTTGGCCAAGTCACTTGCATATATTTCAAAAAGCTTGTCATAGTTCGGAATGGGCTTGCCGTATAATGCTGCAGCACCAGGACGACTCTACAAGTTGATTTCAAACTTCACTTAGTATGTTAAAGAGCAATCATGAAAATATGCAGTTCAGTTGTGTGCTACTTTACAGTGCAAGCAGCATTTATAAATCAAAAGGTAGGAACAACAGTACGCAATCATAGAAGTAGCAGGTGGTAATTAAAAAAATTGGAGCAGAACATAGGTAATGTTAGCATACTTTGAGTAATAATTTAGTGTAGCATGATAACAAGAAAGGCAAAACTACAAGGCAAAAGAATTGTACCTTTGCCCAGTCCCAGTATAAATCCTTGTCACCATAACCACCATTTTCCTCTCATCATCCCAGCCAAATCCACTTCCAAGTGCTGAATATCCAATATACATGACAGTTGCTTCTTTAGAATTTTTATTTTAGATGAGATATGAGGATTGGCTTTAATTTTAGCATCAGGTAGCTTTTTGGCTAATTCTTTCTCAATGTACAGAAGGTAACCCGACTTGTGCCCAGTGTCCACCTTCCAACCTGAGTCATTCATTTCATATAGAATATCAACAAGAACCCTCTCCTCTTCAGCTGTCCATAACCTCTTCTCTCCGTAGCTTGTTTAGCTTTTTCTCTCTTACGACCACCCTGGTAAACTTATCTCATATCAATAAGGCCATAACATGAATACATCAACACTGCAAACATTTGTATAAAGCATGGCAACCACATTTTCTATTTGTTATACTCCACATGCACTACACACTAAACAAGAACAGTACAGCCACCAGTAGATTCAAATATTTGTACAGAGCATGGGAAACAAAATATTGTATTTTTTTTAATACAACAACCAGTAGGATACTATAGAGTCGTTAACAAAACAAGAACTTCACTGTTAACATCCATTCACAAAATACGGTGGGAATACATCAACCAGTAGGATAGTACAAACAGTCATTAACAAAATAAGTTCATTGTTTGAAACCTCAATCACAAAATGTCGCTACATCATCCGCTCTGAGATACTACTTTACCAAAATAACGCAGATCTCTCAGCTAACACTATGACCTACAACCTTTCTTCGCCTTCCAACCATTCCACATCCTAGTTGCTAGTTCATCCCTAAATTGAGACCACTCAGACGAGGACTCAGTGCGATCAATGAAATCAGCGCTGCTGCCTTCTTGACGCAAGAAATCCTCTAGTTGTGGCTCAATCGGGTCCGAACTCATTTGTTGCCTTATCAGGTTGTGCAGGTAGCAACATGCAAGGATTATACCCACTTGGGTTTCTAGAGGATAGTAAGATCCATTTCTAATTATGCCCCAACGTAGCTTTAGAAGCCCAAAGGTCCTTTCGATCACATTTCTGGCTGAGAATGCTTCATGTTAAATAATTCCTCCTTCTTCGTAGGTGGATTACTCCATTCTTTCAAGTGGTAACGCTGTCCTCGATAAGGAGCAAGGAATCCTTCACAATTTTTTATACCCCGCATCGACAAGGTAGTATGAACCTACATTTACAGATAATATTGTACAATTACTTTTTTACTAATTACCATGTATATGGTCATTTTATAAACTTGCTCACCACGAGGAACCTTGAGACCATTTGGTCTGGATAAGGCATCTCGGAGTACCCTTGCATCAGCAGAGCGAACCTTCCCAGCCAGCTAATACGTATATAAATTGCATGTCCCGTGCGCAGACCCCCAAAACATTAGTGGCAATGTCATTCTTTCTTGAACGGTATCGTGGCTTATCAACAGCTGGCACTCTAACTTTAATGTACGTACCATCTAGAGCACCTAAGCAGTTCTACATTTTAACAGATTTGTTCATAAGTCAGTGTACGACAAAAACTAAATAACATGACTATATAATACGTTTTAAATTTTACCTTGAACCACTTCCCCCTTTCATCCCTACAATTTTCTGGATTGGTTGAGGACTCCTTAGTAGCACCCTCCATAGCTTTAGAACAGCAACTAACACATTGAAGTGCCTACTTATGGTCTCTATAGATCTTTGGTAATCTGTTCTCATGGATCGACTTTTCTCGTCATAAGCTAGTATTGCAGGAACATTGCAACCATTTCCTCCACACTTACGTTCCTAGTAGCCCGTAAACCCCCTATGTCCTTGACCAACGAACATAATGTTCCAGAAGCAGCGCCTATCCATCCGAAGGTTCTGGACACATAGGATGTCACTTTCGTATATCATATCATTCAATTCTTTGAACGACTAGCTGGGTCAAACCGGCAAGGCTCTTTGATCATCCTATACTGATGTTTCCTTATCCATGCCATCCAATGGAGCAAAGTGCATGCAGCATGATCAAATATTCAATCTACGACGTCTCATGTCATTGCACAGAACTAGTATTGCTCTTTGGTTGGTCGGGGCCATTCTATCAAATAAAATAAGGTAACAAAGTTTTTTTCAGATAGGAAACGTCACACGAAATTCAGGAAAATGCTTGCAACTAATTGTAAATCACACAAGGGACACACAAAAGGAGCACACAATGTCACACAACAACAATAAAGGAAACATGCGCAAAAAAAATAAATGAAGATACATGCATAGGATACATTTTCTAAACAAGCTACAATACCTCATTGGTTGTGGGCCTTGTGGCACGGTGAGTGGGTTCAGCAATTGTTGGATTGCCGACAACAGCATATTCATTTTGTTGGATGTAAATCTCAACAAAGTTGGTGTGAGTTGCATGCTTCATCATTTCAGAAACAGATGCATCATCTTTGAGCAGGTCTATACCATATTGAAGAGGGCGACCAGGGATGGCATAATAGAGACTATCGCCATCCTTGTAGCCTACAGTCTTAGCCATCTCAACTACATGAAAGTATGACATTAAGTCCTTATCGACGTCACGGATGATGGAGACTTTGCCTCCTTCGTAAGTGAAATCACCTCTCTTTGAGAAAGCACCACTATGATAAAATATGATATTGACACAGGGTGCATCCATTTGCTGTGTCAAACAAATGTTAGCAATGTATTGAATTTGTAGGCTGGTCGAAGCTCCAATTAAGTCACCAATTGCACATACATAGTTTAAAATTGTCGAAAACAAATATGCAATAATATAGGCTATGTCCATATACCACCAATACAACAGAAATCAATACTGGTTGGCATTAAAAATTCGAAATTAAAAACTGTATAAAGCCTACTCTAAAGAAACCAGCAGGACAAAATAGAAGGACAAGGTCATATTAACGATCAATTAGTGCACGTGGTTAGCAAATTGGAGCAGGCATATGAGTCATGAGCCCTTGAACAAATCCTAATGTAACATATTATCACCGCAGTTAGCAATAAAGCAAGGAAGGATCGGATTTGGGATGCAGTGCATGCCGCAGGGTCATCTGAATAAACAAATCAAGAAAGGGCAGAGTGGGATCTTAAATAAATCAAGAAAGGCCAGATGTGAGAGTATAACCTGTGCGGTTGCCACTCACACTCCACGAGACACCGGGGAACGAGCAGATTTTTGGCGACGACGGCAGACCGACCGTAGGCGCAGGGGAGCACAAGGGGCGATGGTATCTGCACTTTTGGGACGGAGCGTCTCGTGCGAGCAGGCGGAAGGGCGGCTGACAGTGCAGTGCGATGGCCTTCCGAGCAGCGGAGCGTGGGCGGGGCGCGCGAGCGACGCGACGGCGTCGGGAGCGGAAGCAGCGCGGGCGGCGCGCGCGAGCGGCGCGAAGGCGTTGGGAGCGGAAGCAGCGCGGGCGGCACGCTAGCGGCGCAACTTGAAATGACGAATTCGAGCGACCAAGATGCATCCGATGCCTTCTAGACAGGAGAAGATAAGGGGTAAATTTGTAATTTCACGTGTCACTTCCCGCTTCCGGGGTCTAAACCCACCGCGCCCCCTGGGTTTGAATCGATGGGATATGGCGGGGTCTTTTCCCAATCCTCTAGCACCTTCTTTTCCCATTCCACAAATCCAAACATAGGATTAATTATTTCCCACTCCCCATTTCCCATTCCCACCTCTCTTTTCCCCATATCCAAACATTACCTTAGAGGAAAACACGTCTTCCCTTGCTGACCAGCCCCGATGTCTCCGGTGAGGATCGTCGACGTCAGCTACCTCGCTGTGCCGGCAGATGGCGCGCTGCCGCCGGAGCCGATCAAGCTCAACGCCATGGAAGCCCAGTGGGTGGCGCTTCCTCTGCTTCAGCATCTCCTCTTCTTCGACGGGGACCAGCTGCCGCCCTTCGAGACGGTTCTCCACTCCCTCAAATCCTCCCTGGCGGCTACCCTGGCCACCTACCGCCCGCTCGCCGGGAAGCTAGTCCACGTCGCGGACACGGGCGACGTCGCCATCAGCTGCTCCGCCTCCGACGCCGTCAAGTTCGTCGTCGCGGAGTCGGACGCCGACGTGCGCCGCCTCGCCGGCGACGAGGAGCAAGACGTGCGCATGCTCGAGCGGCTCGTCCCGGAGGTCGACATGACCGTGCTGCCGGCGTCGTTGCTGGCCGTGCAGGCCACGCGCCTCGAGGGAGGCGGGTGGCTATCGGGGTCACCGTGCACCACGGCGTCGCCGACGGGCGGTCGCTGTGGCGGTTCGTGGAGGCGTGGGCGGCGGCGCGCCGCGGGGACACTCCGCCGGCGGCGCCGGTGTTTGACCGCTCGCGCGTCAGGCTGCCCGGCGGCGAGGAGCTTGCTAGGAGCGTCTTACGCAAGTACGCGCCGAATTTGCCTGTAGTATGTACACGTTCCGATGCGGTCGCTCCCCTGTTTCCCGCAGTGCTTTGTAGTTCAAGATGTGAATTATTAGAATCAACTAAATAGACCAGCACAAGTGAAGCTAGTATGCACGTAGTACGTATCTGTAGTTACGAAATTGTTTGAATTCCATTCGCTGCGATATTATCTGGCGTCTTGATACGCGTCCGGTGTTGTGTTGTTGCCACAGGCGAGCATGCTTCCGACAGAGGAACGCCTGAAGTTCACCCGCCGGATGTTCATCTTGGACGCAGGGCACATCGAACGGCTAAAGCAGCGCATCGTCCGCCTCAGCGAAGCCCGAGGCGCGCCCTTGCTCCGCCCTCCGTCCACCTTCGTCGCCGTCGTCGCGCTGACCTGGACCTGCGGCGTCCGCTCCAGGTCGTTTCCCGCGGACGAAGACGTGTTCCTATTCTTCTTCGCCGACGTCCGCAACCACCTCGACCCCCCGGCCGGCGCGGACTACTTCGGCACGTGCCTCACCGGATGCCTACGGAGGCTGCCGGCGCGGGAGCTCCAGTCCGACCACGCGCTAGCGACTGCGGCGTCGGCGATCCAGGGCGCGATACGTGAGATGGCGGAGGACCCGGTGGCCGGCTGGGATTTCTTGAAGGTTGCCACCGAGATCAACATGAACCGGTTCTTCAACGTCTCGGGGTCGTCGGGCTTCAGGGCGTACGAGGTCGCCGACTTCGGGTGGGGGAGGCCGCGGCGGACGGTGCCGGTGAGGTTGAACCAGGACGGTCAGGTGGCGCTGGTCCGCGCCAGGGACGGCGAGGGGGTGCAGGTGTCCGTGGCCATGCGCCAGCGGGCGCACATGGACGCGTTCAAGTCAGAGTTCCTCAAGCTTGTTCTCTGAACAGCTGAGAATTTTGTAATAACGCCAAATGCTGCGTGTCAAAACATAGAGACGGGAACTTTTTCCACTTTCTCAAAACAAAATATGGCAGTCTGCTTTTGTTCGGATGGCATAGAACAGCCAAACATTTACACGATGGTCAAACATGTACAATTGCTGTTGTTGATTATAAAACTCGTCATATGGATCATGCTCTCATTTGTTTTTCTCCCAACGTCCTGATGCTTCAGTTCGCTATCTGACATACTGCTATAGAAAATAGATGATCGAGATCGGTTGGCATCAGGTGGCGGAAGATCAACCTGCAGGGGTACTTTGGAGGAGGAGGAGGATGACAGTAGTGCTGCGAAGAGAGGGCGCATGGATGCCTGAAACCTGACTGGAGCTCATGGTGAGCACCGCGAGGAACAATGAATACCATTGGAACTTGGAACTGGGGGGGGGGGGGGGTCCCGGACAGTTCAAGAGTTGTGCGCGCTTATGCGTGCATATAATCCCAAACTCATCGTCCTCTCGGAGACGATGAGTGAGCAGAGAATGCGAAATCTAAGATGGAGATTGGGATGAAGGGCTGTTTGGCTGTGAGGCAGTGATGGTAGAGAGTGGAGGCTTGGCGCTGTTCTGGGATGAATCGATTGATGTTGATCATATTACTATATATCTAATCGCTACATTGATGTTCATGGAAAGGAGGGCCTGTTGGCTGAACCATTGAGAGCAACTTTTATCTATGGAGAGCCAAGGTTGGAGGACAGAGCTGATATGTGGGACTTTCGCAAAAAAAAAAAAGAGCTGATATGTGGGAGAAATTGCAGCGATTGAAGACGCTATCGGAGGCTCCGTGGGTGGTCATTAGCTTTTAATGAGACAATGTAGCAGGAACATTTCTCGGCAACACAACGTGGGAAACGCCAAATGGAGAATTTTAGAGATGTGCTTAACATTTGTGGCCTCTATGATCTTGGCTTTTCTGGGCTTCCATGGACAAATGCCAATGGGAAGTTGGGTTAGAGGAATGCCAAGGTGAGAATAGACGGTGTAGTGGCTCTGCTCATTCGGACCATTGCCCTCTAGGCCTCTACAGCTGGTGCGTGAAAAGGAGGAATGGGTGCAAGGGCAGAGAGATGTGCGGTACGAAATCATGTAGGAGCGAGAGGCGTCCTTGGCGCCACGATTGAGAAGGAGTGGAAGAACAGAGGTGACAAGAGCTCGCTTGGCTCAGCGTCGAAAGCGATAAACAGTGTCATGAACAGCTTCTAGAACGTTGACATCTCAGAGTATTTTTTTTTTCACAATACTATGGATATTTATAAATTTACGTACAAGATTTTTATGTCATAAATTGCTCCTTATCTAACATTTTATATGGTTTCAAACCAAATATACAATACTATTCATCATTTCATTACTTGTCCTAAGTTCGCAAAATGATCTCAAGCGTTTATGCACTAAGAAAAGGCAAGCCTTTTTGGGTTGTATTCGAAGACATGAAAAATGTTTTTATGTCAGCAGACGGAGCCAAAGCATATGGACTCGTTGATATTGTAGGGGATGGAATAATTAACGAGCACTACAATAGTGATCCATTATGGTTTCCAAAAATGTTTAAGGATTGGTAGTGGCTGAATTTCTTGTAAATTTATTTCAAACCTATATCCGGTTTTATATGATTTGTTAGAAAATAGGACTGGTTCAATCGATTAACAAATCAAAGTTCAATGGCTAAGGCTTGCAGTTGTGACATTGTAATTATGAGCTCTTGGAGTTGTGACATTGGCATCACAAAAAAAACTAAGATGAACTCACACCGTATCGTCCAGACCTTTCAACTAAACACATTTTTAATATATACCGTGCGCAGCGTTTTTAAAATCACCGCGTGTTTATAAGATTTTGATATTGGAGTTGTCTTCTTCTTTGGTCCATGCCAACAGCTAGGTTGTTCATTTTTTTTACATGTGAATAATTTATGATCGATATTTGTATGTGCTACCTCTACCCAATATATAGATCTACCATCGAAAGCACGTTACCACAAATGAAATAAATTCTAGAACGTTGATAGCTCAGAGTAATTTCTAAATTGTTCACAATACTATGGATATTTGTAAACAAGATATTTGTGTAAAAAAAATTATATCTTATAGGTTAGTTATATACATTTTTTTTTTGCGATGAAGAAGAGCTTTATTAGTTACTCAAGGTAATGTTACAATCATGAGCAACTACTGGCTCGACACAACTAGGCACTCGATCACGCCATACTGCACTATGACACAAACGCTTAGCTAATTGAGCGAGCTCATGGGCGACTACATTCTGCTCTCTTCTAGTGTGGCTGAACACCACTGCCGGCAGCTGTGCAGCAAAGGACTGTGCTTCCTGGGGACTTCATGAACTGAATTACCGTGGCACAATCAGATTCCAGAATGGCTTGATGAGGAGCCCATTCAGTGGCTAGCGCCAGCCCTTCCCGGCAAGCTAAGGCCTCCACTTCCTCTGCATTTCTTGCACTAAAAATCACACGCCATGAGGACAGCAGGGCCCTGCCAGAACTATCCCTGATTATTATACCAAGCCCAGCCTCACCTGTGGCCTCAGTGTATGCACCATCCACGTTGATCTTCACCCATCCATGATCAGGAGGAATCCATCTCTTCAGTTTCTCCATACTCATGGCACTCTGCTTTTTCATTCCACCACCAAGCACCTGCTTCCCTTCTTGTCTTCCTTCTGCGGTTGCCGGATGGTGCACAGTTCCTCCCAGAAGTCTGTCAGAAATTTTGCCGACACCTGCACTGGAACTCTGCCTTTGCCATGCACTACCTCATTTCGCACAAACCATGCCCTCCATAGAATTAATAGGAGATGTGCTGCAGAAATCTCATCATGACAGTTAATAACATTCAGTAGCCATTCTGGACCAGTGTTGCCAAGCATTCGCTCAGCTGGCATGGTCCAGCTGCATCTCACGCCGCTCTTAGAGCCACTGCATGGTCACACCTCATGATAGCGTGATAATCATCCTCACACTCTGTACCACAGATTTCACATGTGCCTTGCTCCTCTAGCTTCCTCTTCAGTTTGTCCATTCTGGTTGGCAGCCCATGGTGAATCAACTTCCAGGCAAAGGACTTTACCTTCGGAGACACCGGGAGCTTCCACAGTTTCTTCCACATCGGTCTAGTACCATCTGGGTTGGAGCTCGATCCTGCTCCTGCGCCACCCTGCTCGAGATCTTTTAGTTCAACTGCAAGCCTATATGCACTCCGCACCGCGAAGCAGCCAGTTTTCTCAAAGTGCCACGCCACCAGATCGGGTCTACTTGGAGAGGGAACCCGAATTTTCTCAATTTCCTGCACATCATGCTGATGAAAGAATCTTCGCAATAAGGCACCATCCCAAGTACCGCTACTGTCCATGAGCTGAGGAACCCATTTTAGTCTGCATGATCTCTTTTTCCTGGCAGGTTTCAGAAATACCGATCTTGGGATCCATTGATGCCGCCAGATCTTAATGCTGCTCCCGTCTCCCACTCGCCAGATAGCTCCTTTCTTCAATAGTTCCAGGCCAAACATAATAGCCCGCCATGTCGGCGAGACCTGCGACGGGAACGCCGTATCTAACAGGTCACCATTAGGAAAGTACCTTGCACGTAGTAACCTTGCACACAGGCTGTCCGAATATTCAATCAACCTCCACGCTTGACGTGCCAACAAGGCCTGGTTGAAAAGATGGAAATCTCGAAAGCCGAGGCCACCTTTCTCCTTGCTCCTGGTGAACTTCTCCCAGGCGATCCAGTGAGTTTTACGTTCTCCAGATTCAGCACCCCACCAATAATTCCTCACCCCACGTGCCAATTCTTCACAAGTGGTCTTGGTTAACTGAAACACACTCATAATATACGTGGGAATTGCTTGAGCTACTGATTTAATAAGTGTTTCCTTAGCTGCAGCAGACATGAACTTCTCTGACCAAACTGTCAGACGCTTCCCAAACCTTTCCCTAAGAGGCTGGAACCTTTCACCCTTTTGACGTCCATCCGGCGTTGGCAAGCCTAAATATTTGGCTTCAAATTCAACCTTCTGAACTCCCAAGATATCTCTAATCTGAACTTTACGTTCATCATCCAAATGTTCTCTAGTGAGCAGCGAGCACTTTGCCGGGCAAAGCAATTGTCCTGTGCCACACTCAAACTCATTCAGCACCATCTTGATTCGAGCTGCTTGTTCACTGTTAGCCTTGAAAATACAAGAGCATCAGCAAACAACAGATGGGAAATACCAGGGGCATTACGAGTAATCTTCAGTTCTTCTGTATTCTGACTGTTTCACCTCTTTTTGCAGCGAAACAGAGAGAGCTTCAGCCACGAACAGGAACAAATAAGGGGATAAAGGATCTCCTTGACGTAGACCGCGCGAAGGCACAAAGGATTCCAACGGAACCCCGTTGAAGCGGACCGAGTAGCGTACCGTGGTTACGCAAGACATAACCCACTGCACCCACATTGGTGAAAAGCCGAACTTCACAAGCACTTGTTCTAGGAAAGACCAGTCGACACGATCGTAAGCCTTGGATAAATCCAGTTTGTAAGCACAGAAATTGTTCCTTTTCGAATTACTATGATGAATAGCATGGATACACTCAAAAGCGATGAGCGCATTATCTGTGATCATTCTGCCCGGTAACTCTGGCTCGAAGAAATTAAGTCATGCAGCAGGGGCCGGAGACGATTGACCATACACTTTGATACTATCTTGTATACCACATTGCATAAACTGATGGGCGGAAGTCAGCAAGTACCTCAGGGTGGTCTTTCTTCGGTATAAGCACGATAGCCGTATCATTCACTCCATCAGGCATCTGTCCCTCAACAAAGAACTTCCTGACAGCACGAACTACGTCTTCACGCAGAATTCCCCAATTGCGCTGGAAGAACCGTGCCGTAAATCCGTCCGGGCCTGGAGCTTTCAAAGGACCTATCTGAAACAGAGCATCACCAATTTCATCGTCAGTAAACTCTTTACACAATTGTGCATTCATTTCCTCCGTCACTTTACGACTGAAAGAGCCCAGAATAGTGCTCGGAACCACCTCCTGATCGCAAGTGTACAGCGCCTGAAAGAAGTTCCTTGCCAAAACAGCAAGCTGCTTCGGGTCCTCGCACCACTCGTTACAGCTGTCCTTTAGGCGTTTGATTTTATTCTTCTTAGCGCGCCACTGAGCCTGTCTATGAAAGTATTTGGTATTTCGATCTCCATCCTTCAACCAAGACACCCGTGACCTTTGGAGCCACAACATCTCTTCCCTGTACAGCATCTCATTCATTCTGCCCATTGTCTCCTTCACTTGCTCCATGCTATCCGCATCTGTAGCCCCTTGAAGTACGCCCAGTTTTGCACGCAGCTCCTCTAGTTCCTTACGAACAGAGCCGAAATTCGTCTTGCTCCAGGAACGTAACGCCCCCATAACCTCTCGCAAGCCTTGAGCAACTGATCCCAGGCAGTCCTTAGGTCCGGATTTCTTCCATGCCTCAGCGATTTCTGGCTCGAGAGACGCCTCTCTTTCCCACATAATCTCATAGCGGAAAACACGTGAACCCGCCAATTTAGTTTCCTCCAGTCCCGTTCTTATTAGCACCGGGCAGTGGTCCGAGCACGGGGAGACCAAGTGCTCCACCGAGGCATGCTCGAATTGATCTGACCATGATAGCGAGGCGACCGCCCTATCAAGTCTGACCTTAACATTCCGCTGCCCACGTTTCCCATTATCGTACGTCCACGGGAGCCCCATAAAGCCCATATCATGCAGATCACAGAACTCCAACGCCTCCCGAAAAGCCTCCATTTGTCTCTCCCCTCTCAACGTTGAGGAGAAGTGTTCGAACTGCCACATAGCCTCGTTGAAGTCGCCCACGACTAACCATGGGGCACTGGACTTAGCCTTCATTCGCTGTAAAGTCTCCCACATAAAGTGCCTATCTTCCACACGGGGCTCACCATAGACACATGTAAGTCTCCAAACCGGCGCATTCGGGTGTTCCTGGACCAACACATCAATGAAACGCTCCGACTTGCCCAGCAGACTAACCGAAATGGACTCATCCCAGACAAGGGCAAGCCCTCCACTCTTTCCTCTACTACTAACAGCCTGATACCTTCGTAAGCCGATCCTCCATCGTAGATTTCTCATTTTTGCTTCACTCTGCCTGGTTTCCGAGAGGAAAACCAGTTTGGGGTTATTTTGCTGCACTAGGGCAGCAAGATCACGAACTGTCCGGGAGTTCCCCACCCCCGGCAGTTCCATGCTAAGCAATTCATTGCTCCTGACGGGGCTCGCCTTGAGCTCCCGTCAGGTTTCCAGCCTTTGCATGCGATCCAATTTCTTTCTTGCTCCTCTTTGCAGCATTCTCCTTCACTAGCTCGTCGCTTGATCGTTCCATTTTGACCGAGGCTTGGGGCATCTCCTCGTCCTCCACATTACCTGTCACAAGTTTCGCTGCTCTAGCATTTTGGACACGACCAAGGTCGCCAAGTCCTACTGAGGACGTCTCACTCAGCTCGTTATCCACACTCCCATTAAGTCCCGACACGCAGTCCTTCCTTCCTAAAAGGTTCGGTGCAATCTGTAGATCAGTCTGGCTTACAAGCACGTTCAGCTGCCTCACACCGTGCTGTAAAGCTTCTTGTGTCTCTGGCGGTACCTCAATGGGATCATGCTCCTGATGTGGCATCTCCTGTCCAGCGTTCAGATTATCCGGCTTTGGTGGCATGCTTTCCGCATCCGCATGAACACGACTCCCGGGGCCCTTGTTGCTGCTGGACTGTGAGAGAGCTCTCTCCCTCTGGGAACCACTATAATTTAGAGCGCGCTTTACGGACATTGTGGTTAGTGATAACATCATGAAAATATTTTTGTATTGAAGTGATTATACAAGAAAGTATTTTCAAACCAATTGAGACCAAGGAACAGGGTGACGTTCTTCATGAAACTGCTGGTAACGAGTGAGTACTTACTTGAGAAATTAAGTGGCTATTGTTAGGAGCATCCACTTCGTTTCCTCGAAGGTTTTCAAACATGTACAATTGATGTTGTTGATTAGTATAAAACTCTTGTACTCGTCATATATCTTTTGCCAGATCATGGTCTCCTTTATTTTTCTTCCCAGATAAATTTCTTTACGATGTATACGCTGATGTCCCGATGCTTCAGTGCGCTATCTGACGTTGGCAAACGTATGCGATGAGCCAAAGTCAGTCACGTCGATTGGGCACTGCGATCTCGTATCGCCCTTCCGTGCCAACCACGGCCAGACACAAAGCAATTCGAGATCCAAGTTCCCAGCACTTTGTCTCTTGCTGATCTGCCCCAATGTCTCCGGTGAGAATCGTCGACGTCAGCTACGTCGCTGTGCCGGCTGCGGCCGCGCTGCCACCGGCGCCAATTAAGCTCAACGCCATGGAGGCACAGTGGGTCGGGTTACCGGTGCTGCAATACATCCTCTTCTTCGATGGCGACCAGCTGCCGCCCTTCGACACCGTTACCAAGTCCCTCAAATCCTCACTAGAGGCGACGCTGGCCAACTTGGCGCCGCTCGCCGGGAAGCTCCACTACCTCCCGGACACCGGCGACGTCGCCATCCTCTGCTCGGCCTCCGACGGCGTCAAGTTCGTCGTCGCGGAGTCCGACGCCGACGTGCGCCGCCTCGCCGGCGACGGGGACCACGACGTGCACACGTTCGAGCGGCTCGTCCCGGAGGTCGACATGAGCGTGCTGCCGTCGTCGCTGCTGGCCGCGCAGGCCACGCGCCTCGAGGGAGGCGGCGTGGCTCTCGGGGTCACGCTGCACCACGGCGTTTGCGACGGGCGATCGCTGTGGAGGTTCGTGGAGGCGTGGGCGGCGGCGTGCCGCGGGGACACTCTGCCGGCAGCGCCGGTGTTTGACCGCTCGCTTGTCAGGCTTCCTGGCGGCGAGGAACTTGCCCGGAGCGTCTTGCGCAAGTACGCGCCGAATTTGCCTGTGGTACGTACACATTCCGATGCGCTCGCTCCCTTGCCTCCTGCCGTGCCTTGAAGTTCTACAGGTGTTTTAATACGCGTCCTGTTTTGTTGCCACAGGCGAGCACGATTCCGACAGAGGACCGCCTGAAGTTCACCCGCCGGACGTTCATCTTGGACGCAGGACACATCGAGCAACTGAAGCAGCGCATCGTCCGTCTCAGCGAGGCTCAAGGCGCGCCGTTGTCTCGCCCCCCGTCCAGCTTCGTCGCAGTCGTCGCGCTGGCATGGACGTGCTCCGCGCGCTCCAGGCCTTTCCCCGATGACAAGGACGCGCTCCTCTTCTTCCTCGCCGACGTCCGGGGCCGCCTCGACCCACCGGCCGGCGCGGACTACTTCGGCGCGTGCCTCACCGGATGCCTGACGAGGCTGCCGGCGCGGGAGCTCTGCTCCGAGCACGCGCTGGCGGCCGCGGCGGCGGCGATCCAGGGGGCTGTCCGGGAGATGGAGAAGGACCGCTCGACGGATGGGAGTTCATGAGGCTTGGAGGAAAGGTTCCTCTGGATCGGTTAATGAGCGTCTCGGGCTCGTCGGGCTTCAGGGTGTACGAGGTCGCCGACTTCGGGTGGGGCAGACCGCGGTGGACGGTGCCGGTGAGGATGAACGGGGACGGGCAGGTGGCGCTGGTCCGCGCCAGGGACGGCGATGGGGTGCAGGTGTCGGTGGCCATGCTTCAACGGGCGCACGTGGACGCGTTCAAGTCGGAGTTCCTCAAGCTTGTTGCCCAATGATGTCGCAGTCTGCTGTCGTTCGGATGGCATAGAACGGTCAAACATGTACAGTTTTTTTCCGATGGTCAAACATGTACAATTGATGTTCTTTTTTTTTGAACTGTACAATTGATGTTCTTGATTAGTATAAAGAGTAAATTGATGATCCGCTTGAAAACTTCAGTGACGTGCTAGTCCAGTTTCAAAGATTGGTGACTTATTTGCACATATCAGATAAGTTCGATGACTTTCAATGCAATTTACTCGTATAAAACTCTTGTCCTAGTCATATAGATCACGCTCTGATTTCTTTTTCTTTCAATATAAATTTCTTTAAGATGTACTTGATGCTTCAGCGCGCTATCTTTTTTTTTTCGAGGCTTCAGTGCGCTATCTGACATTGGCAAATGTACGCGATGAGATGCTGAAGCTGTCATAGAAAATAACGACGAGGCATATCAGACACTAGGAGGAACAGGAAGAAAGAAACTGGTGATAGTGCATTAAGACAGTAGTCTGCAATCCGTGTGGGTTCTGCTATACTTGATGAAGCCACAGGGTTTGTTGAGAGACATGTATATTGTAGAGATGGCACGGCAATAAATGCGAGGAATTTACCAAGTTGATATTGTTCAGCTGTGAATTTTCAACTTTTTTTTTTTCATTACACAATACAACTCAGGTCACTCACAACGCACGCGCACTCACCTTTATGAACGCACATACGCAAACCCTATCTCTACGAGCATCTTCAAAGACTGAGCCGGCAAATCCTCGAGATTGACGAAGTCAGCACTGACGCCTCGCAAACTCTACTCTTATGTGAATTTTCAACTTTGATGGAGAGCAACATGATCTGATATGGTACTGTGATTGGCAATTCACTCCATGAATTGCGATACATATAGAGAATTCCTTTTGAGAATCATTTTCTTCCTTCCCAATTTCAGGGGTGTCTTTTTTTCTTCTTCTTTCTTTCTTTCTTTCTTTTTTTTTTTCTTTTGAGAAGATCCTTTCAGGGGTCTCTGGAGTCTGGACCGAGTTGACCGGGCGATACACATTGTTTTTTTTAGCCAAGGGCGATACACTAAATGGGCCTGCCAATATTTTTTATGGGCCACTCAGACAGACAGTGTCGGATCATCCATCAGCTCTTTCCTGGGCCAACTCGTCGTCATTCCCGGATTACGCTAGCCATCAGCCCAACAAAATTTAAGTCATGTGATTCAACATAAAAAAAATAAAAAAATTAAAGCATGGATACTTCCAATTTCCGAACGAACGATGCGTCGCTGCATATGTTGTTTCCGCCTTCTCTTTCTATATATATACTCTCCAGACGTCCCCACATCAAACAACCCCAACGGTAACAAATATTTTTTTTTCAAAGATCCGACCATTGCCGGCATTATATATTTATAAGAAGGAACAGAGTTTTATGCGCCTGTGGCACATTACAACACTAAGGGAGGTTTAGGAGCATGAGCTAAACCTGTCACGATCATAACTGACTACTCACTAAAATTTGCTACAACTAGTTGAGCGAGGCGTTTTGCCCCAGCAACACTCCACAGCGAAGCCTCATCTTTGATCTCGGCAGCAAGACGAGCAAAGTCCTTCTCCTTGTTCTGGAACACTCTCGCATTCCTCTCCTTCCAAATCACCCAGATGACAATGATGGCCATTGATCTTAGCCCCTGGCTGCTTCCTGGCTTAGACCATCCGTTAGCTGGCTGTACGATGCTGAGACAGAGTCCAGTGGCGACCAAGTTGCCGGATGTAGCCGCGCCTTCCCAACGGTAACTGAGGAACCATGTTAAGATGTACCATGGTTCATGATGTGATGAGTAATTGACAACGGATTTGGTTTGAGTTGAACTCGGGGTTTCGGGTTTGAATTGTGGGATTTTGTGGGTTACATAAGCATGTGCATTATTATGTTTATGGCTAACCGGAGTTGGTGAAGGTGTTGGGATGATTGGCGGAGAAGGAGGAAACGTGTTTGCTTGTCTAATGATGTGTAGGTCAATGGAGTCAACTTGATGGTCAACGGCGGGAGGATCGGGACTAAGCGGGAGGCTTTGGTCCGGGCGATCGAGAGGCCGGGTGAGGTCAAGGGTGATCCACACCGTACACGTGGCGGACAAGAAGCACGGAGGGTTTCGCGGTTTGGCCTGAAAACCGTGGAGGTGATGAAGACGGCGGGTTGACCAAGTCAAGACGAACGGGAGGCCGAGTCAAGCGAGGTCCCGACGGGCTGGGACGAGGAGGCTTGACGGCGAGGTTCGCGAGACGAGGTGACACGCGTCGACATCGAGGTGGTTTCCCGGTTTATGCCTCAAAACCGGCGGGCTGACGGTTTCCCGGTTTGGCCTCAAAACCGGCGGTCGGCGGTTTCCCCGGTTTGACCTCAAAACCGGTGGCGACGGTTTCCCGGTTTAGGCCTCAAAACCGGCGGTGGACGGTTTCCCGGTTTGGGCCTCAAAACCGGTGGCGGAAGTCGCGCTTTGAGAAGCGTGCAAGGCGGTTTCCCGGTTTAGGCCTCAAAACCGGCGGCGGCGGATGGTGGTGCATGTGGCACTATCGCGAAGGTGGCTTCGAGGTGAAGCTACGGTGTGAAGGCCCCGACGGCGTTCGGGCGAAGGAGAAAAAGTTGGACGAAAACGCCCTTATGTGTTGTATGGGTGTGTTGTAGTGTGAGGGGCATTTTCGGGATGTGGAAATGTCCAAGGAGATAAGGTGGGTGGCTGGTTGTGGCTGCCCCCTTGAGCCTTTCATTTGAGTTGTAGGGAGAGGGCTTGAGAGAGGAGAGAAGAGAGGGGAGAAGAGAGGAGATGGCTCTTTGATTGAGCTTGTTGTCATCCTAGGCTTTGGTGTGCCAAGGAGTGGCTTGACATACACATGATTGAGTAATACATACCTCCAATTCGTGCTCAAAATGTTCCCATCCTCTTGAATCCCGATTTGCTATTTTCCCTTATTTTCGGAGCTCCTTTTCTGTGATTTTTCGTTCTTCGCTTTGCTTGCGATTTGGGCCAGATTTCTTTGGTGGAATTGGTGCTAGGACATGTGAGTATCCATCTGTGTCTTCGATTGATCAATCTCACTCACGAGCACTTGTAATTTTGGATTTCCCCCAAATTTCCCCATTTACTAGGGTTTCCCGATTCTCTGAAATTGGTGTCCAGATCTCAATGTTTTGGGGAGATTTCAGTTGCAATAGATCACACGTGATGTGGTGAGCGAGCTGTGCAAAGTTCGTATTTTGAGGAGGTCATTTGGCTGAGCTTTTCGATGATTGCTTGGTGAAGCGCAGACTGTTTGTCTTGCGGCCTGTCCTCTGTTCTTGTGTTGCCCAGTTATTCAGACTATAGTCCATCTCTGAAAGACTAGTACATCTCTGTCTCTGCTCTGTTAGTCTCGCGACTCTTGCAGCGATTTGGTTCCTTCAGTTTTACTAGTCGGCAGAGCTCTTATTCCCTTGTTTGCAAGTAAGTCACCATGGCTCGGTAGTGCTTCGTGTATATGCAGGTCTGAAGAAAGTGCAGGTGCACAGGTTTGGCCTGGCTGTAAGAAATTCAGGTCCTGCTTGTCTTCGACCAGCGGCAGTAGCTTGCATCAATCAACTGAACCTTGCATTGCTCGGGTTAGCACTTCATTTATTCATAATCGATCTCTGAACCTATGAAAGCTTTGTTCTTGTGCATTTCCTCTACAGCTTTTTGTTTGATATAACGGAACATCTAATATTGTTGGCTGCAGTAGCATAGTAGAAATCCTTTTGCTCTTAATCTCTGCACGTGCTCCTGTGTAGCTCCGATATCTTGTTGGAAAGATTTCAGCTAATGCTCGGCGGATTAACTTGTGGCCGTAATTAAAATATTACTTACTGTCGGCTGTAGCTTTTATTAATCATTGCTCCTGCAGATTGCTGTAGCTTGCATTGCTACGTTATCTTCTCATGTCTATTACTGATCGAAGTTGCACTTGTTCATGTATGCACGACTGCAGTTCAAGCACTAATTAAATATTTCTTTGCTTGCTAGTTGTGAGCTGTGTCTTTGTGCAACAGTAGCAGTGCAAGTTTTAATATTTGTTTGCAAGGTTTTCTCGAAGCTCTATCTCAGTTCAGTTGTACTTATACTGCCACAAGCTCTGCACTTTTGAAGAGTCTCTTTTTGCAGCTCGGGTTAATTAGCTTGCCTTTTATCAGTTCTTGCCTGAACAGTTTTTGCCACAGAAATCACATGCTGTAGCAAATCTTTTGCCTAACTTCTTTTTTCTGACATGCTTTCTAATTAGATTTTCTTTGTTTAATATCTACAAGAATTAATGTGTTAATCTTTATAGTTGCGCAACCAGTTCAGTAGTGTTTTTATTGACACCAGTAGCTAGTCCTTTGTGTCGACAAGCTTTGGTATTTCTTTGATCTATTTTCTGCAGGTGCTTGGCGACAACAGTTTTCCTGTCTTGATTTGCAGGTTTTAAGCATCATTGCCTTGCAGCACTTATCATTCTGGTTGCCTGTTTTTGTTTTGCCGGAGCTTCAAGTTTCTTAGCTTTCTATCTAGCTAGTTCTGTTTTAGTGACACAGCATGTGTGATGTACATGCTCATTAGTCTTTAACCAAATAATTAATCCAGCTGCTTGCTTGTGTTGCTCTGCCTTGCATTCTTTTTGCTTCCGCGTCGGATGGAGAAATCCCGACCTATTCCTATGATTAGTACGTCCGTTGTGACTACGTGATCGTGATAGGTTGGAAGAGAGGTGCGTCGGGTGAAAAATAGGAAAGGTTATCTGTTTCGGAAGAAATTTGTCGAGGCGCCTATTCACCCCCCCTCTAGTCGCCTTGTTCGGTCCTTCAATTGGTATCAGAGCCGGTTTGATCACTTGTTGGCTTTTACCGGCCTTGTGATCCATAGGCGACCTTTTGCACTTGCTTGTTTGTGCTTCGGCTATTTGCTAACGCTAATCGGTGCTTGTTCAATGGCACCAAGTGCTCGCTCTCGTTTGTCTTTGTCCTCAGGTTTGGATAGGTGTGGAATTGCTATTGAGGATGGGACCAAGAAGAGTCGAGTAGTGGATGCTTGCAAGGGCGATCTCGAGGAGGAGGAAGAGGCGGACCTCACGGAGGAAGAACTCAAATTGGTCGAGCTTTTCAAGCTTTCAAGACGCGATGAGATGTCTCATGAAGATCTCATCTCCGAGCTTTTCAAGATGAGCCAAGGTAACCTTGTCAATGGCATTGTGGGCTTATTCACTACGGTTCAAGCTTGTGATGCTAAAATTGCCAAACTCAAAAACAAGTTGAAAACCTCGATGCCTAGTGATAAGAGCTTGTTGTCTAGACTTGATAATGTGAATGCTTTGTCTTCTTGCAAGTCTAGTACTTCTTTGCCTTGTGATGATTGTGTTGCCTTGCTCAAAAAGAATGATGAGTTGAATGCTTCTATGGTTTGCTTGAAATCCGAAAATGTGAAATTGATGCATGATTGTTCTTCATGTGAAAAGCAATTGGAAAGTGCTAGATTTGTTATCAACATGTTGAATGAGAATGCTTCTTTGCCATGCATGTCTTGCAAGTCTTTGCATGATGAAATTAACTTGTTGAAATCGAATGCTTCTATGCCATGTGATTCATGTGTTGCCTTGCATAAAGATCTTGATTGTGCTAGAGTTGAAATAGGCAATCTTATGTCTTTGGCTAGAAAAGGTTGCAATTCTTGTATTGACTTGCTTGCTGAAAATGAAATGTTGAAGCTAGATCACTCCACTCGTTTAGAGCAACTTGAACTTGCTAGGGCTACAATTGTTGAGATGAAATCTATGCCTTGTAGCACTTGCTCTCTTTGATGAATGATGATGCCTGTCTTAATTCTTGTGCTAATCATGATGCTTTGCATGATATGCATATGAGTGATGCTCCATCTATTTCTTGCACATCATGTCATGATTTGAAAATTGAAGTTGAGGCTTTGAAGCTAATGCGCGATGATATGAGCGCAAAGTTGATTGAGCACAATGATATGAGTGCTAGCCTTGAAAAGGAGAATGATCTCTTGCGTACCACATATGCCGAGTGCATTGAGAAGGAGATTCAAATCTTAAGAGATACTCCATGTGGTACTTGTGAGCGCCTCAAATCTCAAAATGAGGTTTTGCTCCAACTATGCAAGAGCTTAGATGCAAAGCTTCTCGATTCACGCAATTCTTCTCACTCCGATGTGCATGTTTCAAATATTTCTTCTTTGTCTTCGGAGTTGGATTCTTCTCATATTGAGCGTGAGTCTTTGGTTGTTAGCACTTGTGCTATTGCTTTGGATAATTCTTCTTTGGCTACTCATGCTATTGGCTCTTCCGGTGTTGCCCAAGAGATTTCAAATGGCAAAGGTGTTTCTTACTCAAATGGTACATCAACCTTGAAAGAAAAGTACCATTGCACCTTTTGCAAGAAAGATGGGCATGTTGTTGAGTTTTGCTTTCGCCGTGTGAAACACGAGCGTCGCATTCGTGCAAAAGCTTTTAGGAACACACATCGTCCTTTCCATGGCATGTGTGGACCTAATGTTGACTCCAAGTCAAGAGATGCTTCTAGACCTTCATGCAAGTCTCAAAGGACTTCTCGCTTGAGCAAGAATGGTACTTCTCCATCTCAAACCGTCTCTCCCGATAGGCCATTGTACCATTGCTCTTATTGTGGGAATGATGGACATCAAATTGACTTTTGTTTTAGGCATGCTAAACGCTTGCGCCGTTCTCGTGCTTCTAACTCTTCGGGTGTTCATTGCTTTCCCATAGCATGAAGACTCGGGAGCCTAGCATGAAGCCTCGCTTTATTGATGGTTTCTTTGACTCTTTCTCTTGTGGGTTTGAACGTGCTCGTGGACATGCTTCTAATGCTTCTTGTGTTGGTCCACGACATAGTTCTCATGATGCTTTCCGTGGTTCTTCTCAAGTTGTTTCCTTTAGAGGTTCTCGTCGTTTTTCCAGTGGTTGCACTCGTTTTTCTTCTCGAGTTGCCATTTCGCGACATGCTCCTAAGGGTGATTCAAGGTCTTCACATTTGAACCAAAGTTTGCGTCATGCTAACCCTCATGATAAATTGAGTACATCTATTGGTCATGTGTCCAAGTGTTGGATTCCCAAGTATTTACTTACTAACCCTTCGGGATCCAAGACTCGGACATCTCTCTCTCTCATATGTAGGTTGGGGACGCGGGTTGGAGGACATGAGCATAATTCGTCTCGGTCTTTTGCATGACGTGATTGAGACATGGATGGTTCTCCATACCCTTGTACATGGCCTCCAAGAGGCATGCGCTTCATTGTAGCGTCTTCACCTATTTTGTGAGCTTTCCTATACACTCATACCTTCTACATTCATGTACATTTACTTATGGTATGGGATACTTGTTCATATGCTCACTTGACCCTCTTGCATGTATTATTTGTGTATATCATGTATCATGTTTTCGGTTTTCTCTCTCGATCTCTTTTGCCTTTATTTGTTAGCATGTGATCGTCTTGTTATATCCTACCATGCTTGCTTTGTGATCGCTCTTGTGACTTTTGTCACTCCTTCTTGTATCTTGTGTGAACCGTAATATATCTTTTCATGGTTAGAAAATGGTTCTCACATGCTTATCCTCATGTGATGAGTGCTCCTTATGGTCTTATTTTTTTTATATATATCCCTCACTTTGACATGTGATTACTTGATCCTCTCATGTTTTGTCATGCTTTGCAAATTTGAGTTTGAAGTATGCTCCATATTGCTTTATTTGCACAACTCCCTTCTTTGATTGTTTAATGTTTACCCCTTTTCAAGTGTCTCCTTGTCCTCTTTTGAAATTGTTCTAAAGTTGTTTTATCGAGGGGGAGATTGGCTTGAGTTGAGGGGGAGATTGGTTTGGTTTGAGGGGGAGTTGTTGTTTTTCATTGATATTGGAGCTTGTCTTGTGCTTTGGACTTTTGGAGTTGTTGCTTACATTGACATTTAGAGCTTGTATTTTTGCTTTGAAGCTTTGAGATGTTTTTTCTTGTAAAAATTGTATCTTACTTTTTGCATTGCATCTCATCATGTAACATGTGCTTTATAGATGTTGAGCTTCAATTCTTATGCCTTCTTGTATTTATTGTTGCTATGGTTGAGTTTGAGCTAAGTTGTGTGATTGCTAGTAGCAAACTTTTAAACTTAGGCTTTTCTAGATGGTTTGGCATAGGTGCATTTTGAGCAAGCTAGCTAAACTTAAAGATGAAAATTGGCTTTTGTGAGTCTTATGATCTATGCATGCCAATGTCTTGCTCACCATGTATATAATTGCTTTTATCCTTGTCAAGACTTGTGTTAAGGCTAGTTTTGGAAAATGTCTTGGCTTCGGCAACTTCTTGTTTGGGGGATGGTCTTTGCAAATGTTTAGCTCATGATGGGACTTTGGGGGACAAGTGTCTTTTTGCCAAAAGGCATGCTCTTTTGCTCTTGTGCTTAATTTTCTAAAATCAATTTGATCTTTTGTGCTTAATGTTATAAATCCAATACGGTGCCTTGACGCCTCAGGGTGTTTGCCGTAACCAGTCGTGCGACCCTCTGTATGGATAAGAGGTTACTTGAGGATAAAATCCAATACGGTGCCTTGATGCCTCGGGGTGTTTGCCGTACCCAGTCGTGCGACCCTCCGCATGGATAAGAGGTTACTTGAGGATAAAAAATAACATGAGTAATTGCTTTTGTTCCTAAATCTTATATCTCACTTGTTGATTACTCACTTGATCAAATTGAGTCTTTGTTGCATATGTGAGCGTTTGTCAAAGCACATCTTTCCGAATGTTTGTTGCTTGAGTTGAGATTGCCACTTGCTAGTTTTCTTGGATTCACTTAATACTTGTTTTGCCTTGGCTAGCGGTAATTATACATGTGGTGGCAGCTTTTATCATGATGTAGCAAATTTGAATCTATCTTGCTCAATTCAATCTTCATGCTTAGCTTGTCTAGCTTATTGCTTTTGTGCTATGCTCTCTATTACGGCCTTTGTGCTATTGTGAGCTCATGCTTTTACACTTCAAGGTTTTGTGCTTGATTACTAGCAATGATAAATGCTTGTTGACATGATTGTTGAAGCTCCATAAGTTTACATCCTCATACATTGCATTTTTGTCTCTCTTTTATGTCTTGATGAGTTCATTGCCAAAGGGGGAGAGATTTCAGGGGGAGTAATGCACAAAATCAGGGGGAGTAATGCCCAAAATGTGAGAAAGTGAGAAAATGATAGCATATGCATTGCATGAGAGGTAATCATAACTTGAGGGGGAGCATTCTATGTATTTGAGATTTTCTAGAGTCTCTTGTGTTTTGTGATCCTTGCTACTTGATGGTCATTTGATTTTCATTTTCTTCGTTTTGGACCATCTAGTTAGCTTTCTTGATTTCGCATTTCAAACTTCGAATTCTTAAGATTGTTGTTGTTGTCAATGTACTCATCAAGGGGGAGATTTGAGGAACCATGTTAGATGTACCATGGTTCATGATGTGATGAGTAATTGACAACGGATTTGGTTTGAGTTGAACTCGGGGTTTCGGGTTTGAATTGCGGGATTTTGTGGGTTACATAAGCATGTGCATTATTATGTTTATGGCTAACCGGAGTTGGTGAAGGTGATGGGAAGAATGGAGAAATGTGTTTGCTTGTCTAATGATGTGTAGGTCAATGGAGTCAACTTGATGGTCAACGGCGGGAGGATCGGGACTAAGCGGGAGGCTTGGGTCCGGGCGATCGAGAGGCCGGGTGAGGTCAAGGGTGATCCACACCGTACACGTGGCGGACAAGAAGCACGGAGGGTTTCGCGGTTTGGCCTCAAACCGTGGAGGTGATGAAGACGGCGGTTGACCAAGTCAAGACGAACGGGAGGCCGAGTCAAGCGAGGTCCCGACGGGCTGGGACGAGGAGGCTTGACGGCGAGGTTCGCGGGACGAGGTGACACACGTCGACATCGAGATGGTTTCCCGGTTTGGCCTCAAAACCGGTGGTGATGGTTTCCCGGTTTGGCCTCAAAACCGGTGGTCGACGGTTTCCCGGTTTGACCTCAAAACCGGTGGCGACGGTTTCCCGGTTTAGGCCTCAAAACCGGCGGTGGACGGTTTCCCGGTTTATGCCTCAAAACCGGTGGTGGAAGTCGCGCTTTGAGAAGCGTGCAAGGCGGTTTCCCGGTTTAGGCCTCAAAACCGGCGGCGGCGGATGGTGGTGCATGTGGCACTATCGCGAAGGTGGCTTCGAGGTGAAGCTACGGTGTGAAGGCCCCGACGGCGTTCGGGCGAAGGAGAAAAAGTTGGACGAAAACGCCCTTATGTGTTGTATGGGTGTGTTGTAGTGTGAGGGGCATTTTCGGGATGTGGAAATGTCCAAGAAGATAAGGTGGGTGGCTGGTTATGGCTGCCCCCTTGAGCCTTTCATTTGAGTTGTAGGAAGAGGGCTTGAGAGAGGAGAGAAGAGAGAGGAGAAGAGAGGAGATGGCTCTTTCATTGAGCTTGTTGTCATCCTAGGTTTTGGTGTGCCAAGGAGTGGCTTGACATACACGTGATTGAGTAATACATACCTCCAATTCGTGCTCAAAATGTTCCCATCTTCTTGAATCCCGATTTGCTATTTTCCCTTATTTTCGGAGCTCCTTTCTGTGATTTTTCGTTCTTCGCTTTGCTTGCGATTTGGGCCAGATTTCTTTGGTGGAATTGGTGCTAGGACATGTGAGTATCCATCTGTGTCTTCGATTGATCAATCTCACTCACGAGCACTTGTAATTTTGGATTTCCCCCAAATTTCCCCATTTACTAGGGTTTCCCGATTCTCTGAAATTGGTGTCCAGATCTCAACGTTTTGGGGAGATTTCAGTTGCAATAGATCACACGTGATGTGGTGAGCGAGCTGTGCAAAGTTCGTATTTTGAGGAGGTCATTTGGCTGAGCTTTTCGATGATTGCTTGGTGAAGCGCAGACTGTTTGTCTTGCGGCCTGTCCTCTGTTCTTGTGTTGCCCAGTTATTCAGACTATAGTCCATCTCTGAAAGACTAGTACATCTCTGTCTCTGCTCTGTTAGTCTCGCGACTCTTGCAGCGATTTGGTTCCTTCAGTTTTACTAGTCGGCAGAGCTCTTATTCCCTTGTTTGCAAGTAAGTCACCATGGCTCGGTAGTGCTTCGTGTATATGCAGGTCTGAAGAAAGTGCAGGTGCACAGGTTTGGCCTGGCTGTAAGAAATTCAGGTCCTGCTTGTCTTCGACCAGCGGCAGTAGCTTGCATCAATCAACTGAACCTTGCATT
Source organism: Eragrostis nindensis (assembly GCA_012490785.1). Lineage (NCBI taxonomy): Eukaryota > Viridiplantae > Streptophyta > Magnoliopsida > Poales > Poaceae > Eragrostis > Eragrostis nindensis. The sequence goes on from JAAXCT010000418.1 coordinate 26,100, forward strand.
GCTCGGGTTAGCACTTCATTTATTCATAATCGATCTCTGAACCTATGAAAGCTTTGTTCTTGTGCATTTCCTCTACAGCTTTTTGTTTGATATAACGGAACATCTAATATTGTTGGCTGCAGTAGCATAGTAGAAATCCTTTTGCTCTTAATCTCTGCACGTGCTCCTGTATAGCTCAGATATCTTGTTGGAAAGATTTCAGCTAATGCTCGGCGGATTAACTTGTGGCCGTAATTAAATATTACTTACTGTCGGCTGTAGCTTTTATTAATCATTGCTCCTGCAGGTTGCTGTAGCTTGCTTTGCTACGTTATCTTCTCATGTCTATTACTGATCGAAGTTGCACTTGTTCATGTATGCACGACTGCAGTTCAAGCACTAATTAAATATTTCTTTGCTTGCTAGTTGTGAGCTGTTTTCTTTGTGCAACAGTAGCAGTGCAAGTTTTAATATTTGTTTGCAAGGTTTTCTCGAAGCTCTATCTCAGTTCAGTTGTACTTATACTGCCACAAGCTCTGCACTTTTGAAGAGTCTCTTTTTGCAGCTCGGGTTAATTAGCTTGCCTTTTATCAGTTCTTGCCTGAACAGTTTTTGCCACAGAAATCACATGCTGTAGCAAATCTTTTGCCTAACTTCTTTATTCTGACATGCTTTCTAATTAGATTTCTTTGTTTAATATCTACAAGAATTAATGTGTTAATCTTTATAGTTGCGCAACCAGTTCAGTAGTGTTTTTATTGACACCAGTAGCTAGTCCTTTGTGTCGACAAGCTTTGGTATTTCTTTGATCTATTTTCTGCAGGTGCTTGGCGACAACAGTTTTCCTGTCTTGATTTGCAGGTTTTAAGCATCATTGCCTTGCAGCACTTATCATTTCTGGTTGCCTGTTTTTGTTTTGCCGGAGCTTCAAGTTTCTTAGCTTTCTATCTAGCTAGTTCTGTTTTAGTGACACAGCATGTGTGATGTACATGCTCATTAGTCTTTAACCAAATAATTAATCCAGCTGCTTGCTTGTGTTGCTCTGCCTTGCATTCTTTTTGCTTCCGCGTCGGATGGAGAAATTCCCGACCTATTCCTATGATTAGTACGTCCGTTGTGACTACGTGATCGTGATAGGTTGGAAGAGAGGTGCGTCGGGTGAAAAATAGGAAAGGTTATCTGTTTCGGAAGAAATTTGTCGAGGCGCCTATTCACCCCCCCTCTAGTCGCCTTGTTCGGTCCTTCAGTAACAATAGAAAATCAACTGCACACAACAATAATTAATGGTAGCTAGACGTCATCAGATGCTCCAAATTCCAGCCGCAACGACAATCCTTGCATACGATTCCATCCTGATCCTGATCCATAACGAGTTCGTAGGAGTATGCATTATGCAAGCTGGCCCGGAGCTAGGCCCTGCTAAGTTGGGCGACGCATGCATGCCCCACATGTGGAATGACGAACAATCCCTGCTGTATCAGGGCACACCCGAGGGTTGAAGACAGTTTGCGGGACAAACGACGAGATTTCTCACGTGGCCCCAGAGATTAGGGACAGCGAAACAACACGACTAGACCATACTAAACAAACAAAACGAGCAGCTTTGTGGTACATTCCGCCGGTCACGCTTCCATTTTTATAGCGTTACGTCAGTATCACAGAAGAATGGATATACAAGCACACGCACTGTGGGTGGTACGTAAACAACTCTCCTTGCCTTCTTAGCTGTTCATTACTTTGCGCCTTTAACGAATATATAACCTAAACTAATGAACCGCGACGCGCCCGGAGTTTAATTGAGGGTCATCATATTCATAGCCGCCAACCATAGGATAAGCATGTCACAGACTCACAGTCCGTCGGGCAAGCAAAGGTGGCGCGTTTGGTGGCCTGCGCTGTGTATAAATAGCACCCCGGTGGAAGTGGGAGGAGTCACCGCCGATCGAAACCACCAAGCTCTAATTAAGCAGTTCAGTTGCAGTTAAGCACTGGGCGCATCTCTCCTCAGCAAGCTAGATAGTCACTTGTTCAGTTAGCTCTGATGGCCACCTTCGCCGCCCAGCTCAAGGACAGGCTCTTCGGCCTCGTCGAGCGCGTCACGGGCTACGGCCGCGCTGGAGACCAGCATGTTGCGGCAGGTAATGTACATGCATCATGCATGCCGCTCTCTGAAGGAAAGGGCAGTGGATTTAGTAAAGATATATTTATGTGTAGTAAAACCTTAATAGCCGTTACTAAAGTATCATGTACTTCTCTCCCTCTGATATACAGGTGCACAGATCACGCAGGCTTCTCAGACAGAGATCAGAGCAAGAGGCGCAAAAAGCATGCCAGACGACGTACCCGATGTGTCACGAGGCTCACTGCCTCAGGTCAATTCTAGGATCCTCTAAACCATCTCCGTCATGAGAAGAGGAGCTCGCATGTGTTTTTAACCTTAAGAAAGGATGAGTGTACTAGTATTCCTTTTTCTTCCATGTATTGTGTGATCAGTGGCGTGTGTTTTGCTTGAGATATCAACCCATGGGCCATGGTTGGGTAAGCTTTGGTTGTCTGTCATGTTCACCAGCCAATTCTTGTAAACTTGTATTGTAGTAACTTGATAATAATCTTTCACTCACACTTTTCATGTCTATTTTTTCTTCAATTTTTTTGTGAACATATTTTTTTGGATGAAGTTTCTGTCTCTGTTAGGGTGTCCTGTTTCGTAATGAAACAAAACGAGAAGACTTCGGCAAAGAGAAAACATAGTCCAAGACACCCTTATCCATAAATTTTTTTTGAAAGAACTAGTATATGATAATTTTATGATGCATTAATTTTAGTTTAAAACGATTTCTCAGACCAAACAAACATGCATGCAATCCTCTAAAACAAAAAAACTACCATTATATCTGTTTAGATTTGAACAATAAAAACACACACAGGACCTTATAATACATAAGATTTTTTTTAAAAAAATATCGCACTGCATCTCTTTCCCAAACCCATTCCCTATCCCAATAGCACGCTATGACTTTTGCAAGGCCAGGTTAATTACTTAATTGATCCATACGTCTATTTACTGTAATGTTATTTCTGGTCGCCCAAGACGCTGACATGGATGCAACGTTTCCTCTCATCACCCCTATATTCACCATGAACCACCTTACCATTGCCTCCTATTAGTTCCGCAATCACACATACGAGAAATATAATTGTTTGATAGGGGCAAGAAAGAAAATCAATAATTAGTTACGATCTGTCATGTGTCTTGTACTAGTGAAACCTAGCATGCAACCAATTGCATCGTTGATCATTAAAGATATGTAGAAACCAAGAAACTTGCATCCTCGTGCTTTTTGATACATTTTAGTAACCAATTTTATTGGCCATTATAGCTTGGGAGCAAAGCTTTCATTTCTGATGGCAAGATTATGTGCCCTGCTCCATGCACTCTCAAGCATATGGGTAATGACTCCCCGAAATGATTAAAGGCATCATAGGGCAGCTATTATTTTCAATTTCTTTAGGAAATATAAAGCATATGGTTATGATCCATTTCCACCAATCTTTGATTGGGTACTATATAATAGTTCCGATTTATTACACGCGCGACATTATTAATCAAAAGAACACTGAACCAAGTTCTTCAGTCCATATAGCTTTGGCAATGATCACAACTGAACATATGCGCCCTTTACTCCAGTTGGAGCTAGTAGCTTTTTACGCTCGTATCACAGCCAAGTTCCTGAAGAACGGTGATGCTCGTATGGTTAAGATGATTCCCAGCATTAGTCGCGGTGGGGCCGTGCGGTGATGGTGAGGGCTCTAGCATGCTCAGATTTCGTCGCTGCTCTCCCGCGGGTGGCGTCGGCGCTGTCCGTGCGTGCACCGTGTGGCGTGCAAGGGTGTGGTTGGTGCTTGATTTCCCGACCACTGAGAGTCGTTCCTTTCGTATCCCGCGGTCAGGATTGAAAGAAAGGGATGCCCGTGCGAAACAGGGCGTGTGGTTCATGCCTTGGACCCTCTGGTCATTCCCGCCGCCCTGCAGCGATATCCCGTAGCTTAGTGTGCGTCGGCGTCTGATCGATCCGGCCGGCCGGAAATTCTCCTCCCTCTCTCTTTTTTCTTTTTTTGCGGGGAATTAATGGGATCCACTGGTCCCCTTCAGTTTGATTTCTTCGTCCATGGCGATCAGGTGCAAAGAGAATTGGTGATCGATATGGACTGCCTGAAGTGAAGCCATCTCTCCTGAAATGAACGGATCGGTCTGGACTGAAAGCCGCCTCCTGAAATTGTCAGGGTCTGATTCTGAATGGCCTCACACGCCTGATCCATGTCCCCTTGCAGTGATCAAGACAGTTGGTGACGCGCGCAGCGCCGTTGAAATCGAGGTGCCATTGTTCCACCTGCTGCTCGCAATTAATCCAGGTCCAATTTCTGCGTGAACATTATTATGGCCGTGTCCCGGCCGTTGATCTATATCATTTTAACTGTCATTATGCGCTCATACGAGCGTTCCTACCTTGCTTTGCTGTTTCAGCTTTTCGGGTGCCAAAGCGTGCGGATCATTTCATTCTCACGAAATATGACACACATGCACAGCGAGCCAGAAATTCTGAATCCGTTGTGGGTCAAAAAAGCGGCGCGATCCCGAATATCGTGCCACCAGACACACCACGCGATCAATCACGCGCGTGATCCTTGTCCCGTGAAGCTGGACGCGTTTGGTGACCAGCACCGTGTATATAAATGGGGAGCTCCGTGATGGCGAGGGCACTCACTAGTCGCCATTGACACCAGCAAGCACAACCAAGTTACTATACACTACAAACCAGTTAGATACTTCAAACCAGTGTTACAAGGAGCAGTTAAGTCCAGCTACGTACGTAGCTTCAGCTAGTAGCAGCAGTTCAAGCTCCGGCTATCCCATGGCCAACTTTGCTGCTCAGATCAAGGACAAGTTCCTCGGCCTCGTCGACCGCGTCGCCGGCTGCGGCGGCCGCGGCACCCGCAAGGATGTCCGGGAGCCCACAAAGTTGGCCACCGTGCAGGTACCCCATTCGGCCATTCGCGAACGCCCGCTATTACCGTTGTTGTCTAGTATTACGACATTATTGTTGCTGATATTTCACTCTTGCAGCGCGTTGAGGTTCGAACAAGAGGCGGAGACGACGACATACCCCCGGTGCCTCACGGATCAACAGCCGGCGTCCATGCATCTCGTTCCTAGAGAGATTGCTTCCTGTGAAGCATGACGACGACGACGTTCTGAAAACTCTGAATGTGTGCCCAGTCCCTCCAGCATGTATGCGTTGTGTTAATGGAAAGTTGGTTATGTTCTTGTTCTCATTCCTTTTGTAAGTCGAGGAGCGTTTTGTCTCGCATATTGTTTATGGTCGTGCTAACTTATTCCGAGGTCAATAAAAACATGATGTTTGTATGTGTCATGTGCCGTTCGTGCCTTCCATCTACTGGATTAAGTCTTTCGCATTTTCTAGGTCGAAAATGGCAACCGAAACTGAAGACAGAAAACAATCGCAAAAAAAAAAAACAAAAAAAACTGAAGACAGAAAACGCCATGGCAACTCAAATGCAAATTACAAGAAGCAAATGTAATGTGATAATAAATCCTTGGTCACTCGGTTTTTTCCGGCGCCCAACAGCTTTTCGAAGTGGACGAGCTGTCATGAAATTCTCATTGGCTCTTTCAAGGTTTCTTGTCTCTCATCGATGGAGTTATCGTTGTTTGGGTGAATCATGTAATCAAAAGATGTAATATGCTTTAATTGTAATAAGATTCCCTTTCGCAAAAAAAAAAAGAACCCAGCCAAAATATTGGTGTGTACATATACAGATCTGGAAACATGGCAAAAAAATAAAATGATAGGAGTGTATCTAACAAGCCAGCAATTCTGACTACTGTAAAAGTTCTCAATTGTGACTGAAATTGGAGCCCACACAGGCGTGGCCACTGGACTTGGATGGCCCAATATTTTGGAGTGCGTCAGCTCATAGAGACAAAAAAAGGAAAAAGAAAAAAAAACTAGTGTCAAGCGAAATGGAGGACAAATTGCATTCGCCCTGCCAAATATCTAACACAATTTAGCTAAAAGTTTAGCTCAAAAAAAATATCTAACACAATTTTTTTCGTTCACTCGGTTGGTTAGGTCCTTTGTAGTAGAACCTGCCCACATTAAGTCACTGACTCATCATCATGGCACTCAAATTCATGACAAAGTACTCTTTTAGTGAAAAGTGATATTTCATCAATCTGAAGATGTACCAGGTCAGTTTGTCGTAGCCATTATAAGGGTGCATGCTTTCGTTCATATGCTTGGACTGGGTGAGTATGCGTATGTGCATGTCCAGGTCGTGTGTACTGTTAGGCCCATCATTTATGCATTGCTTTGCTTCCTCTGCAAAATGTTGGCGTAGTTCATAGGGGTGGAGAGTCTACGTGTGTGTGTATGTTTTTAAAAAAGCACTATGTACCACGGTCTGCCATGAGTGCCCTTTCTCAATAAACTGATAAAATGTGACAGAAATGTACAAAAAATGTTGACATATTTCATAGCTAGTGTGGTGAGCATGCTGGCGAAGACAAATAGAGGAACAAAATAACGTGATTTCTCATGTGATAGCCGAGATTCTTACTGACAATAAGGCAAACGATCACGATCAAAAACCATATATACTTGTCAATATAGTAATCCAATTGGCTAATTCATCACTGATCACTTTCCGTGTTGTAGCAAATTTTGACGAATATACTAGTGCAACTTGCTTGTACATCACTGATCTATTTTGAAGCAATGGTTACATCACTCTGATCACTCTCCATTATTAGTATATTATCTGCATGGGCCAGTCAATCAGTCATAATATCAGAGACAGAGTATATATATACTGGCAATATAACGCAAGTGGGCCTTGCCGCATCATATCATATCAGGGAGTATCTTTTTTTACCAGTGCATGCTGCATGCAGCGTACCATGGTTCGTCGTCAGTCGTAGCTGATCCAGCCATGCAACATTAAGAATGTTATTTATCGAGAACGCGATCAAGAGCCTGATTGTGAGGGTATCACCAAACCACATATGATAAACATGCTCGGCGACCCAGAAATTCCGATTGTCCGGCGGGGCCTGGAAAAAGCGTATCATTTCAGAATATCGTGCTCGTGCCTCGCGCGTGGGGTCTTGCCTTGTAAATCTGACGCGGCGTTAGCTGGCCCGCGCCGTGTATAAATGGGGTCCTCGGTGACAGCCAGGACTCATCAAGCAACCAGCGAACGAACACAAGCAAGCAGCTAGCTAGTAAGCAGTTTGGAGCTCAGACCACCAGCTATTCCTGTAGTAGCTAGAGGCACAGTGTTGTCTCAGCTCCTGTAGTGGTGAGCGACTGAGAAAAGGTATCTCCTCCTATGGCCAGCTTCGCCGCGCAGCTCAAGGACATGTTCTTCGCCGTCGTCGGGCGCGTCACAGGCTACGACCATCATGGTGCAGGTAATTTGGCTTGCGTGCATGCCACGTCCAAATGCGCAGATGAAAACTTTATCGAGTTGAGGAGCTAGACATACTCGTGCATGTTATGAGTTTCTTTCTCCATGCTATGCAGGTGCACAAGAGCCCAACAAGTTGCCGTCTGCTGATGCTCCTCAGACTGAAGAAGTGGTTGTGTTAAATAAGCACACTGAGATCAGAGCAAGAAGCGCAAATATTTTGGAAGAGAATAGAGCGACGAACGTAGATCCCTTGTACCTGATGGCTCAAAGGCTCAGGTTCACTAGTGTTGAGTCTATCCCAACAGTAGTAGTCATCGGCGACAATCTTTTAGTTTCCTTCCATGCATTTTGATCAACTTTCCAGTTCGTTCTTTCTTTCTGTTCCCGTTTTGAGGCTGGTGCATGTTTGCTACCTTCTTGTAATGACCTGGCAATGGATCGAGCTAAGTTGTGTATTACCATCTACTTGTGGCCAGGTCGAACTTGTAATGTTCAACAATAGTAATTTCATGATTTTTTTTTCTAAAGATTTAAGTGCACTTTCCTTGAACATTCTGCCAGTGTGTTCTAAATCACGCCAAAAAGTTGCCCTGATGTTCGACGACAACTCAATCAGAGATCAAGATCTGAACAGGCCCTATACGCCTCTAAAACAATTTTTGTCAGAGAAACAGCATGTACAGATTCTGTGTTACGCACAACATTCCTTAAACTAAACATTGCATTTCAGAAACACTGAAGCTGAAATACGTATCCAAGTGCAGTGGTCGGTGTAGCATTCTGACAATCTCTTCACGTTGCTGATCTAGCTCTCGATGTAGATGGACTGCACTCAATTATAGCTGACGCATTTCAGCCTTGGCATCTGAAAACTGAAACAGTAACATCAAGGTTGCAAAACTGCAGTTAGAATGATTGATTGATTATGTGGGCATGCATGCATGACTGTGCTTAATTGAGAGCTTATACCAACGGCCCAGACTTCACATTTTATTTAAATCACCTTGTACGATCATGTTATGTTTAGCAAATTGAAGACAAGGTACACTGCTTAGTAATGTCTGGAGTGACGAGTACTGAGTATTGGTAAATTTGAGCCTGTGTCTAACTAAATCAATTACAGGAATCGACGATCCCTCAAATCCGTTTCCAGTCCCGTACCAGTCCGGCAACCGATCGAACACTGCTCTGTGGGACGTGACCTGGTAGCTGCCAGCGCCCATCCATCCGGCGTACGTGGCGTTCCTACTGCTGCTCTTTTCTGCTTTTACGATCGACGGGCAGCGTGTCCGTCGACAGGAATGGGCATGCGCCGTGGACCGTGTCCGTATATGTGCACTGCCTCCCACGGGTACTTCGTCACGTTGCATTGCGACGCAGATAGATCGATGCCCACGCCCTATGCATGCCCTCCATCCACGCCGCCGGGTGTTCACGCCGGAGGCGTCCTGTTAGCTGACGTTCTCCACCACGGTTGATCAGGATTCAGGACGCGGTCACTCACGCCGCGCACGAACTCGTCCACGTCCGCGCCGCGCGCCCCACACGTACATCGGAGTACGTACATGGCCGTGGTGTCCTCCGTGCACACGTACGCGTAGTCGTGTGCTGCTCGTACGTCCCAGCGACCGCTCTCGCCTCTCGATCGCCATGCGGTCGTCTCGCCATGCGCGCTTTGCGCAAGCATGAATGCATGTCCACCGTGTGGAAATTAAGATGTAGGGGGCCAATGAAGGGGATTTTGCTCACGCGAAGCGCGAGATTGAGAAAGCAAGTTAAGCAATCATACTGCAGCTAATGCTTCACTTATCACGCTGCACTATTATATTGTTAGCCATGCACGCAACGCGCCTTGAAAGCATGCATGCAGCAGAGTGTATTGTACAGATATATATGGGCATGCACCGTGGGCATGCACCGTGGGCATGCATGTGATTACCAACCCACCCGATCGACACACATTCCTTTACATCAACAGCATCTCTAAGAGATTATCAAAAATTAGCCCCATAAACTTGTTTTGGGGGCTAACCAAAAAAATTATACGGGGCAATTTTTCTTTCCTCCTCCAACAGTTCCTCCCTAAAAATAGATCAAAACACTTTTGATTGGGCCACGTCAGCATTTGGGGCCACAAAATCATTAATTCTAGTGAAAGAAGAAGGAATGGGGATTCCAATTTTTCCCCTGTTTGTAGCTATAAATGAGGGGAATTTAGGGGATATGAAAAAATTAGGAGTAGTTTTGGGGTGCTGCTGGAGATGGTTTTTTTGATTGAATCCTATTATTTTGATTTAACGAGAGGTTTTGAGGCTCTTTTGGAGATGCTCTAAGAACCGTAATATATTCTTAAACAAAGTAGTTAATTAAATATGCAATTGGAATGTGATCGATCGATCGAGAGCTTTACTAACGCGCGCGATCTCGGGGAGTGATCTCGCCAACCGTAGACGTGCGGAGTAGTGGCAGTTCTGAACACCCTCACCCTCCTCGTGCAGGCACGCGCTAAAAGGTGACGCGTTTGGTGAGCCGCTCCTCGTGTATAAATGGGGCGCCCTATTGCAGCGAGAGGACTCACCCCTGAAACCAGCAACAAGCAAGCGAAACAAGTTAAGCCGTGCCAGTACTGTGCAGCACATCTCCTTCCACGAGTAGCTACTAGTAGTAGTCCGCAGCTAGGAGTATTATTTCTCTCAAGCATCCTCCCATGGCCGGTTTCGTCGTGCAGCTCAAGGACATGTTCTTCGCCCTCGTCGAGCGCGTCACGGGCTACGGCCGCGCCCAAGACCAGCCTGCGGCGGCGGCAGGTAATCTATTGAGCGTACATCAGTGCATGCATGCAACTCTGAAGGAAAAGTCATATGCAAAACAGTAGAGTTCATTGAGATATGGGACGGAATATCCACCGCAATTAAACCATTAAAGAATACAGGTTGCTGAAATATCATGTACTTTTTTTGCTCTGTGATCAATAGGTGGTGCGCAAGAGCCCGCTAATGTGGCTAAGCACACGGAGATCAAAGCAAGAGGCGAAAAAAGCATCCCAGATGATGTACCCGATGTACCACGAGGATCACTGCCTCAGGTCCATACTGGGATCCTCTAAACCATCTCTTGTGTGAGAAGATAAGCTCACAAGTGTTTTTAACCTTAAGAAAGGATTTTGTCCTTGTATTCCTTTTTCTTCCATGTATTTGTGATCAGTATCGTGTGTTTTGCTTGAGATCCTGACTCATGGTTGAGTTAGCTTTGTTTGTCTGTCATATTCACCAGTCAAAACTTGTAAGCTCAATGCGTAGAATTTTGATAACAGATATTCCAATCAGCTTTTTATGTGTATTTACTCTTGAATGTCCGCGTAATTATTAGTGTGTCCAGGACAGCCTAAGTGTCACGACCCGTGTTTTTGCCTCCATTTGAAATCCACTAAAAATTTGAAATTTCTCGAATTTGGAACAAATTAAAATCAAGTGAGTGTTTTAAGTTAGCTAAACCACCCCAATTTTAAAATTTTCATTTTGAAAACTTGCACAAAAACCTCATCATATGCATTTTGAGGATTTATTAGATTTATTTTGAGTAATGTTTGTTTTTCTCTTTTGGTTTGAATTCGAAATCCTTCCAAATTCTAATTCCAGAAAAAGATCAAATCTTTTCTTCTTTACCGGGCCGTCTTTCCTCTTTTCCCTCTAAGCCGGCCCAGCCCTCCCCATTTCTTTTTCTCTTCCTTCTCCCCTCCCGTCGCGGCCCACCTCACCCCGGCCCATCCACCACCGCGCACTCCGGCCCAGCGCCGCTTTCCCAGCCCGCTCCCTCTCTTCGCGTCACTGCCAAGTGGGCCCCGCCCCGTCGTCGTCCTCCTCTGGGAGCCGCCGGCGAAATTCCCGGCCGCGCCCATCCCTCCCGGTCTCCTCCGCCGCCTCTGACCCATCCGCACACCAGGAGAAGCACGTGAAGAACGCGCAGCGCACCGCCTTTCCTTTCTTGCCCGCCCCGTCAAGCTAACCGTGCCGCCATACCGCTTTTCTTGGCGCGCCCGCCAAGCCGACGACCACCGCCTTAAGCCACCGTCTCTCCCGCGCCGCCTTCGCCGCCTTTAAAAGAAACCGAGCCCTTCTCCATTCCTCCCTCGTTCTCATTCGCCACTTGAACGCCCGTCCCGTGCTCTCAATCACTCTCTTCTCTCATTCCTTCTCCTTCCGGTGAACTCTCCGGCGAGGATTTCCGCCACCGTCGGTGAATTCCGTCGTCACCTTCTTCCTCCTCTAGCTCCACCGTTCCGCGCTTAACCTTTCCGTGCTCTTCTCGTCGGCAGCCGCGGCTTGACGAGCCAGATCGATGTTGTAACCCTAGCCGCCGTCCTCTCCATCGCCGGCCATCTCCTCTCTCTCTCCCTCCGGCCTCGCCGTACCCTCGGTGAGACCCCTCGAGCTTCTCTCTCCCTACTGCATCTCTCCTTTTTCCCCTTTCCGCTCACACGAGCCCCTCACCGAGCACCACCACCGCCGCCACTTTCTCCCTCGCCGCCGGCTACGATTCCGACCACGCCCCGCCGAGTGGAACCACGTCTCACCCTCGTCACGCACGCGCGCATCTTTTCGCACCCGCGCACGCTGTCGCAAGCCTCCCTCTCGCCTTTCCCCTTTTCTCGCCGGCGCTTCGCCATCTCCGGCGAGCCCGCGCCGCCGCCCTGGTGCGCGCCGTCGTCGACACCTTCCACCGGACGCTCCGCCGTCGCGTGCTCATTACCGGCGACGAGAACCCATCGCCCGTCGTCCGTCCTAGCCGCCGCCGGCGAAGATTCCGGCGAGCGCCCGCCACACGCTCCCCCTTCCGCCGCGGTTGACCGCGACGCGCCGCCACCGACGTGGCGCGCCACGTCGGCACGCGGGACCCACACGACCCGGTCTCCCTGCCCAGTCAGCAGCCCCTTTCATCTTTTCCTCCGTGCGCTCGGTCCGTGTAGACCAATGACTCACAGCTCCTCCGGTGCACAATGAACACGGTCCATGATCTTTTCTAATTCAAAAATAATTCCGAAATATCCAGAAAATCTCCAGGACCTGTACATTTTACAGATAAGCCCTCGAGCTTTTCTGTAATTATGTTTGGGTCCTGTCTTTTTACAGATAAACCCCTGACCTTTCCAGTAATTCTGTTTTAGTCCTATCTTTTTACAGAAAAGTCCCTATACTTTTCTGTATTTACACTTTGACCCTTATCTTTTTACACCGAGACCCCTAAACTTTTCCAAAATTACAGATAGGTCCCTGTCGACTTTCTGTTGTTACCAAAAAGTCCCTGGAACCTTTCTATTCTTACAAATAAACCCTCAGATCCCCTGGACCCATCTGTCAGCCTCTCTTTCCCTCAGGAAAATGCTAAGTGCACCCGGCTAGTGTACACGCATTTATATTCCGAGCAATTTCCAATAACAGAAAAATCCCAGAAAATTCCCAAAAATACCTTGTTCACTTCTAAACATTTTCCAACCCTTGATCACTCCGGATTAATTTGGATTATGGCTATACTTAATTAAGTTAGCTTAATCCTGATTAATTTCCTTTCTTAAACTTGTTTAATCCATATCTCCTCCGTTTGAACTCTGATTTCAGTGATCCTTCCACCAAAATTCATCTAAAATCACCATCTATTCAATCATATCAGATCCATAATTTTTGGAGTTCATTTGGATTTTATTTTTATTTATTGCTTGTTTAATTGTTTGCTTGAGCGGTAGATTTATTTTCTTTTATCGCTAGATAATCAAGTCGTTGAAGAACCCGAGGACCTGGAATACGAGGACTTAGAAGAAGAAGATCTTGTTGAAGGCAAGTCTAACTTCCTTTGATCATATTGAACCTATGTTTGCAAATATCCTAATTAGAGCTGTTTATAAATAAATTGCATGGTATTTAAATGGATTTAAATGCTAGAAGGTCCTATGCAATATTTGATTGCCTGCCTTGACTTGAATATATCCTGATCCCTTGTTAACCCTAGGAACCAACGTCATTAAATCCCTTAATGACATGTTGGATTGCTTTGCTGCTTAGGACTTTCACCATATGTGTTTAATTAATACTGCTCACATGATTTTCGTGTAAAATGCGTGCGTCTTGGTGGTGTGTGTAAATGTGAAATTGGGTGGTTAATAATAAGTGCAACCCTAGTGAGGGATGTTTTTGGCGGGATCAGGCGAGGTAGTCCTCAGTGGGGAGGCTATCTCTGGGACGCCCTTCCACTTGTGGATTGGCTATTGAAGATGCCTGGTTCGGTCGTATAAGGACCGGTTCTTGTGCCGCCTTTGCCTAGCACCTTACGCGCAGCCACAAGCCGTATATGGGTACGGGATTGGAACCACACCCTACTAGTACTCACCCGGTACCCCCCGGAGGCAGGAGAATGCAACGGAGTCCCAGGAGAAGACTCGTTCGTTGGTGGGTGTTCGAGATCCGGCATTTATGACTGGCCATATTATGATTGTGAAGCCCCTGGTGATGTCCGTGGGGGATGCCGTGGTGGTACGAAGTAGGTATGGAACCTTTAGTGGGACAGTCCAAACTATGACGATAGGGAGGACTGGACCACCTTGTGGGGAAATTTGTGCACCCTTGGCCAAGGTTAAGAAACTTTCCGGAAAGCCGTGTTCCACGGTATTGGACAACGCGAAAGCATCGGCCACACTATGATTAGTCTTTTCTGTGTGAGTTATCCTTGGCGTGTTTTCGGAATACACCGGTTTGGAGCCGTGTGCTGGTTGACGGCCAGTGATAAAACTTGAGGCACTGGCGGGATGGACAGTAACTCCCCCAGGGCCGCCCAACCCCACTAATCTCTACAGATACTTGATTAGATTGCGAACTGCTTTGTTTTCAAAACAACCTTGCATAAACTTGGCTTTCTTGCCTCGTTGATATAAACCACAAGCCTATCCTTTGATGAACTCCCTTGCATAACTTACCCCTCGTGTTAGGCTTGCTGAGTACCTTAAGTACTCACTCTTGCTTCAATCATTCAGAAGATGAGCCAGAGATAGAAGCTGATGGAGGTGAAGAGTAGGGTTCAGCCTGCCCGCAAGTCTGCCTGTTGGAGTGGTGCCGTTCCGTCTTCCGCTGGAGTAGTTGTTAGTGCGGCTGCTGTGCCAGCCTGTCGGTGTGTTGTCAGTTCTCGTAGTCAGGCCGCTGGCCTTTGATGTAAGACCTTTTGTATAATAAAAGGGCTTGTATGAGACTTGGTAATATTATAAAGGGTATGAGACTGTGATGTCATTCTGTGTAAGCGTCGTATCAGCGTCTGATCCAGGGACTGATACGGTAAGCGCTAGTACTCCAGAAATGGGGTACGACACTAAGACCAATGGGCCAACGAAACTCTGCCCCGCTATGGTGTTTGTTCGATTCAGGAGTGGATCAGTGGTTGATGGATCATCTCGCTCCCTGTTTCCGTGTCTGGCTTGAGGAGTGGGATAAGGTGATCCATTATCATCTCATCCCTCTTAAGCATATATCCAGTACAAAAACATAAGGAATGAATCAACCTACCAAAACTATGTGATAACTTTAGGGACCAATCGATATTTGTCATCGAGAAATTTCGGAATTCCAAATCTACCGTCGATGTGTCACTGACAGGTGGGGCGCCTCTTGTGTCATTGTTGACATGACAAATTTCTAACTCAATGACATTTGCAATGGCAGATGAATTCATCTATTGTCAATCAATTCGTCAAACCAAACAAATATGCTGGCATTCATAATGGTTTTTTTTTTACTAAAAAAACCATATGTAACCTAATAAAACATAGACTTTAAACCCCTAAGACTTGCAAAACCTTGTTACTTAATCCTACCCACGACTATTTATTGTAATGTTATTGTCGGTGTATCACATGTACAAATGGTTTTGACGTTAGGACGCTGACATGGATAATAGACCTATGAAGCTTCAACGGTTCTTATAATAGCGGTATCTGTTGAAGAAAATGTAATTGTCCAGTGGCTCAATAATGCCCTTTTCGGAACGTAGCAATACCCATATTTATCAGTTCCCTATTCTGTTTGTATTATTCTAGGAATATTTTTTTGTTAGGGAATGAAAAATGAACCTTTGTGAGATGGAGATTCACAGGCAGCCTTTTGTATCAGGTTATATGCCTATGGAAACGGACTGAGCTATTGATCAGGAGCTACGTACAAAAACATCAGGTCCCGTTCTTCTGGACCTGGAGCTCTTGTAGCTCGTTCACAAACACATCAAGAAACGTGTGCTTCATTTTGCACCAGGCTGCGAAAGGTTGCAAACCAACCGTGAAGGCTAGCTCGAAGATCAGCTGAGGCAACTTGGATAGCTTCACAACCAGCTGAAAATTTCTGGAGAAGAACCACCATGTATAGATTTTGCTCGCACCTCAAATCTTCATCTGATCCTCAACGGAAGTCTGAAACAGTTAATCAAAAACAGCACGCACTTCGATACACGCAAGTTGAAAATAATCAGTGCGAAAAAGGTCTATATATAGCCTAGTGGTTACAAAGTGCCTTAGTAGCACCTCAGCTCCTAAGGTTCTACTTCCCGTGTGGGAGAATTTTCTAAGATTTAACAACGTTGTGCATTCAGCGATAGGCTACATGGCCATCGCGCGAGGCTCCAGTGGTGACTTTCGTTAATCTTTAGAATTTGCTGGCTCAGTCTTCGAAGATGCTCATAGGGGTAAAGCAGTGTATGTGCGTTTATAGAGGTGAGTGTGCGTGCGTTGTGAGTGACTGAGTAGTAATGAAAAAAAGAAAATAATCAGTGTGAGTCTAGTCATACATAATCCAAACGTCTGACCAAAACACACGTATACCGTTCTCCCAATATCACGGAGGAAAGGAAGACAAGTCATCGGGCAAGAGAGCCCGTCAGATGGAGATCGGATAGTACAGAAGGGGCCCATGATCCTGTAGGGCCGAAAGCAACGTCTATGTCCGAGAACGCAGCCACGTTCGCGCGCGTCTAGGCGAAGCAACGGTTAGGTGGGCTGCCGGATCACACGATGACACGAGCAACGCGACAATGGCGCGGCCGCGACCGCGCGCGAAGTTGATGGGAGAATCCGGGGTCCCCTCACCACCAGCCATAAGCTCACCGGCGACGTGTCGACGTCTAAGCGTTTCGCCGTGAACCCTCGCCTGCCTCACGGGGCAATTTCACCGGAGGTTAACAGCCGCGCCCGGCCCTTCGCTGTCCCTGCCCAACTCTCAAAAAGGAGGCTGGCTGGTCACCACTTGGCAACTCGCAGTCACAGGCGGGCGGATTCCAAGAACCCAGCTGAGGAATCCTTTGTCAAGTCCGCGCCACGCCGTACGTGGTGACACCGATCGAACCGAGTGCGCAGCATCTCCCATGGCGGCCGCCGCGCGCGCGATCATCTGCGAGCTGGCGCCGCAGAAGGCGTCTGCGGCGCAGGTGCCCGCGCCGCCGCGGAAGCGCGACGCCGGCAAGATCGTGCTCCAGCCGCGGCTCTGCACGCTGCGGTCGTACGGCAGCGGCGTGGTGACGCGGAGGATGCTGGCGGGGGAGGAGGACGGCGCCGGCGGCGCCGACGCGGGGGGCTCGTCCCCGTTCTTCGCCTCGCTTGCCGATTACATCGAGAGCTCCCGAAAGAGCCAGGATTTCGAAACCATCTCCGGCCGCCTCGCCATGGTGAGTGACTCACCCCCTCGATCTGCTCCTTCCTTCCTCGTCCTTGCTCGATCGATCAGATGTTGCTCCCTGCGCATGAACACGATGGACTCATGGTTCGATCCTCACGTTGCAGTTGGCGTTCGCGGCGGCCGTGGCGGTGGAGGTGACGACGGGCAGCTCGCTGTTCAAGAAGCTGGACACGCTGGAGATCGAGGAGGCGGCGGGGGTCTGCGTGGCCGTGGTCGCCTGCGCCGCCGCGTTCGCCTGGGCCACCAGCGCGCGCAGCAGGATCGGCCAGATGTTCACGATCGGCTGCAACGCCTTCGTCGACTCGCTCATCGACAACATCGTCGAGGCGCTCTTCTCCGAGGGCGAGCTCCAGGACTGGTCCGACGACGTGTAACAACGCACACGTACGTACGCCTAGAGTAGATAGACGCAGTACATATATAGTATAGCTAGGTGTCTTGATTGAGATCCGATCCACGCATTTTCGCAAGCTTCGTCGTCGCTGCACGATGGCAAGGAAGCTGTTCTGAATTTCTTCAGAGATGGATCCACCCTCCCAAGATTGCCAGATGTGGATTATACGTGGTTCCAAAGAACTAACAGCTCTTTGCACACGGTCGTGCTACGGTGCAAGGGTGTTCTGCGATCAGTGGAGCACAGGGTTTGTGAAATTATGTAGATCTCATCAGGAAATAGTGTACTGGGGAGGATCAGACCCCTTAAATTAACTGAATCATGTATAATGAGGATGAACTGAGTCTTGAATATGTTGAATATTTAGATTGTACGATAGCATCCACACTGTGTATTATGTGATCATGGCTCCATTTTCACGTGTCTGAAGAATGTCCATGTCGACATGTAGACAGAGGAATACTGGCAGGAATAGGAAAATTGTGGCCGTGAGCTCCGTTTGCATTTATTTGGAGGCTGTTATTTACAGATTGTCTACCACTTCCGCAAAACTGCCAACATGATCAGCACATACCCTAGAGAAAACAATTAGTGTTGTAATTCAGGCTAATACACGATGGTAACGAAATGCCATTTTCCTGTTATAGCTTGAAATTTACATTTTTCTCTGTTTTCTTCGACAATGTCAGATTCAATCAGGTCAGAACATTCAGTCGAATGCAATCAGGACACATTCTCTATCGCTTCAATGCATTCCAATACACTGGCCTTCTGGGACATTGCAGACATGAGAGCTTCATGGGCAGCTTTGTTGTTCTTCAAAAGTGATGCAGCAAACAAGACCTGCAAATGACAAATGGTCATCAATCAACATGTGAGCCGTGACATGGCTCCGCTTCTGCTAGCTGAAAGGAAAATATGAGTAGAAAACTTACTGCCCATCTAGTAAGGTTTTGTTGCTGATCTTTGCTGAGCGGCGGCTTAGTCCTGTTTATGAACCTCTAAAAGCAAACAAATAAAACGTTCTTCAGATGCATTGCTCTCAAGAAATCGCAAATAAAATGCGAAATGGAACTGGGAAGGATCTGATAAATTTCGTAAAACACCTGAAGGCTGAACAAGTCTGCCGATTGGCCTACAACTTTGTCATATTCTAGACCTTCAGCAGCCAGTCCGGCCATTGAAACCACAGCTAACCTGAAGAATTTGGTGTCAGCAGACTGTCATTTTTTTTTACCTATTCATTATATCGTGCGATGTAATGCTTAATTGTGCATTGCAGTAACTGAATACGAATGCATAAAAACAGGGATACAAATAAGCACATACTCTAGCAAGGGTTACCTATCTATTTCCTTTTGATCAAGCTGCCCACTATATATTAACTTCTGTAACCGCTCGTCCATCAAATTAACATGCTCCTTCCCAATGTCCAAAGAATATCCCAGGATAGGGAGGCCTATCAAATAGGCAACTAATTTTCCAGGAAAACTTAACAATTAGTAAATTCCTCGTTGCAGATAAACACGTGTTGAAGAAAAGAGAATCACACACCTAGAAAATGAGCAGCTTCATGCCTAGCAATTCTTTCTTGATAATCTGGAAAAACTGTGGAAAATGCACCAATTCCTGCTTGCAGAAGTCTGGAATCATAGAATGCGACATTAACATGGAGTACAGATTAAGTAGGCAATACTTTTCGTGGATCAAGGAAATTACTCTGATTAATCCTTTTATTATGTGACAAGTAGTATCTTGTTTGATCAATGCATTGAGTGAAATGAATACTCTGTATGTTGATTTTTTTTTTGAGACAGTTGAGTTTTTTAGGACACTAATTTGCTACTTTCATGTGGAAGCAAACATTATTCCGAATAAGAGATGATGTAACTTTGTGCCGGATACAATGTATTTGAACTCTATGAACCTGCTCATGCAAGAACACAGGAAGAAACACATACCCTGGAGCAGTGCTTCCAACAGCCAATACTATCAGTGAAATGCTTCCAATCAAGTAGGGAACAAAAAAGCCCCAATCCTGCGGCAGCAAATAAACCTTTATATATTTCTTTGAACACAGTAAAATTTGCAGGTAAGCCATGATCAAGGCCTTTGTGCTCATCTTATTTGAATGTGCATAAACGATGAGTCACCGAAATAGTAATACCCCAGGGAGCTGGCCAGCAAGGACGGCTAAGAATCCTGTGGTGCCGACAACCGTAAACAGGAATGCCGCCTGCATGATCAAACAATGAAAGAAACTGCGAGATTACATTCTGAACTGCGCAATATATTTAGCTCTGAATGATGCTACCAAATACCAATGTGCTGGTGAAGTGCTGATTCCACAAATTTTTTTTTGCATGATTTGATGATAAGTGACATCATTTCAAGACTGGAGACAGACTTACGTCATTTCTAACACTTGGAATAGCCAGATTCTCAGCGTTCTTGATTCCCAGGGTAGTAAGCTCTCGCAGAGATGTCTGTTCACAGTTCAGAACGCAGGAGTATCAGTAAAAAAACATTCAGAGTTCAGTTCAAAACACGCATGCAGGCGCAACGAGGAGAAGCTACCCTGATGCTAGAAACTGAAGCACACAATAACACGATATGCATTGCAGGATGATCCCTGCAAAGTTGAACTGATGCTTCAGATGTGGGAAGCCACAGCACTGACCGTGCGGCGCGACACGTACGGCTGCGAGCTCCACCGCTTGGCCCAACCGAGCTCCCTCAGCTGGTCCAGCGCCTGCTTGACATCGTCGCTGCTCTTCTGCGACACAATCCGAACCAGTGCATCAAACCTCAAAGAAATGCTCAGAAGCCATGAGCAAGCTGGCGTAACTGGACACACACCTTGTCGATGGCGGACTGGAGCGCTTTGAGGTCCACCCCTGAGGCCGCCGAGGAAGAGGCGGCGGCGACGCACCACCGGCGCTGCTGTACGGCGGTGTTCGCGGTGGGCGCTAAGAGCGCGGCCACGATCGCCATGACTCCCCCACGGCTCTGGTGCAGGTCTGCGTGACGGCCGACCGCCAACGGAAGGGGATAACACAGTTCCGAGAGTTCAGAGTCTGGTGCGACACACGTGTTACTATGGATCTTCTGAGGCAGAAATTTTGTGGCACGATGTACGTGCCCTCGTGTCCCGTTTCATCTCCAATCACGCGCGTTTGGAGATGGCCTTTTATTTGCGCCGGAAAAAACAAGGCCACAATAAATCACGCCCTTATAAACGCCACTCGCTCTCTTTGGCGCCTAATCCCCTCTCGCTCTCCAGTTTCTTCTTCCCCGCTTCAACTACTCTCAAATCATCCATTCCCAATTCGAATTCCCAAATCCTCCGCGTCTCCGGAAGTCTAGATGCTTCTCCTCCAGCCCCGCTCGGTCCCTGCGCTCCCTCTGCTGCGGAGGCCCCCGCCGCCTCGGCGTCGGCCGCGCCGGCGACCGCTTCCGCCTGCTCTCGCCTCGGCGTCCAGTTCCATCGCAGTTAACTCCGACGAGGACGCCTTCACCAGGTGCTCCGGGTACCTGTTCGAGGAGGACGTGGCCACCGAGGCGGAGCTCCCCACCACGTACGACCTCCGGGGCATCGCCGCCGTGTACCGCCGCCGCCCGTTCCTCGTCCTCCGACGCTCGGTGCAGATCGGCGTCTCCTTCGGCCGGTGGTTCGCGCTGCGGTATCTCGACCGCGTCAACGAGCGAGCCGACGAGATGTTCAAGGTCTGCCTCGCTTCACGGTTGCTTTCGGTCGGTCCCACGCACGCTTGTTGTTTGATTAAATTTCTACCCGCGTTTTGATTGCAGCTCCGGGCGGCTCAGCTCAGGAGGATACTGTTGGAACTTGGCCCGGTATACCTCATCCTCAATGCTTTCTTGCGCATCTGTTCATCCATCCATGTATTGATCGGTACGTGGTGCTGCTATTTTGATCGCAGGCATTTGTGAAGATTGCACAGGCTGTTTCGTCACGACCGGTGAGATTCACCAGGCATTGTATTTGCATTCATATTCTGACGAGGGCTTTCAGTTTTAACTTTAGATGTTTGATGATGGGCACCGTTGTTGTATGCATTGCTGCAGGATGTTATTCCACCTGCATACCTTGATGAGCTCTCACTACTTCAGGACCGCATAGCACCATTTTCAACCGAGGTTGCTTTTAACATTATCGAAAAGGAGCTTGGAAAACCGCTGGATATGATTTTCTCGGAGATATCACCAGAGCCTGTCGCTGCTGCATCACTTGGGCAGGTTCGAGTGTTTACCATTTTGATTGGACTCAATACCACTCAGTATATTTTGTGTTCTAGGTTGGGAAGCGAGCATAGATGCATTTAGGTAGTCGAGTTCCTGACTGCACTCTCTCTACATTATTTCCTTTTTGGACTTTGAGCACCAAATGTGGATGTGCAACTCAGAGTTAGTTTTGCTTGTTAACATTTGTGACCACATATTTTGCCTAAAGGAACCAACTTAAGCACTTGAAATTTGAGAGCAGTTAAATGTGCTCTAGGATGATAACCTGAATGTATGACGTCCCAGCCCCATATTTACCATACCAGCCATGACAACCTAGTCAACTTATTTTATCTTCGATGACGTGACCTCTATATGCTTAATGTTGTAGGTTTACCAGGCTAGGCTTCGTTCAAACGGAAAGGTTGTCGCAGTTAAAGTACAAAGACCTGGAGTTCAAGCAGCAATTTCGTTGGATATTTTTATCTTGAGATTCCTTGCTGGTGTTGCAAGGAAGGCTGCCAAATTAAACACAGATCTTCCGGTAAGGCTGTGTCCTATCTATCCATATAGTCAACTGAGATGTTTATTTCTTTCAAAGTTTTCTTAAAAAGCAACGGATAAAAAAAGAACAATAAGGGAAATTCCTTTATCAGCACTAAATAAAGAAAAACATAGAGATAAATAGTTTTAGCCCAGGATGCTACCTGTTTCATAGGTTTTCTTACTCGATCTGAGTACCCAAACCCGACTTGATGGTTCATTTGTGCAAAAAAAGGGTCAATACATTGATGATGTTCACATCCTTAGCGTTGAGTAGTTGGCTACTATGAAAAAAAACAACGATGGTATTCTGTATTATTTTTGTGGTGGTCTATTTGCTTGGTTTTGATTATAAGTATCTTTTCCTTATGCGCAGGCTGTGCTTGATGAATGGGCATTAAGTCTATTTCGGGTAACTTTTTCCATACATATGATATGTATTTGTAGACAAACAAACCTATCTATGTCTGTTGTTATTTTATTTCTACTCATGTCAAATATGAGGCAGTGATCTGCGTGCGACAATGTTAAATAGAAGTATGAAAAGTAACAATTAATGAGAGGCATGAAAAGGACCCTGGTACTCCTTTGTGCTGATGTAGATAGTCACAGTTAGCTAGAAATAAAAATCATGGTTGAAATTTAGAGTGGTTGAAATCATGTTTTTACTCCTATATCTGGGGGAGAATATTGAGCACAACATCCAAAATTGGGCTGTGGGTTAAGGCGATCCAAATAAAAAATTCATTTATATTGAAAATTAGAGTGCTAGTATTCAATCCATTAGTCCACTAGGCTCAAGTAATTTGATGTTTGCATATGATTTTAGCATGTCATATCCAAAGAACAAATAAATACTTGTCACTCTCCAATGAGTCGGTGGTTTGAGACCATTACGCTCACACGTTTCGGAGTCCATAGATTTGGGAACAAGTTCCTCGTCTAGAGCCCGACTAAGGAAATGCATTTTTATTCCTCTAGGTCTGTGCTTCTGTTACTAGCAGTTTTCTAGTTAGATCTGTTAAGCTATGTCAGCTATCTGATAAAAAGGCAGCTACATATTCTTAGAGATTCACATTGAATACAGGTAAATCACATTTGATGCAGGAGATGGATTATATAGCAGAAGCAAGAAATGGACTTAAGTTCAGGTTGGATTCTTCATGACTAGGCAATGTCCAGTTCGTAACTTAGTTGTAGTTTGAATGTTCAGAATCAAACATCCTTAACTTTCACCCAACATATGGAAAATAAGAAAAATACTCCCTATGTTCATCTATTTGGGAGAGCTGGTTTTAGTTCTCCCAACATCATATATAGATGAACGAAGAGTGTATTTAGATTTATTGTATATTCGTATAAAAATGGGGCCATTAGGTTATTTGAGAGTTACTTTAAACTATAATCTTTATACCATTTGCAAAGATATTTCAGTAAAGTATATATCCGCTACTGTAATATTGTATTACTGTGGGAATTGATGGTCAAAGTTGGTTGTTGGAACATCTTGCCATGGGATGTGCTCCTGAAATCTTTGGTTTCTGTATCAGAGAATTTTATGGGAAACTTAGTGATGTGCGGGTACCTGAAATGTATCTGGAACAGACTAGAAGGCGAGTCCTTGTCATGGAATGGGTTGAGGTACAGTCTGTGATCTTCTTCAACTGTTAGCATCTGAACATGCATGCAAAATTTGCAGTATGTAATTGTGTTTGCTCACTGTGGTCTTATAGGGGAAAAAGTTGTCAGAAGTCAGAGATCAATATTTAGTTGAGGTAAAACTTCAATATATCACATAAAATTTTAGTTTTGCTAATCACCATTGATCGAATAGCTTTTGCTGGCTTTACCTTACAGGTTGGAGTATATTGTTCGCTTTCCCAGCTATTAGAATATGGATTTTATCATGCAGACCCACATCCAGGAAATCTTTTGCGTACAGTTGATGGGAAGCTAGCCTACTTAGGTAAAAGCTATATTTTAAAATCTCTACATTTAAGGTTGCCAACATAGTCCTGGGCAACTTTTGGGGTCCTAGTTTGCTTTGTTGTCACCAATTTCATGAAGCTCTCACTGTTCCATTCTCATACATATTTGTTAGTAGATTTTGGAATGATGGGAGAATTCCGACAAGAACTTCGTGATGGATTTATCGAAGCATGTCTTCATCTCGTTACCGTGATTTTGATGCTTTAGCAAAGGATTTTATAACACTTGGGTAAGACAATTACACTGAATTTGTACAGATCACTTGTATATTACTACCGTAGATTTTCACACATCAGGTTGGTTGTCAGTAGATGTCATGTTAGGTTGTGAAGTGGAAACTTGTTTCTTCTGGAGATCAGCCTAACCCAACAAATGAAATTTGTCTTTCGCGTGTATTGCAGTTTGCTTCCTCCAACTGCCCAGAAGGGTGAAGTCACAAAGGCTTTGACAGGTACTCCAGTACCAGATGAATTTCTAAATGTTAAATATAACTCTGAATCAGTTGATCGAGTACCACCGTTCTAATCTCAAATCGGTACATCAGGACTCAGTTTATAAACTTGCCTAATCAGCATATCACTCAATATCCTACACTTTGATATTTGTCCCAGGTGTATTCGAGAATGCTGTTAACAAAGGAGTTCAAAATATAAGCTTTGGAGATTTGTCAGGGAATCTTGGACGAACAATGTACTAACCTAGTTTGCAGAGCACATTTCTTTTCTTTTCTTTTAACCAAAAATCCTTCATGCACCGAGTTTATGTTACTAACTAGAGTCAATATTGTTCCAGGTATAAATTCAAGTTCCGGATACCTTCTTACTTTTCTCTCGTGATTCGAAGGTAATGACTTTTCTTTTTTATTTTCATTTCCTTTTATTCCTATGCAAACTATGATCAAATTGCTACAGAAGTTTTGCGGATAGGCATATGATATAACTATTTGCACTGCCTAATATATGCCTGATCTCTTTGTTTTTCATGTCAGAGACTTACCATATAATTTTTTTCAGTCTTGCTGTTTTGGAAGGTATTGCAATCAGCTTTAATCCAAACTATAAAGTCTTGAGCAGTTCATATCCATGGATTGCAAGAAAAGTTCTCACTGACAGTTCGCCAAAGCTTCGGTCAACTTTGCAGAATCTTCTTTATAAGGTTGATTTTGTGTTTCTATTTTCAGACAATTTATTTCATGCCAACAGTTGATGTTTTGATTATGATACTAATTCCACAACACCATAAATGACAGTACATGATTGTTTCACTCTGCAGTACATTTTGTTATCGGTCTTTTTTCTATGTTATGCCCAAGATTGTCTACAGAAAATTCTCTCAGTTTTGATTATCATCTTATTCTCTTCAAATAAAATGTGTTACAGGATGGCGAGTTCCAAATTGACCGTCTGGAATCGTTGTGGACTGAGGTTGGTTTTGTTCATTCTATGGTTTACATGCACCATCTGTTGTGAATAAAGATTTCACTGTTTGAACTATGAAATGCAAATCGTCCTTTCTAACAAGTCAAAGACACCAGCGTAGTCCAGCTTCTTGATAACGATTCATGTATTATTTTCCACATTTTAGATATACCGGATGTCGTGAATAAAGATTCCATCTAATTCTTGAGAATGATTCGTGTATTCTTAATAAGATTTTTGGTATCTTTCTGAGCATACAAGCACAAAAAGAAAATTCTATTTCTGAGCCTATTGCTTGGCTCTTTTTACAGTCACTTCGGGCCAGAACAGAGGAGTCATTGGTCAGAAATCAACAAGAAGATGTTGATAGTACGAGATATGCAATCAAGCAAGTCTTGTCATTCACACTCACTAAACAGGTAGGGCCAGTCTAGGCTAATATCTGAAGCTCTTCATCATAACCAAACAAGATCAATTGGATATATGAAGCTATGTTCTCTCTTTGCAGGGTGCCTTTGTGAAGGATTTACTTCTTCAGGAGATTGCTAAGGTAGTGGACTATTCAAGGCCCAGTTACGTATTTGGTTTGTTTGATTGTCAGAATATTTGAAAAATCTGGAGCATCTAAAGTTTCTAAATTCTAAATATTTTTAAAAAAAACTACCAAAAGCAATTGAGTAAATTGGCTGCAAAAATGAAATTCATTTATGAGTGTCTTATTCAACAAATGTCAGTCTAGCAGCTCTAGATTCACTTTGGACGTTTTATGGCCTGAATGCTGACATGGAAGGCATCCTACAGCAGTTTGTTTTAAAAATCATAAAACTTATTAAGAGGACTTCTACTAATTGGTAACATGCTTTGCAATCAAGGTTGCATATCATCATGTTCCGAATCCTTGTCATTCATCTTCCTATGATTCTCAATAGCTTTATTTACTTTCAGCAGATAAGAAATTTTCGTGTGGCATTGTTCATTTTGCTTTAAATGCCAGCATACATGTTTGATAAAAATAATTTCTGGCCATGTTTTCTCACACACTTGGTGTTTGTAGGGAATAGATGCGCTTGGAGTAGCCACTTTAAGTTCTGCAACATCTGAAGCAACCTCCAGGTTGCCATTTGCTGGAAGTCCGTCTGCATCACCCTCACTGGATGAAGAGGATGTCACCAACTTGAGAAATCTACAACGCCTTCTCCTACTTTTATCAAGGGTTCCTCAGGCAGAAAATTCATCTCCTGTAAGCAATATTTAAGTTAACTTTCTTTTCCAAATTTCTTATGTCAAGTATGTGGAAGGGTTGCTAAAACGGAAAAGAAATTTTCTCAAGTTATAGCCAACGATGCTATGTCTTCTATCAAAACAAAGTTACAAACAGGCAAACATAATGAAATTCCTTGAGGTAGCCTGCTAAAATCAAAGTGGCAGGGGAAGGGTGGATTCTTTAAGGGGTTAGATTTCGCGTTATTCAGGTATTTGATTAGAATGTTACGTTATGAGTTCAAGTGCAACTTTACATTTTTCTCTATATGTACTGGTTCTATTAATACTAGAGACCCATAATCCGAGTAAGCATATTAAGCATCATATTGCGTATGAACGATGATTCATCAAGAGAATACATACATTATATTGTGGAGTGTGGACTATCAGTACCTCATTATGTTGTATCAATTAGTTCTATTACATTTTCTTTGAGGATTTGTTCTTTTTGTTCAGCTGTATAAATATTGCAGGTTTCTGGATATAACAATTCCATAGAGAAGGAAGGTGGCAGCACAAATGAATTTTCTCTTGCTCTATATGAAATGACATCTGTGCCAGAACTTCTCCCAGCTCTTTCCATCATTCCTGAGGTAATTTGGACATATTCAATGAGATTTGATATAAAATCCACATGGCAAATATTTTGTAACTTCTAGGATCCAAACTAATGCTCATATGTGGACATCCTTGTCCAATGAAGCTTCCACCGGAGTCCCAACAGCAATTGCTTCTCCTTCCAGCTGATTTAACTAATCGTGTTTTATCACGGGTTGTTGCAAGAACCATTAGAAGACTGTTCATATGAAACTAAAGGTATGACTTTTAGGTCTGTGCTATCTGGAAGGTTTTGATTAAACTATTTATTTTCAACCACTGATAGAATACAAGGTGGTTTTTCCATGCAATAACATCTATTCTAGAATCCAGTGTCGTTTTTTTAAGCTTTACGATACAATGAATGATTTTGGAATTGTACATATTTTGAAACAAAAAGGGGCCCGATAAACAATCTGTCATGCTATATTCATATGGTGTAGCTGGCAAACATTATGTTCAATTTGTTTCATAATAAAAATGTAGTGCTGCAGTAATGTTTGTTTGAATTGAACACATGGATACATGATTATGTGGTTCTGTTTGACAGTATATGTGACAGCGAACGCTGAAATGGCGATAGCACGTTATGAACTAATGCCCCCATCTACCACGCACAAAGATAAAGAACAAATGGATATTATTTTAACTGAAATCGATTTACATATTCATTCACACATCTAGAAATTCAAGTGACCCTCCTTCGTGTCGGGTGAACAACATTCTAATGTGATTGTAAGAGTCTTATGGGAAGGTATATGTACAATAAAACAGACATGAGATATATGTTGTCAGTGTCCTTTTCTCCACCAACAAGTGGTCAGTTTCTGACCATAGCTTTCTCAGTTAGAAAGTTTTCCATCTTTAGCAGTGCCTGAAAGAGTCAAGGTGAAAATTTCTTACTGAGAAGACCAGCTCAGGGATAACAGAAAGAAAATAGAAATCCAGGATACCTCAGTGGCAATGGCACTAGGTGTAAGTATCGTCACATCATTATGTCCTTGTTTTATTGCAATATCTGCATCACATAGAATTTCGTGGATCAATTTAATTATGTGAAGCCAGAACTTATATGCTAGACTCGACAACAACATTGTATTTAGTGGGTTTGTTTGTAGTATAAAGCACTGGGAAGAAAATTAGGACTATATTAATGTATTTGTTGTTGTTAAACATTATAGGAAACCTACGTTCAAGCGAAACTGTAGCATCAGCATTGGCATATGAGTCCATTCTTTGCTCAAAAATTGCTGTAAGTTTCGCGTACGCCTGCATTTTAACAAGGTATCATTTAGACTATCTGCATTACCGTTAGCTGGAACTCAATAGCACAAATGTCAGATGATAACAATAAGACCATCGGTACCAACCTTTGCGTAAGGGTCACCAGATTCCTGATGCAAGAGGGGCCGTGATGCAGTTCCCACAGCAGCAATCCTTCTTGCAAGCGCTTCCAGTGGAACATCTAACCACACAGTCAGCCCTTTCTTCATGTAACTCCTTCAAATTTGACACAACAAACTTTAGATAGCTTTGGGTTTTAAGTGCAACCTCATGTTAGTTTATGACTTCCAGTACCAATTGATTGGTCGGATCACGGCCCCGCCTCCGGTTGCAACAACTAACCGTTGCATTGATGACAAATCCCTTAGGACCTCACTCTTGAAGTCGAATGGAACAACAGGGGATATCAGAAAAGTTGCTTGTCAGGTACATAGGTGTTTCAATAGGAGCTTAATTTTTTCAGACACTAATGGATCACAGCAATTTAAATCTGAGGGTGGGAATTGCCTATTCCATCTTCCAATAATGGGGATGAGATGGCTTGCAGACTTGAGTCTTTCCCATACCTTCGGCCCTCAACAACAATAAATCTCAACATCTCTAGAGAAACAATTATGTACCTCATTATCTCTGAAGAATGCTTCACTACGGAGCTGAAAGATCTCAGCAACAGATGACATACCAACAGCCTTTTCTACCATCTTATCACTGTAATTAGGATCAGGCCATCAACATTACTCAGCCATAACCAACAAAGATTATTTCAAAGGAGATATTGGCTGACAGTTTTTTTATGTTAATTATCAGAGAGAAACACAAACCTATCGAAGAATGAATAACCTAATACTTCGGCTAATATCTTCCCAACTGTAGTTTTTCCAGAACCCATCATTCCTGTATGTAAAAGTGCACAAATATCATATATGCAGCGGATTATGATGGGATGCACTTAGGCTGGACCTGAGGCAGAAACAGAACTAACCAACTAGATATACACATCGGCCATCCAAGTAAGGAAGAACATCAGCGGCTTTTTGCTGCCGTAAACATGGAAGTCAGTTATATTAACAGGAAAGGCTAATATTTTTTTGATATATTTTAGCCATTATTTCATATACTGTTGAAAAGAATCTTTTCCTGACCTTTAGGATGAGAGCTTCATCGGCAGAGTAGTGGACTCTTTCAGTTCCTGCAAACCGTGTGTCATCACGCTTATCATCACTCAACAGTCTGATATACTCTGAATTATAACTTGAATAAAAACAATGCCAGCACCCTTAGTCCTTTATATTTTTTCATAGCGTGCTCGATTAAAAGTACTATCTTTTCAGATTGTTCTGGCTATAGAATCAGGAATCAGTGCAACTGGTGTTTATACATTTGGTGGCCGGTTTACAGCCACATAAAGCAATCCATATGGGAGTGCCATAGACTGGATCAGCCCTTGTCGGTTGAGATTTCTGTGAATCAAATATACTAAACACAGGGCATAGCATTATAGCTTTACCTTTCCTTCAAAAGACCCAAAAAAAAAGCCTTAATCATTATGATTAGGTTTGCGTCCATTTCAATAACTAGTTAGCTACTTGTCGCTGGTAACGTACTGACGTTGGAGCGACAAATTAAAACAGGGTCCCCCCAAACAATACGCGACCGTATGGGAAACTGTATGGTATGGCTAAGTTCTGTCCGTCATACATTAGTTGTCACGTGCGTGAAGCGTGTCATGCGACTCATGCAACAGCTGTTGCCATGTTGCACTGTCTTGCAGATACATATCCCATCCCGCGAAATTCGACAGGACAAAAAAGAAAACTGGCCTCTCTAATGAAATCCAATTCTCAAACGCTCTGTGAATCAAAGGTTGCAAACTTACGACGGTCATTGCATCACAAAAGAAGATCATAAATGCTCCGTAGCAACTGCAATTCCGCAACTGCAAGAACATCCGAAGATGCATTTGAACTGCTTACCTTTAGATGTCTGACAACACGAAGCTTTCAGCCTTGCAGCGCGGACCGGAGCCATGCTCCTCCGCGGATCGGCTCCCAGAACCAGCCTCGTCGGCTGCTTCTCCGGCGCGAACCTCACCGGCACTCTCGCAGTTGAAGCGCCGCGCGGCTTCTCGAGCCCGGCCCAGGCGCGGGGCTGCACGCGTAGGCTCACGCTCGCCTCCATCATCTCCTCTCTCTCTATCCGACCCGACGACAAGACGCCTCGTGGAACGAGGCTCAGGCAAAGGCAAATTGTGTTAGACGTGATTGGAGTAAATTGGATTGGATGCGGCGGCCATCGCTGGGGTGGTGGATGGAGAAGGCAGGCAGTATCCTGCGGATGGAAGAAGACATAGGAGATGGAAATCGGTTCCTATGGAAGCTTTTTATATAGGAGGCGGCGGTCGTAAGTTTCGTTCCAAGCGGTTGGCTTCGTGTCGAGGAGCCCGGCACGTTTTCACTATTTCATGATCCGATCGAGATCCTGAAACAATAGAAGACCTGACTGAAGCGTGGAGCCGACACTATGCACGACAACTTGCAGCACAGAATAATCCAGAGACTCGCCAGCAGGCGCCAACAGATTCTGGCTTTAGTAGTTTCCGCCTGTTCTTGTTGGGAAGTTGAAGCTCGTCACGACTTTTTTTTAGCACTAGTACTTCGCTAGCAGACCAGGACACGCTTGAGCACAAACGACGCTCTCAAGGGTCACGAGTCAAATACTAAAATCTCCTCGTGACGCAGCTTTTCCTATCCAGTCTCCCTACAACAAAAACCGTGTACTGCACTCGATGAACGGCACAATCCGGGAAACAAAAGACAGTAATGTGACGAGATGACCCTCCACCGAGCACGCGGCGGCCGTAGGATGTGCGCGAGACGGGAAGGGCTTTTGGGGGAAAAAGCACGAGGGGTTAGTTGGGTGGGCCGTGGGCCGAGGAAATCGTGCTCGCGGTGGTGGATCCAACTACCACCACCGCCCGGTCCGAGGCCACGTCGGATGCGGCCGAGGGTTGGTGGCCGATGGCGACGCTGCGCGTGAGGGAGGTGAGACGGAGACGTGCGGGAGCTCCCTTGCCCTTCTCCTGTCTTCAGGCGCCGGTCTTGACATGACATGGAACTGGACCAGCTGGTACATGAGCATTGCAGTATTTTGGTTCGGCTTATGAATCTTTGACTTGAGAATCGTATGCGCGTCGATGCCCGTACGTTTGCCCAGATTCATTTCCATCTATCACATCAAAACTAATTTTGTTATTTAGGCGTCTTAAATAAGTATAATTATAAAACCTTTTTACAAATGTGCGCTAATTTGCGAGACGAATCTAATGAGCCTAATTAATCTATGTTCCGTTACATGATGCTACAGTAACCATCGTCTAATCACGGCTTAATTACTTTTATTAGATTCGCCTTACAAATTAGTACAAGGTTCTGCAGTTAGTTTTTTAATTAGATTTTATTTAATATCCTTAAATGACAAGATTCTAGCAGGCCTAAAATTAGGCCTAGAGAAACGAACACCCTCCTTAGCTCTCGGCTGGCATACTAGAACGGTCAGTTCATAACCACTGAGAAGGGTTCACCTACCTTCCCCCTGGATTTCAAGAAACAACGGCGTTTCTTTTTCCTTCTTCCGGATCGAGGTGCCATGACATCTTTTTCTCTTTCTTTTTTTTAGGAATAGAAGGAAAGGCTTCCTGACATGTTGGTCAGTTGGTGCGTCCACATAGACATCCAAAGGCTGGATCCGTATCTATTTGGAGGCAAAGCTCACGAATTAGCGGCATGTATCCCTGTAGGCCAGAGTCATTGTTGCATCATCACAGTCTCCATTCGGCAAGCCATCAAGCTACGTTTGTTTCTTAACAAAAGAAAATATATAATTGACGTAAAACTGTAAACAGACAGTTCCTCAACACGAGGTTCCCAAAAAGAAAAAAAGGAATAATACAAGCAATGGGCTAGGGCAATTTGAAGGCGTATGTAACTGCAGGCCTGGCCCAACACGATTGTCTGGTGACGTGGAAAACAAAGGCCCGGCGTGCATGACTGCGCGCAGAACCACGGCACGCCCCTTCTCATCCGCGGCGGCGCGGTGGCGGTTACAGGTTCCTACCTAGCAGGGTACCCGTACCCATGGCTCTTTCTTGTGGTCCATCAACGGCTGCCTATGGCCTTCGACGACGGCGTTTAGCGTTGTACCGTCGTTCGCCATCGTTCGACGGCGACTTCGGGTTGGAAGATCTGTTTCAAGAACCAAAAATTGAGTCGTCGAAGGAGGACTACGTAGAAGACGCGGGGGGCTTCCACTCCAAAGTGGACTACTCCTTCATGGAGGACCATGTAGACGACGCGACGGGCTCCAACTCCAAGGACTCCAAGGTGGACTACTCCTTCATGGAGGATCTCTTTTGGAACTGCAGAATAGAGACCGCGGAGGAGGAGGCGGAGGCGGAGAGGCTGAAGCGGGAGGCAGAGGAGAAGAAGCGTAAGGAGGAGAGGAGCATTTGGGCGCCGAAAAAGCACGAGGCCGTCATCAAATCGATCCGCAAGTACGATCCAAAGGAGAAGTGCATCGTGTATACCCGGTTCTCCTTCGCGGACTTCTCCACGTTCGACATCGACGAGGAGTGTAAGTCCAATTCCATTCCATGTGCTATTTATTCAACTGTTTGATGCAGTTGAAAACCCCCTTGATGCTGATATTGACTGAATAGAGAAGAGAACAATCTTGTTCTACAACTCCAGCTTATCTAGCCATGGTGTTCAGCAATTACGCCTAACAGAAAGATCCATTTACCGCTATGAAATAATATATATGCAAGAATGATTCTACCGCTGATGTGTCATACTCTCCTTCAAACTCTATCTACTCAATGAAGCAAGCAGTTTGATGGACGGCACCTTCCTCTTCAATAGCTTTCTTTCTAGTTCTGAGTGTGTAGCATAAACTCCGTTTTTTCTTTTTATAACTAAGAAGGAGAATATGCAGCTAGCTTGTTTCTGAATCAATATGTTCAAATCGGGCAAGAAGTGTGGAGTCTCTGCCAATTGAAAAGCTTATGTAGAAAACACCACACATCTAGTATATATGGCCAATTCTGATTGTCCACAAAGCTTTCACCATTTTTTCCTTTCAAGCTGTTTTTCAGCAGATTGGACCCAAACCACAAAGATTTTTATTGTCGAGGGGTAGACTTTCCATCATTCTAGAATCTCGTGCTCCGGGAAAGTATTATCTTCGTAGAGAGAAGATGTACAGAAGAGAACACACCACCTTTTTTGTAATTGCTCGTTTTACTGCATCCAGTGAACTATCTCTTACTGATTTCTTTGATAACAGTAACCATTCATCAACTTCTTGTGGGCTAAAAGACCCTTCTGAAACATTTAGTTCTCCATTTTGCATTACTTGGTGCACTGTTGTTCTCTGGTTATGACAATTTCTATGCAGTAGCCAGAAGCAATTTTCCAGAGAGCACGTCCCATTCGTTGCATCTTTCCAGAATATCGATTGCACTTTCAGCCTACACCCTTCCTACACTGAGAGCCATTTACATCACAAACCAACATCCCCTAATTATTTTCTCCTCGGTAGCTAACAACCATCTTTACCACCTTTATCTAGTTCCGAAAAGAGTTTTGGTCCAAACAACCCTCGAAAAAGTTTTCATATTTCGGTCTTGAGTTTTGTTGCCATTAATCCTGGTAAATAAAGTTCTGCTAAATACCCTTTATGCTGCACCATCTGCTTTAACTATATAAATTGATAATGAGCACATTGTCACCAACAATATCGTTTATGCATGAACATTTTTACTGAATTTGCTTGGCCACATGGTGATTCTTTATTACTCCAAGAAATCTGTTGGATGATGTTGCCTTTTCTTTTCCTGCCACAGCTCCTGTGCCTCCAATGCGGCATACTAGAACAAAGTACCAAACAGAAGACCAATTAGAGCGCTCGATGGAGTGCTCCGCAAACATCCTATCAGTCAAGATAGTCTCCTCAGATGTAGGCTACCCAATAAATGTGTACGGCACTGTCATTGCCAGAGACGATCTTGACTACAAATGTGCTTATCTCTTCCGCTGCCATAGAAGGGATTCCCAGCTCATCAAGTCAGAGGTACAACTTCATTTTTTCGAGGTCCTATTAACCTCCAATTGATTTCATTTTTAACAGTTTGGTCATTATTGATTGTATATGGATAGGTGCATGTGCATGAACTTGTTACACCTTAGCATTTGGCAATGGCCCCATTTTCATCTTTGTGATCAACTTTTATTCTTAGCATTTGAATAAACATTCTTTTTTTCAACAAGCAATTCTCCGCTGCTGATTGTGCACATAGATTTGTTACAAAACAACCATATCACATGAAGCTGTCCCAGGATCGTGCATTCTAATCTGGAGGGAGCATTTAACAAAATGAAAATGTAGGTTGTAGGAAACGATGCATGGGATTGGAGATCTTCAGTTCTTCGCTCGGCTGCAGATGCAGCCAGTAATAGCAAACTGAAATGAGAATATTTGGTTTAGATATGTTAGATCAGGTCACACACACAGTCTTACCTAGTTAACAATTTTTCGGCAGTTGCTTTTTTTACTCTCACTGAAGCATGGAGCAGACAACTAACCTGTTTTGACCTTTCCATAGGATGAATCATTGATCTTGACTGGTCCATCTCGGGGATTGATCTTAGAAGATTTTATATTTCTTGAGGTGGATCTTAAGATCAAGGGTGAGAGAGGGCAGGACAAGCTACTTAGTAAGACATTGCTTGAGATTGATGGCCGAGTAGTTACCCGGCAAAACATTGAGGTTAGGAGCGTCTCTCGTCCTAGCAGGCTCAGCATTGTGAAGGTTGAGTACGCAGCTGTTAGAAACGCAGTGGAGGCCACTATTGAAGTAGGAGTCATCAAGGGAGACTTCTTTGGCGAAATCACAGCTCATACGACCAGCGTCCCCTATAAAATGCTCCTTTACAATAGCAAAAGAGGTGGTGTGATTACCAGTGATGATAATGGAACTATCCAACTTTGGCGTCATACCATAGCTGTCTGTGTGAACGAGATGTTAATATTTACCATTCTTGCTCGAGCTGGCAAAGATGTAACAGCTTCCTCCACACGGACTATTGAATTTGCCCCATCCCTCAATGGTTCAGATGAAGATATCATCTATTGTGGTGCCGTTAAGTTACGTGTGAAGGTGACATGGTCGGTGATCGATTGTGCCGCCTAGAGTGATTCAGAGATGTACTAGTAATATTCATATCAATGGAACCGTAGTTTTTGTTCTCTTTTTCTTGCTAACCTTTTCTAACATTTGTGCTGAATGCATTTGAATGGTCGAAACGGGCTGTTTGTGGATCCTTTTTATTTCCCAACTGGAAGACTTGGCCCGCGAGCGGCCCAACAGAGATGTTGTTGATGGGCTCGGCTTATACTAATCGCACGACGTGCGTGGCTGGAAATAGAAACAGTCCCACTCTTTTTGCTCAAGAAAACGACCACGCCGTCGGATGAAGAACAACAACATGCCCGCCGCTTCCTATGGCTTTCAACGTAGTTCGCCCTCGCTCGACAGTGACAGTGAGTTGGAAGATCAGTTTCAAGATCTGTTTCAAGAACACTTTGAATCGAAGAAGGATTTGGGCGATGGGATCGACGCGGAGCCCTTGTTTTATGATCGGGAGGAAGAGTTAGAGAGGATGAAGCGGCCGGTGGGGGAAAATAAGAGGAAGGATGAGCGGCGGGCGGAGGAGAAGAAGCGTAGAGAAGAGGAGCTCAAAAGGAGTCGGAAAAAGCACGATTCCGTCATCGATTCTATCCGCGAGTTCGATCCCAAGTCCAAGACCATGCGGTGGACACGATACCCCTTCGAGCACTTCGCCGCGTTTGATATCGATGAGGAGTGTAAGTTCGATTCCTCGCAATTTAGTGAATGTCAATGAAGTATAAACTGTCCAAAAACACCCAATTTATTAGTCGTTGAACTGTCAAGGCTGTGTCAATTTGGCACGATCTCAAGCTGCTTAACTGGGTGGATTAGCAGTGGAAGAAAGATATCTTGCTTGGAGAGTTAATTCTAGTTTAGCGGATTTAGACGCTAGATTAAACCAAAAGCAGCAACTGTCATCTACGATCTGCATGTTACCTCTGAATTAGTCTACACCATTTGTCACCCCGTGTGTGCTTCAACTTTCACATTTTAAGTCATCGTCTACAATCTACGAATTATGCATAGAAGTAAATTGAGGTTCACGTAAAATTATTTAACTTGTAGCTGTTTGAATTTTTCGATATGGGCATGTGCCCTTTTGTGCTGCTCTATCTGTGATTAACTGAATACATGAGGTCACGATCATTTCTCCCCTGTAATATATGAATACTTATATTGAATTTACTTTGCCGCGCCCTGATTTTTCAATCTCCCAGAATATGTTGTCACACTTCTCCTGCTGCAGCGCCTATTCCTCCGATGAGGCACACTGGCATAACGTACGAAGAAGGGTGTGGAATGCACTGGTCCGCAAACATCTTCTCGATCAAGATAGTATCCTCAGATGTAGGCTTCCCGATAAATGTATATGGTACTGTCATTGCCAGAGACAGTCTTGACCACAAATGTATTTATCTCTTCCGCTGCGATAGAAGGGATTCCCAGCTCATCAAGTCAGAGGTACAGCTTTCTGTTTTTTTTTTCAGTCCCTACTCCCTAGTAATTAAGGGCGCGTTCGGATCCCCTCTAAAACCCCTCTAAAGTTTATAGCCCTCTAAAGTAAAAAGAATCTTACTATTTAGGGGTACTAAATAAAATTTAATTACAAAACCTTTCTGCAGATGAGCGCTATTTTTCGAGACGAATCTAATGAGCCTAATTAATCAATGTTTTGACACAGTGATGCTACAGTAACCATCGTCTAATCGCCGCTTAATTACCCTCATTACGTTCGTCTCGCGAAATAGATGGGGGTCCTGAACTTAGTTTTGTAATTTGACTTTGTTTAGTACACATAAATGCGGCCGGCATCTTTGATGTGACCCCTTTATACCCCTCTAAAGTGAACCGAACACCACCTAAGTTATAGTAACCTCCAATAGATTTCGTTTTGACTAACTATTGATTGTTTACACATCAGGGGTTGGCAGTGACCCTTTCTTTAGTTTTTGCCTTATCAAAAGCACACGTTTTTTCTTGTCTACTTATCAGCTTTACTAGTCACATGCCCATTTGTGCTCACGGATGAAGTGTTCAGAAGGAACGGACATCTGACTTGCCATGTTTTTCCATAGGATGAATCATTGGTCTTGACTGGTCCATTTCGGGGATTCTACTTAGCAGATTTTATTTTTCTTGAGGTGGATCTTAAGATCAGGCATGACCAAGGAACAGACCAACAACTTAGCAAGGGGTTGTTTGAGATTGATGGCCGAGTAGTTACCCGGCAAGAAGTTGAGGTTAAGAGTGTTTCTCATGCTAGCTGGTTCAGCACTGTGGAGCTTCATTATGCAGCCGTTCAAAAAGCGGTGGAGGCAACTGTTGAATTTCAGGCCCTCCAGGGTGATTTCTATGGCGAAATCACTGCTCACACCACCAGCATACTCAACAGAATCGTGCTCTATGATAGCAGTGCAGGTGGCAAGGTGACTTGCGATGACAATGGAGCTATCCAACTTTTGCGTCGTGTCATAGCAGCCAATTTGGACGAGATGTTGATATTTACCGTTGTTGCTCTAGCCGGCAATAGTGCTGCAACTGCTGCCTCCACGCGTGTCGTTGAGTTTGCTCCATCCGTCAATGGTACAGATGAAGATATGGTATATTGCGGTGCTGTTAAGTTGCGCGTGAAGGTGACATGGTCGGTAATAGATCGCTCCTACTACTAGCAATCAAGGTGACATGGTCAGTTCTCTCTTTTTCTTCGATATAGGAACCTTTTGAATTGAACTGAATGGTCCCAATGGCTTTTCTCTCTTCCAATCAATTACACTTGCGAAGCTTCTCTTGAGTTTACAATATTGCAAATCTACCCTCCAGATAAATCCAACAACCCCAAACAAAGACTAGAGCACTGCCCGTGGATCCAATTCTTTTCCAACGGGTGGCCCTTATTAAACCTCCTTAACCAATTCTTTCTGACGAACGCCTCCCTGTTCCGTCCCCTCCCTACTCCAGCGTTTCCTGTGTTGTAATAATCTCACTAATTAAACCTTCAAGCTTAGCGTGTGCTTGAGGTCCCCGACGTGGAGCGTGTGGCTGCGGAGCGCCACCTTCCTGTTGCCGAGCTCGTCCACGACGCTGAGGTCCTTGCACACGTCCCCGGTCGCGCTCACACTGCCTCGCATCAGGCCGTCGCAGCTGCCATGTAGCGAACTATGGGTCGATTGTTCCATCCATTGCAATAGAGTGTTGTCATAACAAAAATCAATTATTTGATACATTGAGGTCAATTGTTTCATTCATTTAAATCAATTGTTTTTCGAGGTCATGGGTCAGGGGTCGTTCGAAGGCGATGGGTGATTGCGGTCGTTCCTGGATGCAATGGGGAGCAGCGCATGAAGCCCATGAAATATTGGGAGGTGCGTGCTTCGTCTGCTGGGCTGACATGGGTCGGGTGCCGGGCGTTTTAATGCACGAGGTAGGTACTACTTGATAAGCGTCCCTCAAAAAAAAAAAGGTACTACTTGATAAGCGCATAGAGCCCCATAAACCCTCCTAAATAAAAATATTAGTATTCAATCAAAAAAACATCTCCAACACCCTAAAACCACTCCCAAATTTTTCATAGACTCTAAACTCTCGCATTTATAGCTACAGGTAAAGAAAAAATTGTGGTTCCCATTTCTTCTTTTCCCAATAGAATTAATGTTTTTTAGCCCCAAATGCTGACATGGCCCAATCAAAAGTGTTTTGGTCCACTTTTAGGGAACGACTGTCTCATAATTTTCTGGTTGCTTCCAAAAATAAGTTAATGTGCTAATTTTATGGGCGTCCCTTGGAGATGCTCCAAGGTCCCTAATGTGTAGCAATTCGCTTCATTATGATTCAATTTTTTTTGATTTTTCTATATTAATTAAATTTTTTGGTAAATATTCACAAGTAGCGGCATGTGTGGTTCTAAACTATGAGAGAGCGACCCGAAGAGCTCTCTCAAAGCCTCTCTCTCCCCATCCGCTTCCACAGTTTCATCTTTCCCTAAGGGTCGGATTCAGCCCCTCCCCGGCTACTCCGGCTTCTGCCGGCGTGGATCTGGCTGGGTCAGGGGAACTCCCTTGTATTGTACAGGTGTAGGTCTTAGTTTTTAGCTTTTGTAAGAATAAATGGAGCTTCTCCTCTGGTTCGTCACCATCACTGTTTGGTGTTTCGTGTCCCACTAGTACAAAACAGCTCTTTAGTAGCGGATGTTTTGAGCCTGCAGTGGCGGTCAAAACGTCCGGCATCGTGCATGCGCCACTGCTATGCAAGAAAGAGTTGTGGCGGACCGAAACGTCCGTCACTGCTAGCTGGGATAGAAAGTAAAAAAAAAAAGGAATGACGGGCTGGGCCAAGCCCAACCCGCCCCGCCGCGCGGGCCCGACCGTCGTGTCGCGCCCCTCTGCCGCCACCGGAACCCTAGCCACCGCCGTCGCACGGGCCCCACTGTCGTCGATATGCGCCACCTCGCCGTACTCGTCGATCCGAACCGCCTCGCTGTCGCCGTCGATCCGCGCCGCCTCGCCATTGTCGTCGTTCCGCACCGCACCAGCCTCGATCCACGCAGCCTCGCCATCATCGATCTGCGCCGCACCAGCCTCGATCCACGCAGCCTCGCCGCCTCGATCCGCGTCGCCGCGCCTCGATCCAGGCTACGGCGAGGGAGGGAGGCGTACCCGCGGATCCCGCTCAGGGCCGCCGCGCCCGCCAAGATCTGGACGGCCACAACGTCGAGGGAGGGGGGCGCGCCGCCGCCACGCTGAATAGGGGAGGGAGAGGGTCGGGGAGCCGCGCTCGGCAGGGGAGGGAGAGGGGCGTAGCTTGGGGAAGGGCGAGCTGCCGGCGGGGTAGCTAGGGGAAGATGGAGACCAAAGAGAGAGAGAGAGAGAGAGAGAGAGAGAGAGAGAGAGAGAGAGAGAGAGAGAGAGAGAGAGAGAGAGAGAGAGAGAGAGAGAGAGATAAGTGTTGAATGTGCTGCGTCGCGGAGGAATGCGAGAGAGAAAGATAACCCTAGCGCGTGTATATATACGATGTCAACGTCTCGGGCTGAACCGGGCCGAAATGGGCTTTTTCGCCACTCCTAGGTTACTAGACATCATTATGCCCGTCACTACTGTATATTTTCAGTGGCGGACGATGTTGACGTCATCATGTCGGCCACTGATAAGTGCTTGTAAGCTTCATGGCCATTGGAGTTCGGAAACCCTAAAGGTATGAATGTTTTGGTGATGGGGTGACTATATTGATGTGAATAACAATTCCATGCAGGATATATTAATGGTCATGTCAAGAAAGCGTCGTCCCACAAACCCTATCTTTATCGACGACTTGGTGATTGGTTGCCTCGATAATTTATCGAGAACTTGATGGAGTCAAGGTTGAAGATGGATCAAGGCTAAGGACATGATAGACCCAAGCAAGTGTTGGCTTGGTATGGATGTTCGCTTGAGTCTATAGGAAAAACCGGACTATCAAGAGGGATCGAATTGGTTCTCTTAGAGCACACTAGTTTACAAATCATGTGGATGCATTGTGAGTCTCTTGAGGGCTAGAGTGGCTGAAGAGAAGAGGAGGAACCAAGAATGAGAAGTTAGAAGCAAGAATCAAGAGTGGATCAAGTTTTCAGTTTATGCAGAAGAGACCGGATGGTACGCTTCTAGGGACCGGACGGTACGGTCTTCATTGAAGATCCAGACAGAGAAGAGAAGTCTCGGGATACTGAGAAAATGAAGACCGGACCATTGACCGGACCATACAGTCTGTTGACCGGACTGTACGGTCTTCATTGGAGAAGTTCAGACAGAGAAGAAAAAAATGGAGAAATGCCTGGGAATGAAGACCGGACCATACGGTCAGATGGAGACCGGACGGTACGGTCCATGGTACGGTCATCATATTTCCTGAGCACTTTTGAGCAACAGCTAGTTTTGGGTTGGTAGCCTATAAATAGTTGGTTGCTCGGCCTTTGAGGGTCCTCTTGGCCATTGTTGGAGTGCAGGAAACTCAAAGGAAGCCAAGAGCAAGGAATGGAAGCACGTGTGAAGGATTTGGAGTGATCCTAGTGCTTGAGAGAGTAGCAATTGCATCTACTTGATCTCTAGGCTAGTGTGAGCTTGAGAGAGTCACTTCGATTTTTTTTACTCTTGGTCTATGGCAAGGCCTAGACCGGTTAGGCGTCGGTGTTGAGCTGTCTAAGAAGATTGTGGCCGACACAAGTTTGTACATGGTCTTGGAGCTTCCCGTGCAAAAGAAGCATCACTAGTGGCGCCCTTTGGCACGCATCATGTGCGAAGCCTTACCTCCGGAAGAGTACTCGGGAGAGAGCCCGGCAAGACGTGCCCGCGACTTCACTCGGAGGGTGAAGTGTGCTCTATGAGGGATCGCCATCGAGCGGAGGGACGGGGTCGAGACTCCGACGGGAGTGACCCAACGTGGAGTACGCCATCCTTCCGAGACCACGGAAAAACATCATAAGCATTCTCTATCCTTTCTCTTTTACTTACTAGCATTTACGTTTCCGCATTTACTCTTGTGCTAGTAGAATTGCATGATAGGTTGTCTCTTTGTTACTTAGTAGAATTGTGTTAGGGTGTTGCTCTTTGGTAGACTAGATTGTGTGCGCGTATCGCTAGCTTCTTGTCATCACCATATCTAGTCTTGCTCGCTTCATACCTCAAGTACGTTTGAGAGAAATTAAATAGACACCGATTCACCCCCCCCCCCCTCTTTCGGTGCTCTTGATCCTTTCAGTGCTCTATATACTGTACCTTTGTTGATGTCATTTTGTTCGCCACTGATAGCTGCTACCGTAACTCACGCGAGCCTGCAGTGATGCATCACAATGCGTCCGCCACTACTATGATTTTTGATGTGTCATATTAGGCTCATTTTGTACTAGTGTCTGTTGCGACGACCAGTTTCGTTAGCTCCTATTATTCTTGATGGTTGTTGCCGTGATGGTTGTTATCCCCGTCGTCTTCCTCCTCGATGGGTGTCTGTTGCCTTTGTTCCTCTGGGTGTCTCTTGTCTCTGTTCCTCTGCTTCCCTCTGTTGCAGGTGCAACGGCGTGGAGGTCTTTGCTTTTCCATGGTGGTGACTTCAACCAGGTGCTTTGTCTCCTCCGTTTTGTTGATCGCCATTGGTTGCTGATCCCCACTTCGAGCGGAAGATTCGATTTCTAGTCATGTCTGGTGTTGCTCATTTCAGATCTATGACGTCGACCTCCTCCCCTTCTTGCTCTTGGCCTGAGGCCACCGTCGGATGGACCGTCGGCGTGCCAATCAACTTGCTTAAGAAAGCCATCTCCTCAACTAACTCGTAGTGGCTTTGCAGTCTTCCGAAGCTCCATCGTGAGGTCCTATTGCAATTGAAGGCATATGAGTTGAAGGGCGAGGCCATGGAGGCTAAGGTGTTCCTCCTGTCGGAGTTCGTGAAGGATCTGCTACGGTGAGCCGCTGTTTGTGTGATTCTTTCCTCAAGAACATTGTTGTATTTTCTATTTGTTTTTTGTGTCCTTTCTGGTTTGCACATGGCCTATATCTTAAGGGAGTGTTCGTTTTTGAGACTAAACTTTAACACTGTCATATAAAAGAGAATTTTGCCATTTAGAAATATTTCGATTAGTTTAATAATAATTTTTTTTTTGATAGATGGACGCTAATTTACGAGATAAATCTAATGAGCTTAATTAATCTATGTTTTGGTACAATGATGCCTACATTAACCATATGCTAATTATGATTTAATTACTCTTATTAGATTTGTCACTCAAATACCTCAGTGATTTTACAATTAATTTTATAATTAAATTTTATTTAATACTTTAAAATGATAAGGATTCTTTTTATGTGATAGAGCTAAAGTTTAGCCCTTACAAATGCTCCATACCTCTTGAGCAGCAACGAAGCTTGTAGCCCCCTGTGGCGCTTTATTAAAAAAAAAAGTACGAGAGAGCAAACAGAACGTCGACCCTAGCCTCTGGGGTTCGGTGCAACAAAAAAAAAACTAGGGTTCCATCGGCGGCGGCGGCGGCGGTTACAGGTTCCTACCGAGATACCCATGTCTCTTTCGTGTGGTCCATCATGGGCTGCCTACGGTGGCATTCGACGGCGTTTGGAGTTGTACGACGTCGTCCGCCATCGTTCGACGGCGACTTCGGGTTGGAAGATCTGTTTCAAGAGTCAAAAATTGAATCGTCGGAAGAGGAGCATGTAGACGACGCGACGGGCTCCATGGAGGACAATGAAGTCGACGCGACAGGCTCCGACTCCAAGCACTCCATGGTGGACTACTCC
This sequence comes from Eragrostis nindensis, assembly GCA_012490785.1. Classification (NCBI taxonomy): domain Eukaryota; kingdom Viridiplantae; phylum Streptophyta; class Magnoliopsida; order Poales; family Poaceae; genus Eragrostis; species Eragrostis nindensis. Next base: position 70,493 of record JAAXCT010000418.1, read on the forward strand.
TTCATGGAGGATCTCTTTTGGAACTGCACGAAGGAGACCGCGGAGGAGGAGGCGGAGAGGCTGAAGCGGGAGGCAGAGGAGAAGAAGAGGGAGACAGAGAAGAAGGAGAGGGAGGCAGAAGAGAAGAAGCGTAAGGAGGAGAGGAGCGTTTTGGATCGGAAAAAACACAAAGCCGTCATCAAATCGATCCGCAAGTACGATCCAAAGGCGAAGTCCCTCGTGTGGACCCGATTCTTCTTCAGGAACTTCTCCACGTTCGACATCGATGAGGAGTGTAAGTCCAATTCCATTTCCATGTGCAATTTATTCATTTGTTACCATGCAGTTGAACCTCCTTGATACCGATATTGACTTGAATAAAGAAGAGACTAACCATGATGTCCAGCAATTGCGCCTAACACAAAGATACATTTACCTCTATGACTAGCTAGAGAATCAGTATGTTCTTGTCGGACAAGTAAGTTCGGAGTCTCTGTCAATTGAAAAATACCACACATCTGGTGTGAACAATTCTGATTGTCCACAAAGCTTTCAAAGTTTTCCATTTCACTGTTGTTCAGCAATTGGATCCTGGTTTTATTCACAAACCACAAAGATCTTTTATTTTAGAGGGGTAGAATATCTTACTCAGGAAAAAGTATTTTCTTTGTAGTGAAGAGGTACAGAACAGAACACAGTAACACACCTCCTTTTTTGTTAGTGCTCATTTTACTACATACAGTGAACTATCTCTTACTAATTTATTTGATATCAGTAACCATTCATCAACTTCTTGTGGGCTAAGAGGCCCTTCTGAAAGATTTAGTTCTTCATTTTGCAATACTTAGTGCACTGTTGCTCTCTGGTTATGAAAAACTCTATACAGTAGACAGATGCAACTTTTCAGAGGGCAAGGCCCATTCGTTGCATCCTTCCAGAATCTCGATTGCACCTTCAGCCTATCTTGATTGTACGCATACGCCTTTCCAATACTGAGTTTTGGTCCAAAGAGCCCTTTGAAAAGTCTGAAATATATTTATTTTTCGTATTTCAGTTGTTTTGTTATCATTTCTGGTAAATAAAGCTCTTCAGTCTTTTCTATTAAATACCCTTTGTGGTGCACCATCTGCTTTAACTATATAAACGTGATAACGATCACATTATCGCCAACAATATTGTTTATGGATGAACATTTTTACCTAATTTACTTGGCTGCATGCTGATTCTGTTATACTCCAAGAAATCTATTGAATGATGTCGCCTTTTCTTTTCGTGCCACAGCTTCTGTGCCTCCTATGCGGCAGACTGGCAAAAAGTACCAAGCAGAGGACCAAATAGAGCGCACGATGGAGTACTCCGCAAACATTCTGTCGGTCAAGATAATCTCCTCAGATGTAGGCTACCCAATAAATGTGTATGGCACTGTCATTGCCAGAGACCATCTTGACTACAAATGTATTTATCTCTTCCGCTGCCATAGAAGGGATTCTCAGCTCATCAAGTCAGAGGTACAACTTCGTTCTTTTCCAGTCCCTAGTAATATCCAATTGATTTCATTTTTTAACAATTTGGTCACTATTGATACAGATGGATAGGTGCATGTGCATGAACTTGTTACACCTTGGCATTTGGCAATGACCCCATTTTCATCTTTGTGATGAACTTGTATTTTTAGTATTTTAATAAACATTCTTTTTTGTTCAAGAAACTATTCAATGCTGTGGATTATGCACATGGATTTATTACTAACGAACCATATCAAATGACGTTGTCTTAGCGACGTCATACATTTTCGTTCGCAAGAGCACTCAAACATAGATTGAAGATCTTCTGTTTTTAGGTCGGAAGATGCAACCTGTAATAACAAACTGAAATGAGAATATTTTGTTTAGATGTCGGATCAGGTCACACACACTATGTCTTACCTAGTTAACAGTTTTTGGTAGTTGCTTGTTTTACTCTCGCTGAAGCATGAAGCTGACAACTAACCAGTTTTGACTTTTCCATAGGTTGAATCGCTGATCTTGATTGGCCCATCACGGGGATTGATCTTACGAGATTTTATATATCTTGAGGTGGATCTTAAGATCAAGGGTGAGCGAGGGGAGGACAGACCACTTAGTAAGAGATTGCTTGAGATTGATGGCCGAGTAGTTACCCGGCAAAACATTGAGGTTAGGAGTGTCTCTCGTCCTAGCAGGCTCAGCATTGTGAAGGTGGAGTACGCAGCTGTTAGAAAAGCAGTCGAGGCCACTATTGAAGTTCGAGTCATCAAGGGAGATTTCTTTGGCGAAATCACAGCCCACACGACCAGCATCCGCTATAAAATTCTCCTTTACAATAGCAAAAGAGGTGGCGTGGTGACATCCGGTGGTAACGGAACTATCGAACTTTGGCGCCGTGTCATAGCTGTTTGTTTCAAGGAGATGCTGATATTTACCATAGTTAGTCAAGTTAGCAATGATGCAGTTGATGCCTCAATACCCATTATCACACGGAAGCTGGAATTTACGCCAAAACTCAGTGGTGCAGATGAACATGATGGCTTCTATTGTGGTCGGGCTGTGTTTCATGTGAAGGTAACTTGGTCATTAATAGACTGTTCCTACTAATTCAGGGATGCAAATGATCATCAATGTATCTCATTATGAACATGGAAGTTGTGTGTTATGTTACTTATGTGGTGGATGTAAACACTGGGCCACGGTCCACTGGACCATGGTTCTATTCACGTGCTGTTTCTATGTTTTGTTCATCTTGATGTAGATGGGGAAAGAGCTGCAACTGATACATCAATGAATGAAGGCATAACTAATAACTCTAAAATGGGACAGTCAGAAGAGGACACAGAGTCACAGACAATTTCTTGTTGAATGCAAAGAAATATTGAAGATGAGATGGCAAAATCTCCTTTCTTCCAAACAGGAACCATTTGAATTGAATTGAATGGTCGCAGCGGACTTTTCTCTCTTCCAATCAATTACACTTGCGAAGCTTCTCTTGAGTTTACAATTGCAAACCGACCATCCAGATAAATCCAACAAACAAAGACTAAAGCACTGCCCGTGGGTCCAATTCTTTTCCAGCGGGCAGCCCTTATTAAACCTCCTTAACCAATTCTTCCTGACGAACGCCTCCTGATCCATCCCACACTCCCTACTCCAGCAAGCCGTTTCCTTGTAACAATCTCATCAATTAAACCTTCAAGCTTAGCGTGTGCTTGAGGTCCCCGACGTGGAGCGTGTGGCTGCCGAGCGCCACCTTCCTGTTGCCGAGCTCGTCCACGACGCTGAGGTCCTTGCACACGTCCACCTTGAAAGCCACCACGCCGGCCTGCCCGGGCTCCAGCTTCACCTTCTCGAACCCGAGCAGGTGCTTCGCCGGCGCGTTGTGCACCGACGGCGGCGACGAGAACAGGAGCACGGTGTGCCCGCCGGCCACCTCGCCGGCGTTCTGCACCCGGAGGTGCACGTCGAACGCCAGGCCCTCGCAGTGCTCGCCCTCGGCCTCCACGGACGCGCACTGATCGGCGAGGCACGTGTGGCCCTCCGCGAGCGGCAGGGCCACCTGCTTCGGCGCGGACACGAGCTCGTGCGCGAAGCTGGTGTAGCTCAGCCCGTCGCCGAAGGCGTACACCGTCTCGCCGGTGTAGAACCGGTACGTCCGGCCTGGGTAGCCGGTCGAGTTGTCCGGCCGCATCCGCATGTCGGTCATGGGCACCTTGGTGAACGACTCCGGGTACCACGTCACCGGCAACCTTCCGCCTGAAAATAGTAGCGGTGTGTGCCCAAACGTCGTCAGATCGAGCTAATACTTTGAGCAGTTGAAGCAGACGGCAATGCTATATATGCAGCGCGGTACTTACTTGGGTTGTGGTATCCGAAGAGGACGTCGGCGATGGCGCCGCCGCCGGCTTCGCCGGGGTAGCCGACCCATAGAATGGCGGCGATCTTGTCGCTGGCCTTGGCGAAGGAGATGTCGAACGGGCCGCCGGACATGACGACGAGGATGCACGGGCCGTTGGAGGCGTTGGCGACCGCGGACACGAGCTGCGGCTGCTGGCCCGGTAGGAGGAGACTCGTCCGGTCCAGGCTCTCGCGCTCGATGGACTGGTCGGCGCCGACGATCAGCACGGTCACGTCGGCGCTGGCCGCGGCCTTCGTGGCGGCGTCGAGCTGGAGGCTGTTCCCGCTGCACCCCACGTTGGTGCAGCCCGGCTGGTACACGGTGGCGACGTTCGCGCCCAGGCCCTGCAGAGGCGTCGTGTACTGGCATGGCGTTCCTGCGTGACATCGGCGACACAAAACAGTCGGTAAACACCTCGTCCATGCAGCTGGGTCGGTTAAGGTGCTCTTAGTACCAGGTAGTAGTAGGAAGAAATTCCGTGTTAATTTACCTTCGTAGTTGCCGATCATGGTGAAGCTGGCATTGGCGTTGGGGCCAATGACGGCCATGGACTTGATGGAGTTGGCAGAGAGCGGGAGCGCGCCCTTGTTCTTGAGGAGCACGATGCCCTGGCGCGCGGTCTCGCGGGCGAGCTCCTGGTTGGCGGACGTGCAGACGTCCTTGGGGCCCAGGTTGCCGAAGGGGAGCTTCCGCGGATCGCCGTCGAAGAAGCCCAGCCGCATGAGCGTGATGAAGTTGTTGGTGATGGCGCGGTCGACGTCGGACTCCGACAGCTTGCCGGCCTGCACGGCCGCCACGGTGTGCTGCGCCAGGAAGTTACCGCAGTTCAGGTCCAGCCCTGCCCAATTCATCACAACCACATCAGGAAACCTGTGACAATATCTTCAGAAATGGTGACTTTCTTTGTGCAGCAGAGCATCAACAGGGCTGGTCCTCAATTGACATTTGTTGATCTTTTGCAGTATAAGGCTCATCTGGGCATTAATCAGCTACAGTCCAGGGATTAGTGAATACTGAAATATTTACGTTCATCTTATTATTGCCCACAAGCTGGTGACTATGTATTGGGTACAGATTAGTGAATGGTGACATTTTTTTGTCAGTTTATATACTGAAAGAAAAAATAGTGGCGAAAATGACTGTCATGACACCTGGGACATGATGAAATATATGGGTTACTGTAAGAGACGATCCTTAGATAAGCTAATCCGTATCTAGTGTAGGCACATTGACACTGGGAATAATTTTGTCAGGTCAGCTTTCAGTTTGTCAAGGTCCCTTGAGCAGAAAAACTGTAGTTGAAATCCTATTCTGCAAATCACACTAGTTGTAGACAGTTCAGATGAAACAAACCTGCTTTGATTGATATAGCGGCCGCGTCCTCGGGGGTCTTGGTGTAGTGCTGGTTATTGTACAGCACATCGACCGAATCGCAGTCTGACGAAATGTATCTGAAAAGAACCAAAATGCAGAGCTCAACATTTCTGAAACGACATTTCAGTTCACTGAACTTTCAGAGCTATTCTTCTCTGAAACATGACATTGGATGCAATATTGCAGATATCTGTGGAAGAGGAAATAGGGACAGACCCATTGAGCTTCCAGTCCCCTCTGATTACTCCAGACAGGAGGTCCTTGTCCGCGCAGGTGGGCTTCCCGTTGACCTGATTGTACGAGCACATGACACTGGCCACATTTCCGTCGATCACGCAGCTCTTGAACGGAGGCTGGAATGTGTCGTCCAGATCCTGCTGCGACACCTGAATAAACACAACAAAACTATCACAATGCTGAAAAATCCGCGTTCACATCTTTCCTGACTCTAGTTGACTGTCCCTGCTCATTCAGCGTTTTGATTTATCTTGCTAGGGATCTTCAGAAACATGTGCGTGTCGCTGCATTACGGCAGCCACTAATTGATCGACTATACTTAATTTTCTTAGGTCTGAACCTGGCTCTAATGCACGGTGTCTAATGGAGTATACGACACAAATGATTAGGTGTGTCTTTGTGCCTACTTTTCCCAAATCAACATATATAAAACCCAAATGATCCTGCCTCTGCAGATATACTAGAATACTACCACAGTGCTCTACGCTCCAGCATAGAAAACTGCTGCATCCGGGACAACCGCGCCCAAACGCTGCCAGCGAGGCGCAAAAGCAAAGTTTGTTTATGCATTTCGGTGCATGGACACGGCCGAAATCTCCCGTTTCGGAGAACCGCAACCACCGGAATCTGAATATCTGATAGGATTAACAATTCATAAACAGACGTCTCCGGTGAGTGGTGACTGATGACCAGATTGCAACTTGCCTGTAATCTAAAGGTCGGGACATTCCCTAATCAATCATTTGTTCTTTCTTAATACGAGAGAACCTTGTTGTTTAGATCACGCTCAGCCTTATCTAATTCAAAGTGCCAGACCTGCCATGCAAGCGATGCAGGCTATGAACCGCAGCTTTGCAGCCACGGAACTGGGAGAAAGCAGTAAACTGTACTACTAGTATCCGGTATCCAACCGGTAACTTGACGTAAAGCGTCAACTATATATACATGCAAGTATTGTCGGTGTCAGGCAGTGAGGCAGTCCCCTAGAGCTGGATCCAATCTACGGCATCACTTGACGTTGATCACTGTCTAAACGGAACGGAGATCAATGGATTGAATTATTTAACGAAAAAGGGGAAAGCTGGTGTCTGCCACATGGGTCAATCACCAACTGATCCTGGACGCGCTTTCTGTGCTCCAGCCTCCAGCAGGCAGGCACACTCATTTACGAGCAGAGCGGAGCAGAGGATGATGCAATGGCGCAAAGCGGCAAGCAAACACGGTGGCGCGTCCACACCACACCACCACACCTGACCATCAAGCCAATCACGACAGCTTACCGGTGCCGAAAACATAGAGTAATCCGGCACGGCGACGCGACCGCCTGAGAAGAGAGTACTACGAGACGAAGCGCTTAACTAATTTTACTTACCACGGCGTTGAAGGTGTATCGCTGGACGCCCTTCCAGTTGTCGACGTCGTAGGCCGTGTAGTGCTTGCAGCACGCGGCGACCTTGAGGCTGTCGCCGGCGCCGCCGGCGTCCTGCAGGCCGGTGACGTAGCCGACGGCGTACTTGCTGGTCAGCAGCGGGTCCTCGCCGGGGGTCTCCTGCCCGCGGCCCCACCGCGGGTCCCGGAAGATGTTGATGTTGGGGCTCCAGAACGTCAGCCCCGCCAGCCCCACGTTGTGCATCGCCCGGGCCTCGTTCGACACCACCTGCAGTAGTTTTGATTCAAGCTTTTCGTCAGACCACGTCCAAAATTCATCACGTCTCAAAACTCATAAACGAACCGCAGCAAAGTGATTTGGTGCTGTAATGCAAAAGAAAGAGTGACACATTCATGCATGACGTACACTGTAGTACTGTCACACTACTCCTATCACAGACAGCTGGGCTGATCGTATCGGTAGGTGCAACCGAAGAAAAGATAGGTGCAACCGAAGAAAAGATACCGGAACCGAAGAAAAGATACCGGACAGGGGTCGCATTGGTCGCCCCAGTGGTCAGTCCTTGCTGGATTCTTTCTTGCGACAAGAATTTAATTAGAAACGCGGTTTGTACTCCTCAATTCACCACCTCTCAAACGGAATCCTTAACTGGTAATTCGACCACTAGCTTTTCTGAACTCTTCTTCACTTCCCCTCCGCAAACGCAAACCAAATTCAGTAACGAAGCGAGCAAAGCAAGATCCTCGACGCGGAGACGGCTTCTGGACGCCATCGCCTCCTTTTCCAAAAACTCGACGAGGAAGGACACTAGCTAGACGCCGATGAGATTAGCTGCGTCTTCGCTTTGGCAAAGCATGTGGACGTGATCAGATGCTGCGACGAGTGCTGAAAGCCTGAAAGGCTACCAGCATTCCACTACCAGATTAAATTCCCATGAGACAACGACGCGTCACCGGATGGGCGCGCGCGCACGGGAAAAGGTTCAGCTGCCTGACAGGCGATGTGCTAGCGTCCAATGAATGCGCTCCACGGGACAGCATACTCGTCTAGTCTGAGATTGTGAAGTGAAAGTGTCGGTACGCACACATGGGAAAAACGACCACCGGTGCAACAAGGCCACCCCGCCCTGACCGATATTTTCAGTGTGGTCCTTCCGTTCCTTGTGTAGCTAAATGCATGCATGCGAATTAAAGCCTGTAATTACTAGATGAATGAATATCGCTCTGATGCAAAAGCTTATGTGGGGTCCACATGCTGCTGCTGCGGCGCTGCTGCATGCATGCCCGTGATAAGGAACAATATCCCGCCGTAAATCTTGGACCGTGCAGAAGCCAGTTGCAATGCGTCCCAGCAAACACTGTTGCTGGATCGGCCATAATTGTGCTCACGCCCACTCTCTAATCAGTCCTTCTTGAGTTAGCTTTATCTTAACGGAGAGGAATGATGATTGACGCGTGACAAGTGATTTACAATTGCGATCTAGTAGGAGTACCTATCATTTAGAGCCTCTTTTTGTACTCCACATGTATCGCCATTGTTTTTCCGTTTGAGCCCAGTTAAATGTGTGAACCTTTTTGTGCACTCCGCTATGAAAATGCTGTAGGAGCCTAGCACATCCCAGATTCCCAGTCACCATGAGTCGATGACCAGGAAAGACGGGCAGCGTTAGTGCTAGTACTACTATTGTGCTACGACTCCCATCTAGCTAACTCTGTACGCAAGATTACAAATTGTGACGGCACGCACTTGTTTTAACCTCAAACTAGGAGGTAGCTTAGCCGCAGGGTCATGCAAGCTGCTCTGTTTGCATCGCCGATCAAAAGGCGCCGGCGAAGAGAGTCCAAAAGGAAGCGGTAGTATAATCGAAGCCCGTTTCACGTATCCGATGACGCAGCGCTAGCTTTTGCGGCTTTTCTTGGCCTGCCGCATCGCATGAAGGAAAAGTTGGAACGCAAAAGCAAGGCACCGCATTCCCCTACCTGCACCGAACCGAAGAAGAATCACCCCGGTCGAGCACCTACCGGCACCGGCAAAGCTCGCCGTCAAATCAGCCCTCACCAAACCAAACCAAGCGCAAGAACGGCAATGCAGGTGGCGCGGAGGAGAAAGATGCCGTCTTTACCGCAATGCTGGTGCTGGTGGAGGAAGAACAAAGCAGAGCAGAGCCGGGCGTAGGGACAAAAAGCAGGGGAGGAAGAGGAGGAGGTGGGGGTGGTTCACTGACTCATCACTGACCTCGCCAATGGCGCGGAAGAGGGTGACGTTGAATGACGCGGCGGTGAGGATGGGCTGCGGGAAGCTGGTGGCGCCGGGCACCAGCGGCGAGAAGCGCGTGCCGGGGCCGACGTAGGAGACGCCGTGCAGCGCCTCGGACCACCACTCGTACGCCGGGATGCCCAGCCGCGGCAGCGCCGCCTGCTTGTCCACCAGGAACCCCACCTTCTCCGCCAGCGTCAGCCGCGACACCAGGTCCGCCGCCCGCGCCGCCGCGCTCGCCGACGCGTTGCAGAACCCGTACGCCGCAACCGTCGCGTTCGACGCGTCGCACGCGAACACCGGCGTCTGCGCCCGCGCATTGCGGCACAGCAGCGCCGCCACCAAGGCCGCCGCCAGCATGGCCCAGGCCGAGAACGCCATGGCGGCCATGCTAGCAGCTCGCCCCCCCTGATTCGTTCTGGGTCACCTCCCGTCGTGGTACGAGCACCGGCAGTTGCATATATAGAGTAGGGAGGAGTGGCGCGCCCGGTAGGGTGGTGGGTGAGCTGGTAAACAAGGCGGCCCGTGACGGAGACGACGGCGAGAGCCCTTATTTTTCGGGCTTGTCTACCTGACACTTGAGTGTTCTAGGGTCTACAAACACCCGAGTGTTTCAAATCCAGGAAACACTCGAATTCTGAAGCAATCCAAAATCGAGTGTTTCAGCCCTTTTTGACACTCGATTTTTTGACCTTTGGATTTTGATCTTGTGGTCGAGATTTTGAATACCGTTACCCAATTGAAAATATCACGTCAGACATAAAACAAAAAGATAGGGACGGCGATTAAACAGGCCCAAAGGAAAGCCCACAAACAGGCTCAAAGAATAAACATGCATAATTTTGACCCTGTTACGAAGCTCCAACACTAGTCCATCCAAAACAAACAGAACCAGAAAAGCAAGATGGGGTGGGAGCAGGAGTACTTGGGCGAAAGAATTCAAGATGAGAAACAAGGTACATACCAATCTGTTGCGTTCACCTCTCCTACTGAGTAGAATTGCAGTAGCAAAATTGATGAAATTGAGATTGGAACTTACACAAGCATAAGCTTCATAACATTGAGTTTTCATAGAGTTTTGATATGAAGCTTTGCTTAAAAACTCGCAGAGATCAAAACTTCGATAGATTGTGCCATTAGTCACAGGACCATCACAGACTGGCAAAAACAAAGACATGACCTAAAAGATGAATATTGTAGCACAACTTGTACATTCTCGCAATAATTACGGTTCCTGTGCCAAGAATTTACATGACATGAAACCTAAATTTACATGGAAAATTAACTGTAAAAAAAATTATTAGAACATGTAACTTTGTTTCAGTGTCATTATATGAACACTGTAGCCAAACCAAGTATGAACAACAAAATCTCAAAGTTGTCTATTCCATTAAAATGGCAAACCTCTATATGTGGGAAGGTGTAACTGCAAAATAAAGAATGCCTAATTAGCAAAACTTCATAATAATTTTGTAGTAGTCAAATAACAAAAAGTTAGCATGTGAGTTGTCAAACTGCAAAATACAAATTGGCATATATTCAAAATCCATATCAGAGGTCAGAGGGTGCAGTGGTAAAAAAAACAATGAGAGAACGTAGTGGTTCAAAATGACAAAACGTAGTGGTAGTGGTTCAAACAAAACAGGGAGAGAGAAACAAACAGAACAGAGGAGGACACCTGTCACAACAGGAATAGATCACAGAAAAGATGCACGGTCACAAAATCGAGTGTATCGCAAAACACTCGAGTCGAAATCAAATATTCAAAATTTGTTATGGTCACAAATAGTCAAAAACTGTATGGAAAAAGAGTAAAACCTCATACAAGGAATACATATACAAAAGCTTACAATCAGAATTACATATATTTCAGATTAAATATACATGTCATAAAAACTGTAAAATTGACATAATGAAACTGTCAATTTAGCAAACCATAAGTGTACCAGACAATTAAAAGTGATACTAAGATGAGTAAATATGCAAATCTATAATCTATGCCCAAACAGATACAAGTAGCCAATGCAAAAACAAATTGATTTAGATATCAAAAAGGCAAAAGTATATTATGGTGACAAAAAGTCAAAAAAAATTTTGAACTAGTGAAAATCCTCAGAAGAAAACCATATTCACAAATACAAATATTAAAAAACAAATATTCAAATTTTTATTATGGAAACAAATATTCAAAACTTAGTGGGGGCTAGTGTAAATCCTCAGAATGAAAAGCATACACAAAGTAACAGACATTCAAAATTCAAAAATACAAAAAGTTATGATGAAGTCATATAGTCAAAAAATTTTGGGAACTGGTGTAAATCCTTAAAAGAAAAGGTATGTACATATTCAAAATAGAAAAGTTACATATAGTCAAACTTAAATTTACACTCATTAAATTATGTATATCTAACAAACTGAAACTGTACCTACAACATCAACATACTGTATGACCTCAATAAACAGAACAAGCCCATTAGGCCACTAACAGCCCAATTATCTCAAGGTCCAGCTACGGCTGAAGCACGTGCTACCAAAGGCAAAGTAGGAAAGATAAGAAAACTTAAGCCGCAAGAAGGTCACAAAAGCCTGCTCGGTTAGATCCAAAATTCGATTGCCCAAGCACAACATCCAGGAAAGACGATCAAGGGGGCAGGGTGATCTATCTAGCAAAAATCAAGATCAAGGCATGGGAGACTCAAATCAGATCAAAGGCATGGAGGATTAGGTACATACCACTGTTAACTGATGCAAAATTAATTTCCTCTCTTACTAAGATGTGCCCTTCACTTTCGAATCTGGTGCAAACAGTAAATCCTGCAATATATGTATCGCAACAAAGTCAAACACTAGCAGACAGAAGCATATGAATAATCTATCTAACTCAAAGTAATACCGGTAGAAGCAGAAATGTGTATATACACTGGCAGATTGAAGCATATGCAAAAAGTAATATTGGTAGTAGCAGAAATTTCTATAAATCATCGCGATTGAACCCCATATTTCCTCAGTTCTAAAGAAATATGATCTGCATAGGATGCTGATGCACAGATATGGAAGCACACATAAGGCATCCATGCAATTACACCACACAATTCATTTGGGCATTCAATACATACTACATGGGAGTTCCAGCAATTTGCTGATTCAATGTTCAATATCAATCAGGTTCATAAACACTGCATATACTAAATTTTGAAAGCTTATTAGAAGACTATACTAACAAATTAAAAATTGCAGGGAGGGTACACTAGGTTGATTATGAAGCAAATCAGAAATTCACAAGAGGAAAGAAAGTGGGCCAACATCATGGAGGTAAATTTCAATGGTCTTTTTTTAATTGCAGTTCAAATCCATATGTATTTCTGCATTCGTAAACATATTGTAATACTAGACAAATGGCAGGAAGGACAACAGTCTTTCACTCAGCTACTTCGTAGCGACAATCCATTTGAGGTAAAGGGAAGATCACACAATCAACTATATACTTAAATACATGCCTAATGCATTTAAAGTTTAAAACTCTTACACAACTGATTTGTTATTGCAGGAAAATATGTCTTATGGAGGAGCAAACATACAAGAAAATGATACTAAAATCTCATAGCAGAACATATTGGTTCAAAGAAATGAGGTACATACAAACTTCTTGAGATTTGAATGTTTAAAACTGAAACACTCACAATTTAGGTCTTCATAGCATCACATAACTTTTGATAAATTGATACGGGGCCATGCCAACCCTGCAAACCAGTGAAGACATCACATTGAGCAATCAGAACAATACTGTTGCTAATCTGAAAACTTTGATGGGGCAATTTCAAGAAACAGAATTGGGAAATGAAACAAACAATTGGGACAATGACATATTCACAAGCTTTCCAACTGAACAGGATAGTAGAATGCAATGTTCCCATGCAAATTTAACAATACAAATTAGTTGTGTACAGTTAAAATAGCATTTGATACCTTTCATATTTTTACAGGCAGAAACATCAAACAGTACTACATATGCAACATCATTCAAAGAGACAGATCCTTCTAATAGAAGAAACACAAGCAATGACGACAGAAATATGCATGAGGAAAGTCCTAAAAACGATGAAGATGGCGATAAAGAATTGACCATACAAAATAAAATCACAAATTTTCAAACAGACATCATCATGAGTAGCAGACATCATCATTTTATCTTTTCGGGTTTAAGTGGAAATAATGCCACATAATCAAAACTATATTTTTCAGATTTACAAAATCTTTATTGCCTCACTGTGAATCCAGAAAAGACAAATTCACAAATTGTGTAGATAGTAATATAATACAAAAAACAAGAATGGTGAGATTAGTTAAAACAGTTTGTGTAATTACTCGCTGCTGCTACAGATTAGAAACAACAAACAAGACATCTTAGTGGCTATCTACGCAACTATCAGACTCAGTTCCTAATAGAGAAGAACAGTTGCACATGACTGACAAACTACCATGCTGCTAAGTGCTAACATGCTAGGCTGAAGCCAAGCAAGCATGAACGATAAACTAAACAATTGAAGATGCCATGATTAGTCTGAAGGTAATGATTGTTAAATCTTTTGATACAAGCACCAGAAAGCTCTATTTGATACACTACACAAGGACAAACAAGTCAGGGTCTTACTGCTGGAGCCTGTCTATTTTTTCTGACATGCACATGAACATCGAAATACAGATAAGAGTTTAACCAAATGACCTACTGCAGTACCGATCAACAATGCAAATGAAAATCCAACTCGATTACCCAAGGAAAATTGCTCAGCTACAACAGGATGCACTTTTTTCCTATCCATCCGAAGCATATGAACTGATTTTTCAGTAAGCACTTGCATGCATATATCAAGACAAGTAAAACACATCAGATCTAGGGGGCTTATTCATGCTCGAATGGCAAAATACAGCACCAAATCGAGACAAACTAAATCAATGGCGTCACAGACAGGAAACAAAATTATATCAGGAACCAGAGGTAGGGGGAATGGAGACATTTCCCTGGGTTAACCGGATGTTCGCGGGCAAATTGGCTCCGACGAGACAGGAGTCAAATCCTTCACAAACAAACCAATCGAAGGCGAACAGACATCTACAGAACCTAGTAGGTGGCAAATCTAACCAAAATATGACGCAATAGCAACGCAAATACCAAAACCTTGACCACAAACTGGATCACTATGAGTAGCAAATTTGAATCCACAGAATCAATCGAAGGAAACATACCAAAAACGACGAATCCTACGAATCGCCAGAGCTTCGCCTCCTTCGTCAAGAGGTAGAAGAAATAGGGGGAAATGAAAAAAGACCAGGAGCGCGCGCCACCGCGCGCTGCAGCAGCAGGAGGCATCCAAGGCGGCGCTGCTCGACGACCCGCGGGTCGCCGCCGCCGTGGTCTACTCCGACGAGGAGGACTCAGACGAGCCCGCCGCGCGGCGCCAGCGGCGACAAAAATTGGAAGACGAAAATATACTATGACTGGTGGGGTCACAAGAACAGAGGCTACGGGAAGTGGAGGAAGATCGAAGGAGCCGCAGGGATCGCTGGACAAACATCGACGGCCACAAAATCGAGTGTGGCGAGCGTTCAAAACACTCGAGTGTTCTTTAGCAAATCCGTATTTTTCTCGTCCTTTTGCTCGCGCGGCGATTTGTATTCTACCCAGTCCGTGAGGCCGTTCTTTGGAGCCATCGTTTCAGCCCTTTTATGCTTCCTTCCCCTAAGCCCATACAAGAACCATGCTCAATCGGTCAATCCCCATTTGCGGTTGACGTCGGTGTGTTGCGTTAACCGAGTGCTTAACTTTGCTCCTCTAAAAAAACTATTTTGTCGTAGCTCAAAAAAGGTTACATCAATTTAGAACGCGTAAGGAATCTAACACTTGGTGAATTTGAAATGTTGTAGCTTAAAAAGTTAGCGTACTTGAGTTTGGAAGATGTAATAATCAGAGGGCGCTTCATATCTCTGGATTGGAGATAATGCGGTTTGGATGGAGTACTTTTGTTTGGTGATAAAATTAAAAACCCACCGGAATTTTAAAAGACATATTCGTACCAGTTTATTTTGTTTTTAGATAGTGCGGTGTGCAAGAGAACTTTTGTTTGTTCATGTATGGATCATGCACTATGGATGGAGTACTTTTGTTTCTCATTTATGGATTAGTACTTTGATCGGAGCTTAGAAGGCCACCCGAGTTCAAAAGATGTATTGTTCAAGTTTCGATATATAGCACGATACACAGCATGGTGCTTCTCACGATTCATGAGAGCAGCAAGCAAGGAATTATAAAGTTAAGGAAACGAAGTTGCTTTCATTGCTTGAACAAGGGTGTTGTGATCTGGTAACTGGTCGTTGCCCCAGTGAAAGCAAGCAAGGAATACCAGAAAATACAGATCCGCATGTGTACAGAACCTGCTCGACGTGTGAGCTTTGGGTTAGTCCTGCGTGACCGATCGAGTGGCTTGTGGGGAACGGGAGATTCTTGCGCGGAAAGCGTGGTGGTTGTCATGGAAAGGAAAAGGCGGTCGGACAACGAGAAGATCTCGAAACGTATTTTGCGTAATGAGATTACCGACACATTTGGTGGTTGGGCGACCTTATTGGGGGTGGGATCTCATCTGCTCATGATCCTGCCTTGATCTGAATAGAATACCAGACCATCACACATGTCGCAAGAGGCTTGGGTTCGGCGTTCATGCTACCCTCCAATTTCATGTCGCTTCATGCGTGATGGGCGCTGCTTGATCAGAGGAGGACCATTGGTGGTGGTTAAGCATACCGTTTTCAGGGTCTTGAACCGTATGTATACGAACAAGAGAGAAATGGATATACCTTTGGACGTACGTATTATTTCGTTTGGATCCACAGGTTTTAGATGTTATCATATCTCTTACATGAACCAGGGCGCCCTCCCAACATGCCACACTCGTGTCGTGTCCCGCTCCTTGCCTCCGATCCCTCGCAAACCAGAAACCAGCTTCAGATGATAATTGTTTTGGTGCGGTTCAGAATAGAAATACAGAGGTCTTCATCGAATCAAATCTCCTTTTAATGATCACCACAAATCGGATATGTATTTAGCTCGACGGCGACGCGTGTCGGGATCAAGTGACAGTTTCGGGCCACTGGTCCAGCATGGTGAGGTTACCCGGCGACCTACCGAAATGGTACACCAAAACAGATTTTGTGATTTGCTTTTGGCCACACGCAGGATGCGACGTGATGTGAAGTCCGGATGCGAAGTTCTTCTCTTCGGATGGGGAAGTTGCACCGCGAAAACGCTCTGCGATATGCTTTGCTTTCGTAAGTCAGAGTTCCCAACTGCCTGTGCCACCTCTCATCAGTAACTTACCGGCGAATGCATCGCACGTGATGGATATCTCTTCCGTCGCCGGTACGAAGGCTATACGAGCGAGGATGACTTCCATATCGCGAAATATGTCGCCTGCCTTCCGTTCCGACACTGACATACGGCGGTGCCGTGGAGCATACACAACGATGTCAGCCAGGCTGCTTCCTCTTCTGAAAAGAAGCTAGGCGTCAGAGTGCAGTGATGGAAGCGGGGGTCGATATCTAAAGTCAAATGCACATTTCTGGTACAGCATTTCCCTTCAGAATGGTTGAAAGCATGATTCCCCTACCAGTTATAGAACGCGATTGCTTGCATTGTTATCAAGCGGGGGAAAAGGTATAGTTGGGCTTAGGATAGGCATACGCGCTGCAGCAGCTATCAGCACAATTCAGACAACCTTTCCAATAAAAGTCCTGTACGTATTTGAGAAGCATCGGTGCATACGAGATCATATAGTACGTCGAGTACATACGATCGCTTGGTCATCCAGAATTGGTAAACACGCGTCATCAATCCGTAGAAAGTGAAAACGTTGCAAACACGCGCCTGGACTGGACCTGGCTGTGGCAGCTAGTACGCCTAGTATATCAGAGTGCACCATATATGGACACTGGCTGATGCACAGGCTGGAACAGAACAATGCACGCACAGAGAAAAAAACACAAGAGCTCGGAGCTGTTCGGAAACTGCGGTAAGAGTAAGATGGTGATGATGGGGAGTGAGACCAAAAACACGCGAGCCCAGTACAAAGACGCCGTGATTTCTCGGAACCACGAGGGCGTGTGACACTGTAGCATGCATCTGCCTGCCCGTGATGCATCATGCACCGAACCTGGCAAGACGCCGCGGCCGGCTGGCCGCCAAGCCCGTGGCGCGTCCCCACGGCCCGCCGGCGCCGCTCGTAACAACGCCAGAAATGGATGCGAGATCCCGTGACTTTCTGCATGCTCACCTGCGTACGATCAGGCGAGCGAGCGCAGCACGGTCACGGGCGCTTCGTACCGAAATGCGTCCTGCCGAAACGGAGAGCCCGGGGTCCTGGCCGAGCCGTAGCAGTTTTGCGTCTGATCTCGTAGCAGAGGTGTCTTGCGCCCGACCGATCGCTATCAGTTTGTACGATAGCATGAGGCGTGTGAGGTGTTGGACAAGATAAGCCGTTGGAGTCTTGCTGGTACGTTCACGGTTTGCCGGGGCTGGTGGCATCTCCACAGTTTCGAACTCTCAATACAGTAGACAGTTCATTGTCAACAATTCAATTTAATTACATTAACCGGTATTCTTGCCACCTTTCTGAGTCTACTATCAAGAAGCTCTCGAGATTTTTCATACATCTTGTGTTCTTAGTGCCACTCTACTCGTATGTAAAGTGCATTTAGATTCTGGTACAATTACAAGATGCCGTTTCATCATTTAGTCGGTTAGGATATAATGATGCGGGCGCAAAGAGCAAGATATTAGTGCACGGTGGGCCTCCCTTGCTTAGAATAAACTCAATGCAACTCTGATATCCACTCAAAATGCCGTTGCAGAGAAGAACACTGATACAGCACCAACTTTATCAGTGCCTGTCCCAGCTGCTAACATTCAGAGCAGCATGGCCTGTAACATGCATCCATGATCCATCAGTATACAGCTGTTCGGATAACAAAAACATCACTAATTTGAGCACCTCATTCCGTCATTCGGCTGCAGCATGCATGATTGTAAGATAGAATAGATTGTTGTGTAATGGATGGGTTCTTACAACGATCGATATGGATATCTCTAGTCTAGAGGTATAAATAACACAATGTATGATGTATCTTCTTCTGAATTGTTAAATCCACAGATCGAGTACTTGTTTTCAGAATTTAAATACCCTGGGGCACATATTCTCTGAAAAATGCTAGGCACAAACACGCAGAAAAGTGCAGGGCAGCCTGCAGTATCCCGGATCTGACTTTGAACTGTTAGATGTCGAGCATTTTGGGAACCCACTGTGGATGTGATCCAGCTTATCCAAGCAACACAAGTCTACCACAGTGACTGCAAGGTGACAAGACCTGTGTCGATCTCCGGTTGTGGTGGATGTGTATGCCAGTATGCCACATGTTAGCCCTTCGATCCATGTTACTTGTTTTGCTATGTTAGGCGCCACTGGTAGTACCATCTGCGCATAAACATATGCGCTGAGGTTTCGTGAACAATGTACGTGGCATCCATAGGCTCCATCCTGTTGCTCCGAGACAATCCCGGTTTGTATCATTCAGTGTCAGTTCAGTTTGTCAGTTGTTACGTCCTGCTAGTTGATCGAATCTTAGGAACGTGCTTCTGCGTGTCATGCGAGAACTATCGCCGGAATGTTCAGTTCCAAAGGAAGAGACATTCTTGGCATCCTCAGATCTGTAAATTTTCTTTTCAGTCTTCCCTGTACAATATGCGACATGTATACCGGTCTAATCCTCAAATTTCGGCCAACCGTATCTCTTGATGACAGCCCATTACCCATTCCAGTTTGTCACCTCCTCCTTCAAGCCCGTTTCGTTCCACGCACACGGGTGCCTTTTCTATGGGCCTCCCATGTTTTTCTAACTAGTCCATCAGCGGCCTACTCGACTCCTAGAGAAAAACCACTGACGCTCCGCTCCCCCACCGTCGCCGCCTAAAACCTTCCCCTCAACGGCGCAGCCAGGCAACTTACTTCTCGCCGCCGGTCGACGGCGAGTGGCGCGGACCCCTACCCTTGGCGAGGATTCCTATCTCTTGCGTTCTAAAGTTTCTATAAGCTCTCCTCTGCATCCGAGGAATAGAGAAGCAGGGAAGCGGAGATGGCGGAGGAGGTGCATCTAGGTCTGCCTGGTCCCTGGGCGGAGGATTATCGGGAGAAGGCGGACCACTACACCACTAAGATTGGTGGACTTCCCGTATGTATTATTCATTTCTATGTTTAAGTTCCTGATTCTTTCTGCTGGCTTAGGAATTAGAGGTCGAGCTGTGCATCCTCTTCTGTTATCCCACCATGATTATCAAGTCTAGCTTATCATTCTCCCCAATCGAAGCTTGTTATGAGCTATGGGGAATCAATAGTTCAGCATAGAGCTCCTTTTTTGAGTACTGTTAAATCTTTCGCAGGATTGGCCAACTGGTGATATGGAAATTAAGCCTGAATTGCTCCAGTGCAGCTTATGTGGAACCAAACTTTGTCTTGTTGCTCAGGTGAGTATTATCTATTTAGCAAATGATTTCTCTGATGCTTGGGCATATCCTGCAGTAAGTTTCAAACTTGCAATGATCTGGCGTATTGTTGTAAAACCTCTTCACTATAATTTTAATTTGACTGGTCCTGAACTCAGGTTTATGCACCTGTGGAGAAGTTAAACATTGAGGAGAGGACAATCTATGTATTTGTTTGCCCGACACCAAAGTGTGGACCCAATCCTCAAAGGCAAGTATGTGCCACTTCAGTTCAGCATGATTATAATTATTCTTTTAGTATTTTTAATTAATGTGCTGTTGCTGTTACTTTGCTCCTTATAGCTGGAAGGTCCTAAGAGCTCAGAAGTGCCATAGTGGTATGAAAGTAGATTCAGTGGCAATGAATTAGGTCAATCAAATGGCTCCTCTACAATTTCTTCAGAAAAACAAAATGATCAGTCAAATGTGCCTTCTTCGATAAGTTTTCCAGAAGAACAAAATGATGAACTCAAGAGTTCCGATATTGACGATGATGATTTTGATCTAGATGCCTTAGCCGAAGCACTTGAGCAAGCTGCAACGTTGGCATCTAACTCAAAGAAGCAAAATAAACCAAAGCGTGCTAATGCCCCCATAAAACGTCCTGTTCTGAAGGACAAAGGAAGTAATCTGAGCACACCAGGTGTGGAAAATTTCTTGAGAGCTCGTTACCATGAATAAAAATGAGTGTTAATCTGATATTCTGATGCAACTTAATTTTTGCAGTTCTTCCTTGTTTTTACATATATTATGATAAGGAGCGATCTGGGGGCAAGGGTGGTGTAGGTTCAAGTAGCAATGAGTTGGTTCTGTCGAAAGAGATCGTGGATATAGCAAATGACGAAGATGAGAAATGGGAAGGGGAAAAGTATGAATACGATAAAGCTATTGGTGCTGACAGAAATTTCTTAAAATTCAAGAAACGGTTGGATGCACATCCTCAGCAATGTTTTAGGTTAGATTCATAGGGTCCTTTTGATTCATATTTTGAAATCATGTTACTAGGACTGTGTAACAGCGGTTTTGTTACTTGCACAACATGAATCAACTTTGGTGTTCAACTTTTCTAGGTATGCCTATGGTGGTAAGCCACTATCACCTGCAACCAAGTTACAAGAAGGCGGCATTTGTGGGCTATGTGGTTCACAACGCCAATATGAAATGCAATTGATGTCTCCTTTATCATATTTCCTCCATGAAGCTGGCAATTGTTCCTCCAACTGTACCCCCGACAGCTGGACTTGGCTGACTCTTATCATATACACTTGCTCTAAGGTATGACCTTGCTCTTCCATTTCCTGAAATAATTGATAAAAGTGAAGTCTAAGGGACTCTTATAATATTATTTTTCAAGTTGTAATTCTATTGCATTGCTTCCACTTTGTGTGGTGGGGATATCCTGTGTCATTCTTGATATCCTTTATGTACTTTTGGAATATGCAAGTAACGGTATGCGTATGTTGTTGGAAATTATTGCCAAGAGTAAATTCATTGTAAAACGTAGAGATCTGATGGTTC
This sequence comes from Eragrostis nindensis, assembly GCA_012490785.1. Classification (NCBI taxonomy): domain Eukaryota; kingdom Viridiplantae; phylum Streptophyta; class Magnoliopsida; order Poales; family Poaceae; genus Eragrostis; species Eragrostis nindensis. The sequence continues at coordinate 91,735 of JAAXCT010000418.1, forward strand.
AGTTTGTTCAGACAAACAAGATTTTGATTTATGACTTTTCCATGATTCATTCCAAATTCTTGGAAACACCTTTTAGTATCCATGATATGCTGAATTTGCTAGTGACATGTAATCATCAATAAAACATGATAACTCGTCGTCTTGTGGAGAGGCTCCATGGGGAATAACGTATGTGTAGTTATTTCTATCTGTTGCCGACTACTCGAGGAAGAAAAACTAGGCATTCTTTAGTACCTTCTTTTGTTTCAAGGTTTGCATTCGGTATTATTTCTTAACTCACAAGTCACGATTAACTGCAGAGTTGCTCCCCGTCCTCCTGTGGCCAGGGGCGCCCCAGCTGCTGTTGGGGAGTAGTGGAGGAAGAGATCCTAATTCTGGAGGATGAAGCCCCTAGGTTCTGATATGTGGAGTGTTTGAATATACAGTTTTGTTTACTGTTTCCCCATCTTTAAAGTCTTAACCTATTGTCAACTTTGTGCAATCGCTTTATGGCTGCTTTCATTGTAAATGTACTCTGCCAAATTGTGAAAAACAAAACATTTAGCCTCGTTTCCGCTCTAGCATTATCCTGTATCAGATCCTTTGATCCTTTGTCGTTGCCTAACTGTGAACACCAATCAAGTATAGCCATGTTAGTACTTGATTATTGAACTGTGTTGCCAGTCGGTAAACAATCCTTTTCTGTCCATGTCTAGAATCTTATGTTATTGTTCATTATCTGGGTTAATTGTTGCCCAAAAGGATTGATGTTTTATTAAAGCACACCCGTACCGCAGGTTATACATAACACGCGAACTGCATAATTTGTGAGCTGTATTATTCTTTCTCCAACTTAATAACCTGCACCGATTGTGATGCTGCATTTGCAACTTGATTTTCGAATCGCCGGCATGGTGCCAGGCTGCCCATAAATTAATGATTCGTTCGTATGAGCACTGCTAATATAGTAATAATTTTGAGCCATGTGTTTCTCCATTTGATGAATCTTTTTGTACGTAACGGACGTGTGCATTATGCAGCTCATTTGCTGCCGATCGTTTGTAGCTTTGCTGAGTTGATCTCTCTTGTTTCAAGCATAGAAGGGAATAGCACACGACAATATTCGGAGGCTGTGAACATTGTTCGCTCGGTCTCGCATAATCCAGGACTAGCATATTTTATATAGAGTATTATATGTAGCTTAATGGTTGCTTTCCGGATGTAGATGTACGCGGTGAAATGCAGCGTGTTAATAATTCATTCTTGCGATGATCAAAGTCTCTGCTGGCTCTCGAGTCCAAGAAGGCACGTCGCCATCTCTCGAGTCCAAGAAGGCACGTCGCCTGCCCTGACGACTGGGAATAGGGAAAAGAAAATACGAGCATCTCGCTACCACCACCAGTAAGCCAGCGAAATGCGCCGCGGCGCCATTGGAGGGGCCGGGTAAACGCCCCCATGTCGCACGCCATTCCGCCGTCGCCGTCCACGCGTGGACGGCCCGGACGCAGCGAATGGGGCGCGCGGGAGCCGCCGGGCGGCGGCAACCGTCGGACGCGGTCCATGCCTTTTTTATTATCTTTTCTTTTCCCGGCCTCGCTTCGCAGCTCGCCACGCCTCTTGTCCGCCTTGGAGCCGAGCCGAGGAGTGGCGGGCGGCTTCTGATCGTTCCTGGGTGTCTCGCCTGTTTCCTACCCCTTACCTCCTCCGGTCTCTCTCATTGTGGCTCGAGTGCTGCCGCCTGTGCACTACTACTCGCGCCACTGGCCAAATCAAACTGTGCCGGTGCAGTGGCGCTAGCCAAGTGGCACGAAGCTAGTACTACTAGTGGGTGTGTTAGTGGAATCGACGGCGCAAGGACGAACGTTCCGTGATCGGCTGCTCTTACTTTGGTGTGTATCACTCGACAGACCGGAACTGTACGTGCTGGGGCTCCATCTCTTCCCGCCTGATTTGATTGGCTGATTGCAGATTTGCTAAACAAACTTATCGCGTAATGCAGAGTTGGACCAACAAGTGTCGCGTACGGCGACGGTTTTCAGAATTCAGATGCATGTGGTCTCGGCTTGTCCGTTTTATCCTTCCGCTGGGACTCCTAGCTGGTCGCGATGATTTCGCGGGCGCAGCTTCGTTCGTGTCAACTCGAGAGATAAACGGACCCCATAGACACCTTGTCACTGTACGTAGAGGGATAATGATAGAGCGGCAAACTCACACGATTTATCTCTTTGCTTTCATCGATCACAGTGAACTAACAAGGTCGATAAAAACTGCAATTCCCTCGGGAAAAAAAAAAGATAAACACTGCAATTGTGGCCAACTGGACGGCCAGGAGGCGCTGACCCACGCGGCCCGGGCACCGCGGCCTGCCTCGTTCGTCGTCGTGCTTACGCACGCCGCGAGCCAGAAAAAACAATGGAAGCTGTGGCGTCGTCAGACTGATTGAAGTGGCCACCGCACCCGCCGCCCGCCGCGCAACTCCAGCCACGCGACGCGCGGGCGGGCGGGGGCCGCAGCCGGCTCACCGCGTCGCCCCCCGCGGTGCGAGCGGCTGGGGGCCGGAGCCGAGAGCACCAGCGCATTCGCGTCCCGTCCTCCTGGCTAATCATGCGATTTAGCTGATTGATTTTTACTCGGTGCCTTGGGTGGTGGTGCTCCTCCCGAAGTCCCAAAGGCCAAATTCCGTTCCCCTATGGCGATGGCATAAAGCTCCCTGCTTTTCCTCTCCACGCCTCTTTTTATCGCCAAACACCCCCCTCCCATCTCCATCGCCGCCTCCCCGCTCTGGGTCTCCTCCACCCTTTCGCTTCGCCGCTTCCTACTGCTTCTCCACGCCGGTACTGATCCCCGTCTTCTCGCCACTTCCTGCTTGGAAAGTGAAAGGTGTCTCCCCCCTCCTGTTTAATCTCCTTTTGTTACCACGTATTTTGACATTTTGATGTGAATTGCGGTTTTATCTGAGCGGAGTGCTGGAGCTCGTGTGCTAATCTTTGTAGTACAATTAAGTGGAGTTGTTCTCTATGCTGAAATTTATGAGAGGCGTATGAAGTTTAAAGTCTTGCACACGGATGATTGTCTTGCTCTGTTATTTCAATGGACGAATTTTGGTGGAAAACTTGGCTATTCGAAACCTTTTCAGTGAAACTCGTGAATTGTAGTGGAAATTTTGTACATTCATATCTTTATGGAGAAATACTGTATGCTTATCTTCTCCATGGATGGAAAATATATGCTATATATAATCGTTCAAAGAAGGGAGAACAAACCCACATGATACATGCTATGGCCATTTCTGAAATACTACACATGTTTGTGCCATGGTCTCAAATTCAGTTCAAATTTGACCTTTAATTTGTTGAGGCACCTAGTCAATTGATCATTACGGGAAGCACATAGCGTGTGTGCATCTGGGGATTCGATATTTTGTAACATTAACTCTATAGCCAATCTAGGAGGAAAAAAAAATATTATCATTGGGGATTTGGAAGTTATGATTCCCACTACCGAACTAGATTACAAGATGCGGATGGATTGTTGGATGGCTTTCCCACAGGGGCTATATTATTTTTTCACTAATCATATAGTGTCACCCATAATTTTGTCAAGTTGGTTACTTTACAGAAAATAATAAAAAAAGTCCAATCAGCTGTATGTTTGATGCATGCTTGTTAACGCCATTCTCATTTAGGCATATGGGCTAAATTGTGGTAGAGGATGTTGAATCATTTTATAACCGTATATCTGATTCTTGTGCTACTCCATTGTCTGTTTGCATGCAAGCTGCCTGCATATTCCAGAAACATTGAGTTGACTTGAAATTTTCACTTTTTAATCATTTCAGTCACCATTTTCTGCATTCAGAAACGTCAACTTCAATCAGCCTGTATAGGATACAATTCACGAGTTTCCACTACATCTTCAGGAACATTAACCCCTCCTTCAATTCGTGGAAACTAGCTTTTATAGATACTGTAAATACTCACCTGTATAGGATGAACCACAGCCTCAGAATGTTATTCAGAGCCTGGCTGGATAGTCGGTTGTAAGTTTTTCTTTACCTTAGTAGGATAGTTGTTGTACAGTTTTTCTATCTTTTATATAATATATATCTACCACAGTAGGGGCTTCCCCTACTGTAATTGCCTCAAAAAAAAACTTCAATCAGCCCTTGTTCTACTCTTTATTGTGCTACTCTTGTTTTGCTTTTAACTGACTCGAAATCTGATTCTTGTGCTATTTTTATTGTGCTTTGATCTTGTTAGTTAAATTCCGCTTATTATCTTGTTCTTTTTTGCAGATCTTGGAGGACATTATATTGCTATACGAAGTCTGATTCCGTTTTGGTACAAATAAGATGCAATGCATATGATTTGCTGGTAGTCGGGCGACATCATCTTTCGCCATATGGGATTAGTAAGCTTGATGCTCATGGACAGAGCTGATACATCAGGTTTTGTCAGTGGTGGTATACATTGCATGAACGTCCACGTGTATTTTAATTCGGTATATACTATGTGTTTTCTCAGTGGTGAAGTTGTAAAGCTGGGGTTCTGAATTCTGATGGTTGGATTGAAGCATCTGGTCTCCAAAGAGCACTTAAAATCCTTTTCTTTTATAACCCTACCTTATTTATATCAAGCAAGATGGACCTCAACATAACAAATCTTTGGTTTCATGGGAAGGAACATGTAGCTGCTTCTTCATTCTCGCAAGCTGAACCTGCTGCGATAAACTGCAGGAATGAAGAGTTAGCTGTGACATCAGTGAACCTGGGTTGCCTTGGAAGCTCCGAAACAGTTCAGACTTCTAGAAAATCATTTCAGCAGAGCTTAGCAGTTCCTGATGATGGCTGCAGGTTGGTTCTTGGACTCGGGCCAACACCGAATCTGTATTCTGCTGATAGTCACTCAGATGGTGGAAACAATGCTAATGAATCTGCAACTTTCCGTACCCAACATTGCGCCGCAACCAATCCTGGTTTACTGTTGGGCCTTTCAGGGTGCAACTCAAGAAAAAATGGTATCACCATCCCACTTATTGATGAGGGATCAACTTCAGCCAAAAGGAAAGTAGGTGGTTATGTGCTGCCTCTTCTGTTTGCCCCAAGATCAGAGGATCTTTGTCCTAATGGAACACCTCCAGAGACCAATGTCCAACAGCACGAGGGAACCAGATGTGATTTTGAAGGCGATCATGGTCTATCACTGAATCATCACGAGGTTGAGCATAGCCCTGATCTATCCATAACAACTGATTGTTCTTTTGCTGCAACTTCTGATATGGTAGTCAGTTCAACTAGTGGGGAGCAGAGAGGTCATCAACGGCATCCAAAGAAGTGCAGGTTCAACGGGTGTTCAAAAGGCGCAAGGGGTGCTTCAGGACTTTGCATTTCTCATGGTGGTGGTCAGAGGTGCCAAAAGCCAGGTTGCAACAAAGGCGCCGAGAGCCGAACAGCATACTGCAAAGCTCATGGAGGGGGAAAAAGGTGTCAGGAATTAGGCTGCACCAAAAGTGCCGAGGGGAAGACAGAGTTCTGTATTGCTCATGGTGGCGGTAGCCGGTGTGGCATTGAGGGATGCGCGAAAGCAGCGCGGGGGAAATCAGGATTCTGCATTAAACATGGTGGAGGGAAGAGGTGCAGGGTAGTGGGCTGCACTCGGAGTGCGGAAGGACAGCCCGGGCTGTGCATCTCGCATGGAGGCGGTCGCCGGTGCCAGTACCCAAACTGCGGCAAGGGAGCTCAAGGAAGCACCATCTTTTGCAAGTCCCATGGTGGAGGCAAAAGGTGCATGTTCGAAGGCTGTACCAGAGGCGCTGAGGGCAGCACGCCTTTCTGCAAAGGTCATGGTGGAGGGAAGAGGTGCCTCTTTGAGGGAGGCGGGATGTGCCCAAAGAGCGTCCATGGCGGAACTAGCTTCTGCGTGGCGCATGGAGGGGGCAAACGTTGCACTGTCCCGGGGTGCACCAAGAGTGCTCGTGGCCGTTCTGATTGCTGCGTGAGGCACGGTGGTGGCAAGCGTTGCAGGGTCGATGGATGCAACAAGAGCGCGCAGGGGAGCACGGACTTCTGCAAGGCCCATGGCGGCGGGAAGCGATGCGCCTGGAGCACCGGGTGCGAGAAGTTTGCGAGGGGCCGGAGCGGTCTGTGCGCTGCGCACGCGACCCTGATGGCCTCAAAGCAGGATCACGATCCTGGACAGGGAAGAAGCATGGTTGGGCCTAGCTTTTTCAGCGGGGTCGTCTCTACTTCCTCAGCAGCAGGTACCAGCATTGACCATAGCATGTCCTCTTCCGGCCATGGCGCGTGGTCGGACTGCGTCGACTCGTCAGGAGACATGCAGAGCACCGGCAGGCTGCTCATTCCTCATCAGGTGCTGGTCCCTGGCTCACTGAAGTCCTCTTCTTTGTGCGGCCTAGCTGGGAACGGCCGGGAGGACGGAGGGAGCCTGAGCATCGGGCTCGTCGTGCCCGAAGGAAGGGTGCATGGCGGAGGGCTGATGTCCATGCTTGGAGGCAACCTGGGAGGAGGCGATCCTGATGGTTCCAAAGCCTAAAACATCAAACCTGTCGTGCAATTGAGGCCATTTTGCACGCCTCTCTGCTATAAATTCTTGTATATGTAGCAATAGCATACTCATGACTCATGATTTTCATAAGGCCATTGCACTTTGTTGTGAAGCGTAAGAGGAACTGGATTATGTCGCGATCGGTCCTTGTGTAACACATACTTGCAAGTCTGAATTTACAGAGTGTTTTCAGCATCTAGTCCTTGTGTACATAGATAGCTTCATTTTGCTCGAAGCTGGGTTCTGAACTTGTATAAGCTTGTGGTGTTCATCTGTAAATTTTGCAGACCAGTTTGCTGAAATGATCGGTTCTTCCTGATGGTTTCTTTGTGTTTCAGTCAGATGACATCCACAGCTTGGTTCTAAACTGTGTAAGCTCGGTGTTGTTTATCCGTGAACTATGGAAACCGTTGTTTATCCGTGAACTATGCAAACCAGTTCACTGGCAATTTTTCAGTCTGTTGTTGTTTATCCGTGAACTATGCAAACCAGTTCACTGGCAAATTTTCAATCTGTTGAATCAGTGTTGGTGGAACAGTGGGATATTAACTGGCGATTAGAGTTTGCAGGAAAAGAAAATGACGTCGGAACTCGGAAGGCTGACAGCAAACTTGTGTTGATCTGACTGAACAGTGAACACTCACCGCTTCTTCTGTCCTTTAGCCCTTCTCGTTGGATGAGATCACTGAACCGAGCACCGAGGAGGCCGTCGTCCACTCACTCGTGAGTCGTGACTCGTGACCCGTTCCATCCTTCCACTAAACTCGCATCAAATGGCTACAGCGCACAGAAGATCCCGCGCCACCCTCTTGATCCGCTCGAAGAATCGCAGCCCACCGTCGGATGCTCCGTTACTCACTACGCACGGCCGAGCTTTCTCCGGGCGTTGAACCGAATCCCCCACTGGCACTGGGCTCCACCTACCACCCAGGAGCGGTCGACCCGCACGTCAGAACGCCGGCGACCATTAAACCCCTCCCTCCCGAGGCGATTTACCCGCAGCACCACCTCTGACGCAGAACCCGCCTCTCCGCCCCACCCAACACTCCTCCACTCTCGGTAGCATCGCCGCCGGAATCCTCCTCCCGGCGAGCTTGCATTCGGCGCCACCACAGCGCACGCGACGCGAGAGGAAAGGATGGGAGAAGGAGGCGATTAGGGTTTGCGTCTCCGGCAGCGGCGGCTCCACCGGAACGCCGGCTCGGCGGCGATTCCGGCGACCCTCCAGGCGATTCGCTCGGCGCGTTCGAAACTCCATCCTTGCCGCTCAGGTCGTCCGGCTCACTCCTCGTCCGCTCCTGAACGTCGTTGGGCGGCAGCCTGACTGCTACCCAACGCAGGAGTTCGTCGCCCCAACCTGCAGGTACGCGCCGGGAGGCATAGGTGAACGCGAATCTCCATCCTCATTTCTATTTTCATGGTGCTATTTCGGTAGATCTAGTTATCTCCACGGTCTGCTTTTCATTTCTAGAACTTACGAAATGATATTAGTCTTGGACAGGACTCGCCCCTAGTTTCAGATTGTGGTATGATAGATCAATTCCCAGTCGCTAGCACTTGATCCATTCGACAAGTAGTATGATGAATAAAATGTTGGATTCGTTGTACTTGTACCTGCACATGTATGTGAAATAGCTGTGTGCACCTTCAACTGCATTTTGGTGTTTTATAGGATGTTTTGGTTGGTACAAGTTAGTGGTTAGGGTGCATTTCTCTGGGAAAAAACTATCACCCTCTCTTGATGTTTTGTGTGCTACTCAGTGTAATGTAAGCTGCACAAATCTTCTAACATCACCCTGAGGTTGAGATGTTTAGCATTCGCTGTGGTTGCATGGGCTGTTTGTCCATAGATGGATAACAATTTCCAGTTTTGAAACTTATTGGGCGCTCTATGTTCCTCGTGGTCGTGGGTTGTTTGTGCTTGGTTGATGTGATGGCTTTACGGTGATTTCTATGGTCGATTTCTGGAGTTCAGCAGTGCACTATATGTGTCATGTTTTCTGTTGAAATGATCAATTTCTAACTGACTAATGTGACGATTTTTATGATTCTTGATAGGGTGTTCGCGACCAGTTAACCAGTGCTTGTGCAATGGAAGAGACTCCGAAGGGCAGTGGACTATCACCAAGTGGTTCTGATTCTGAAACGGAACCTATGGCACTGGATAATAATGGAGCAGAAAAATCTCATAACATGGATGGAGCAACCTGTGAGTCTCCTATAGATCTTGACGAAGGACCATCCTCTATGGATGTGGATATGAAAGGAAAATCACCCCTTGATGATGATACTAAAGGAAAATCTTCTTCGGAGCAACATGCACAAGTTCCTATTGAGACGAGTGTGGAAAGCCTAGAGAAGTTCTGCAGAGAAGCATCGAGATCTTTTTTTGATGAAATTGGTCTGATTAGCCATCAGATAAATTCCTATAATGAGTTTATCTCGCATGGGCTCCAGGAGCTTTTTGATTCGCTGGGTGAAGTGATTGTAGAACCGGGGTATGATCCTTCGAAGAAAGGATCAGGTGGCTGGAAGCATGCCACCATCAAGTTTGGGAGAGTGAAGCTTGAAAAGCCAGTATTTTGGTCTGGCAGAGATGAAGCTGATATTAATTTTAAACCCAAGCATGCTCGCCTCCAGAATATGACATATGCGTCTAGAATGAAAGTTGAAGTGACTATTCAGGTCCTAAACATTTTTTCTCTGATATCCTCCACTTATTATTTATGACATGATTTACTGAAAAAATGTGCTATATACGCATACAAACTGTAAGACCAGTGATAAAAGAACATACTACAAAATGCTTTGATATGACCGCATGATCATTGTTTTCGATACTGTATGGCGGCAGAAGTTATTACTTGTGTTATCATAAGCTAAACCTGCCAACTAAGGAAGAAAGTTGATTCAAGTTATTCCCTTGTACCTCATAAACATAGCAGGTAGTCCACGATGTAACGTTAAATGGATCAGCTAGATTGGATGGGTGATTTCTGTTTAACAACATCATGAGTTGTTCTTGTTTCTGCATGACAAATTCCAGTTGCACTATATGCCAATACTTTTCCTTATCCTAGCAACATTGTATATTGATTTGTCTCCCTGTGCATAATGGAGGCATTAAATTATGGCATTGATACTTGCGTGATACTGTTACCCAGATTTGGCGAGGTCTTACAGTAACCTGATTGTTTGAAGTATTCTTGACTTTATCAGGTTTATTCTTTAGAGAAAAGTGACAAGTCTAAAACAGGGAATGATGGTTTTGTTCAAAAAAGGGACTATCTTAACGAAACTCATTGGATATTTTTTGGCCGCCTTCCGGTTATGGTGAACTCAAACTTATGCTGGCTGCATAGTCTCAAGGAAACTGACTGCCTGTTTGATTCCGGTGGATACTTTTTGGTCAAGGGAATGGAGAAGGTATAGCTCTGTAAACTCCATTTTCTTATTTTCATTATTTGTTAATGTTTCATGCTGGATGCTTAAATTTATCGCTTGTTAGTTGTCCTTTTTACAATCTGAGATGACTTTGTCGGATCGTGAGCTTTCTTTTATTTCATACAAAAATCTTAATATTCGTGTTACCCTTAGCTCTTCAAAAGATAAAGAGGTCCAGATATCTTTTTACGATTGCACTTGTAAAAAATATGCTGACTTTACTGTTTGTGGTCATATAAACACGGGATGCTAACAAAAGAATTAACTTAGGTGCACTGGCCATGTAGTTTGTATGCTACTGGTACCCTGTGCTGGCCTCTTTTCTTTTAGTCATGTGTGGCCTCAATCAACATTCTGTGTAATGTTATTTGAACCATAGGATTCACATTTTGATATTTCCAATTTGGTTGATGATTGTTTGTATGGACACTGAGGATTTGCTGATTACACACTTTGAGACGATTATCTCTGGTAAGGGACAAATAGCAAGCTGGATTGCTGAGCTTTTTCTAAGTTCATTGGGATCTTCTTTTTTAGGAGCGACTATCAAAGGATCATCCCTTCACAAATATTAAAAAACTCCCTTTCTGCAACAAAACCATTTGTATCATATGTAGCATGTTTCTTCAGTGTCATTAAGTTTTTTTCTTTGTCAAACCTGCAGGTATTTATTGCTCAAGAGCAAAGATGTCTGAGCAGGATTTGGATTGCTGACCGACCTTGCTGGACCGCATCTTTTTTGTCCGAAATCAAACGGCAACGCATATATGTAAAGCTAGTGGAATCCACAAAGAGCGAAGACATCAGTGGGGGCAAAATAATTTCCATTTCCTTTCTGTATGCAACTATGCCAATTTGGTTACTGTTTTTTGCACTCGGCATTTCCTCAGATAAGGAAGCCTTTGATGTGATAGATATGCAAGACTGTGATGCTTCTGTTATCAACACAATATCTATGACTATTAAAGAATCTGATGAAGTGTGCGAAGGCTTCCGTAAATCAAATAGAGCCCGGCAGTATGTTGATGAATTGATAAAAAATTCAAGATTTCCTCCATCGGAATCCTTTGATGATTATGTTGCTAGATATCTCTTTCCTGATATTAGTGGAAATAGAAACAAAGCACTTTTCTTAGGTTACATGGTGAAATGCCTGCTAATGGCTTACACTGGGAAGCGTAAGTGTGATAACAAGGATGATTTTCGGAACAAGAGGTTGGAACTGGCTGGTGGATTGCTTGGAAGGGAACTTCGTGCGCATATTAGGCATGCAGAAAGGCGCATGGTTAAGGCCATTCAGAAGGATTTGAATAGTGACCATGATTTAAAAGAGCTTGAGCGTTATCTGGATGCGTCAATTATTACTAATGGTCTTAACCGTGCCTTCTCCACTGGTTCTTGGTGCCATCCCTACAAAAGAAATGAACGATGCCCAGGAATTGTTGCAACTCTAAGGAGAACAAATCCTCTTCAAATGATATCAGACTTGAGGAAAACCCGCCAGCGAGTTGCTTATGCGGGTAAAGCTGGTGATGCAAGATATCCGTAAGTTTTCTTTTAAATCTCAAACAAAGTTTTGCATATCTGTCATGCGCTTTTGTATTGTAGTGTATAGTGTGTATGCTGACTTGTGACAAAAAACCCTTACAGGAATCCATCCTACTGGGGAAAGCTTTGTTTTATGTCGACTCCTGATGGTGAAAATTGTGGACTTGTAAAAAATCTAGCCGCCACTGCTATTGTTAGCTCTAAGGTGGTGCAGCCTTTGGTTGACAGTTTCATTTCTTGTGGAATGAGCAAGCTGGATGAAATTCCTAGTGAGGAAGTTACAAGAATGGACAAGATTTTTCTGAATGGTATCTGGGTAGGGTCTTGTAATGATCCAGCTTCATTTGTCTTGCGATTAAGGTGCATGAGACGCAGCAGTCTGATTGATCCACAGGTTTGCTCTCTCTCCCATGGTTCTGCTAAAACTCTAAATGTTGTGTTAGTTATGCTATCATAGGTCACACACTCATCTCAATGCATTAACATGTGGATGCTTTGTTGCTTTTATTTGTTTACACCACCTCCACATTATATGCAAATATCGCACTCCATGATGTCTTTGATGTTTATACATGTTTCATGCTATAATTAGGTTGAAATCAAAAGGGACAAGCGCCAAAAGGAAGTTCGTGTGTTTTCTGATGCAGGGCGAATCCTCAGACCACTTCTTGTGGTTGAAAATATGAATAAAATCAGAAAACCAAAGGGCCGTTCATACTCTTTCAAGGAACTAATACAACAAGAAGTAATTGAGTTCATTGGTGTTGAAGAGGAGGAAGATATAATATGTGCTTGGGGAATCAGGCATTTGTTTGGGAGTGAAGGAGAGATTAATTATACTCACTGTGAGCTGGATCCTTCTTTTCTTCTAGGATTAAGTTGCAGCCTTATTCCGTTCGCAAACCACAATTTTGCTCGGCGGGTACTGTACCAGTCTGAAAAACATTCACAGCAAGCTATTGGATACTCTACAACGAATCCGCTTATCAGAGTTGATACTCTTTCCCATCAGCTATATTATCCTCAGAAACCCCTTTTCAAAACAGTTGTTGCTGATTGTATTGGAAGAGTAGATTATGCTTCTGGAAAGACAGATGACTTTGCTAGACCTGAATATTTCAATGGCCAAAATGCAATTGTGGCTGTCAATGTTCATCAGGGTTTTAACCAAGAGGATTCCCTGGTAATGAATAAGGCCTCTCTTGAACGAGGTATGTTTAGAACTGAGCACCTCAGGAGCTATAAGGCAGAAGTAGAGAACAAAGAGGGAGCCAAACGACTGAGATTGAAGGAAAAGATAGACTTTGGAAAAATGGAAAGTAAAAGGGGACGTGTTGACAATCTTGATGATGATGGCTTACCATACATTGGTGCGAGTCTTCAGACCAATGATATTGTTATCGGGAAAGTCTCGGATACTGGAGAAGACCACAGTATTAAGCTGAAGCATACTGAAAAGGGAATGGTACAGAAAGTATTACTTTCAGCAAATGATGAAGGAAAGAATTTTGCTGTGGTCACTCTAAGACAGGTAAATAATGCTTATTTGTAGCAGGCAGAAATATTATTTATGTCGCACTCCTTGAACTATGGCTTCACTAGCAATTATCTTCATCTTACTTATGAAAAAATAGAACACTGCATTTTTCTCTTTCTCTCTGTTCCACGGATTTTGTGATAGAAAGCATCGACAGCTGCAGTGCTTCTTACTTGAGTGTGTTCTCAGGTTTATATGCATAACAGTATGTCACGCTTCAGCTGATCAGCAAACTAACCATCTTGTTTTGGAGAGATTATTTTGGTTTCATTGACCTTCCTTTTTTTTAAAAAAAAACATGAATTCTCTACCATTTTTTTGTGTCCTGGAACTAAGATATAAGTATGGGTACCCCAGAGAGGCCATGGTAATGGGTGTTGTTCTTTACTTCATTTATGCATAAAACCCAACTTGGTATGCTTTATTGCCTTTTTATGTAAGGCCAACAGTTCATTCTATTCCACCTCGACATCCATCACAGAAAGTGACTAAATTCAATGAATATAGTGAAATGGGTGGACCCAGATGGCTTGCTTCCGTAGTTTGGCTGGCAGCCCAGCTCCCCTTTTTTACCCCATTATCATGAGACTTATTTTTTCTGCTAAACGCTTGTTGTGAACGCCGGGTAACTCTCAACCAGGCAACTCAGTAATGTTTTGAACGCAGCATACTTCTATTTTCCTTTTATCCTTACATTTGCGACATGGCATGTCTCAGTTTTTATTGGCAGTATAAAATTCTGTGTCTGTTCTGATTTCAGGTTCGGTCACCGTGCCTTGGTGATAAATTTTCCAGCATGCATGGCCAAAAAGGTGTTGTGGGCTTTCTGGAATCTCAGGAGAATTTCCCTTTTACTCACCAAGGAATAGTCCCAGATATTGTGATAAATCCACATGCCTTTCCGACACGCCAAACTCCTGGTCAGCTGCTTGAAGCTGCGCTGGGAAAGGGAATAGCTCTCGGTGGTACAACGAGATACGCGACACCGTTCACAACAGCATCGGTTGATGTTATTGCCGAACAGTTGCATAAGTAAGTGTTTCTATTTTGCAATTGATGAATTAGCTGCTTTTATGATTCAAGAACTATCATTTTCCACTCTATGCGTAGATGAAATGCTTTCGAAGGGTTAGCATTTTATTGATCCCATTTTAGTTGAGCTTTTGTACTTAGATAAGCGTACTGGCATTCTTATAAGAGTCTTGTGCATCATTAACGTGCCTTGTGCTTTGGGCTCAGTTAGTAGTTACTGCACATAGAGCGAAAAAGGAAAGAAAGGAAGGAAAAAAATGACATGCATAGAAGTCATTATTAGGTAAACACATACCACATGTTTGATAATGTACGCTTATTGATGTACACAATATTGTTTGATTTGACTTTGATGTGTAGATATCTTTTTAGTTATATATGTGTTAAAAGGTGGAATTACATAGCTTTTGGTTTACTGAAGATTTACTGATATATGTATCAGTTGGTACTTCTTTTGTTGAACAGAGACATCCATAGTGTCACTTGAAACGAATCTGAATGTACTCATGCACTGGCATTTGGCGTTAGTGTGCATCCTATTTTAGATTACCATGTGTAATGTTATAGGGGCTAGACTCTGAAAATGAGAAAATCTGTGGCTATTTCCAGGGTCTATAGACTTGTTTTCTTCCGTGAGTTAGTTAACTTCCAAAACTTACGCATCTTGTTGCATTGTAGGGCTGGATTTTCAAGATGGGGAGCAGAAAGTGTTCTCAATGGCCGTACAGGTGAAAGGGTGCAGTCCTTGGTTTTCATGGGCCCTACCTTTTACCAGAGGCTGATTCACATGTCTGAAGATAAGGTTAAGTTCAGGAATACCGGACCAGTGCACCCACTCACAAGGCAGCCTGTTGCTGACAGGAAAAGGTTTGGCGGGGTTAAGTTTGGAGAAATGGAACGTGATTGCCTCCTTGCCCATGGTGCAGCAGCCAACCTCCATGAGCGGCTCTTCATGCTCAGTGACTTCTCCCAGATGCATGTCTGCCAGAATTGTGAGCGTGTGGCCAATGTTATAATTAGGTGCGTTCCAGGAGGCAAAAAGATTCGCGGCCCATACTGTGGCTTCTGCAAATCTTCAGAGAACATTGTTCTGATCAATGTGCCCTATGGTGCAAAGCTGCTCTACCAGGAGCTCTTCAGCATGGGTATCTGCCTAAAGTTTGAGACGGAAGTCTGTTAGAACTCTTAAATTTGTTATCCAGTCATGTACATATTAGTCTGTCGAGATTTCGTTATGTACTCATGTGACAGTTATTTGAAGTCTCTTTAGTGATGTGATCCTGGCATAGTTAGGAGCCTAGGATGGTCACTCCCTATGGAGCAAAACAGCTCATGCTGGAGAATATCTTCGGCCAGAGGATCTACCCCTGGTTTGTCAAGAGAACTCTTGAAACTTGAAACCTTGTAGCGGTAATGTGCTGTTTCACTCTAGTCCTCTGATTAACTATGCTCAGGCGAATGAACGTTAATTTCCTGTTTCGTGTGTAGTTTGCTCTGTCGCATGCCTTGTTTTTTTATTTTTGTTTTAGCAGATCATATTTGTGTAGTACCTCTGAATCTGATGCTCAGCTGGAGAAATGTTGCTGTTACAGTTTGGGCGGACTGATTAATGGAATGTCTTACGGTTATGCAGCTCGATCATGACCGCGTCTTTAAGTTCAGACTTCAGACGTAAATGTACCGCGACCATAGTCTTGTTGACTCAGTCTGGTCGCTGGGAACGTAGGAACATTGGCCACATAAATGTACTACTAGGAAGTGGACGTGTGAGGACACTGCAATTTTGCGAATTCTGCTACCCGGTGTTCTTTTTTTGTTGTTGTTGTTGTTGGGACCATAGCTTCTCATTCATCACATAGCACGATTACAATCAGTGTTCACGTTCTGCAGTAAGAAGCTAGGTGGATGATCTACCCAAGCATGAAAGGCTCTAGAGGAGAGCGGATGTTTCTTTTAACGTGGATGCTACGCGGAGAAGTTCGGCGCCCTTAGTTTGGTTTACTGGCTATGTCAAACGATGTGAGTTTATACAAGGCCTCTCTCTGGGAGAAGATTTACAAACATTATTGTTTGCGGAGCTGTCTATTTGCTCTTCTTTCCTCCTGTTATGGTATTGCGGAGCTGTCTATTTGCTAGTCTTTCCTACTGTGTCTTCCTGATATTGTATCTGCATAGTATAGGATGATAATCTCCTGGCAGCTGTAAAATACCTGCTCTTTATTGTTCTAACAAGATGGAAGGATCGAAGCTTCACATTCCATGTCAGTACAAGAAAAGAAAGAGGCAGAAGGGAACTAGAGTGCGCACATTTGCCTTTCTGTAGGCTGCAGGTGATCGCAAGCAAACAGAGGAGCAACGCAAAAGAAAAAAAATATAAAAAAAAATGGAAACACAGTTTGGATCTTTGCTCATCGGCGATTTATTGGCATTGATACAGTCAAGATACAACACACACGAGGATGATCAGAGATAAATCCATCTCCCCATGACTTACATGAGAAATAAACTACAAAAACCAAAACCTCCCTACCTGAAGGAGCAAAGAACAGGGGCCAAGAAGTGAATGGGGGAACTCCATGAGAGACCTCTCCTCCGGCAGGCTACAGCTTGACGAAGAATTGTTCCAGATGCATCTCGCCTTTACGAATGATGCTTCTCCAAAGCTACTTATACTGCAAATATCCCCTCTCCACCCCTCCAGAGTCCATCGATGAGATGCAAACCGGACTCGCTTTGAAACTTGTCAGGTAAGGGTGGAGAGATGTCGTGCAATGACAAGGATCGCATACACTGAACCTGGACGCTCTCTTTAGCTTTTCCATTTGAGTATTTGGTTTTGGCCTTTTGGGATTTGGGAATACGAGTCACGGATTCTTTGGCGCCTCAGCTTTTTTTTCCTTTATGCTGCCTGCCCATACAGCCGCGCATAATGACACAACTAGCCCACTAGGTTTGGACAAATTTTATGCAGAAAATTCCAGATTAGGTAACTGTGTTTTCTCATTGTTTATATGTATGATTGCAACCATCTTATTGAACAGTTCACCGACAACTGCCATGCATGGCAACTAGCCTGTAGCCGTGTATTGATATGTGAATTATATGATGTGATCCCTCAATAATCACAACTCAAACTCATGAAGAATCGATCTAAAATGATCGTTTCAATAATTTCAGCTTCTTTCCTCAACATGGATCGACAAGATAAGGAAGCAGTAGATCTCAGAGAGGCCTGTACAAAGTGAATGGCAGCCTAGTGGCCTAGGTCATCGAATCATCATTAAACCTACTGACTGAACTGGATTTTTCTTCATTCTGACTGCCTCTGCTACATCTCGCACGTCAAGTACTGCACTAGAGCACTTATAATTGCTAAATGCGCCTAGTGCAAATGGGCCATATCTGAAAGACTGAAACGTAACATTCATTTACAGTCACATCTGATTAACTGAAAGACTAAAATCTTCAATTAAACGAGGCAACAATGGCATGTGCTTAGCCTTTTCTCCAGTTTCTTGCATACCTTGTAGCCTGCTTTCTGCACAAGCTTTACAATCTTTGATGGTCTCATGGTGTATATCAGCATATCGGTAAATAAAGTATAACACGTGATATACACATGAAGTAGAGATGGAAGAAATGTTCGTGGCCAAAAATCGAGCGACGTACGACACAAAACTGGAGATAAGGGAACTTTCACGCTGGACACTTTTGCTCCATGTGCTTTCCGTGATTCGGGGCCCGGAGACACAGAACTAGCTGAGTGCCGACCAAAGAGCTCTGAAAGAATCTCTCCGCTAGCTCTAGCTTCGAGTTAACCTGGGCTGCATCACGGCTAGGTGCATTCCCGACTCCATCCGCTGCCTAGATCAAGCACCACGTACAGTCCGCAAGAGGCCGCACCTAGCTCTCTCTTTAGTGTAGACTTATAAATAGCAGTCGTCTCTGAGCTCATCACCAGGGCGGATTAAACAAGTGATCAACAGGTGGTCCACAGGAAATGAAGTGTCCTAATTTGGTTGGTCGTCACCTGGAGTTCTTCTCAAACCACTTCAGTAGCTACAGCTGATTTCATGTTGGGCTCTGTTGCACATCTAATGTGCGTAGGGCCAGATAAGAGCTGGGTACAGTGAAGTGTTTGGGGGAACTCTGGGTGGGAACCAGCAACTTCCAGTTAGAGATCACTTAGGTTTATGAGTGGATGTACTTGGGAAACTTTGGGTGCAGGCCAGCATACGGTATAACACGACAATGAAGAATTAGGTTTGGTGTCCCCAGGAGTTTCCTTCAAGCACTTCACAAGACACTGTTTTTAGCGCCGTTGTGAAGTGTTTGGGGGAACTCTCGGTGCCATCAAGCATTTAGTGCTTGCACGTTATGAGCTACTCCTATTGATAAACCACGCTTGGTATTACCGTGAGTTCCCTGCAAGCACTTCACGAGGCCCTATCTTGAGAGCTTTTGTGAAGTGTTTGGGGGAACTCTCGGTGTCATCAAGCATTTTAGCCAGTGCTTGCATGCTACAAGCTATTGATTGATGAATCGCGCTTGGTATTACCGTGAGTTCCCTGCAAGCACTTCACGAGGCCCTGACTGGAAGGCTTTTGTGAAGTGTTTGGGGGAACTCTTGGTGTTGCCAAGCATTTAGTACATTTATACATAATGGTCACACAACAAAAAATGAAACCAAGTTCAGTGTTACCATGAGTTCCCTACAAGCGCTTCACGTGGCACTACCCAAATTATTCTCCATGTGAGTTTCGAGTGCAATGTGAAGTGTTTGGGGGAACTCTCGGTGATACTCAGCACTTTATGTGAGTTTCAAAGTGGCAACACCATTTATCAGCATGGTTCCATGCTTGTGCTATTCCACCTTTGTGAGCTTCGCAAATGCTTTCCCTACCCAGTCTCGAAGGAAGGCACATTCTTTCTCATGAAGCGGTCACCCGTGTAAGTCAATACTGTATTATGTAGAACACTCCCTTTGTTAATATTTATAGTCAAATTGTCAACCTAGGTCATAATTTGATTGGCTACTAAGGTTACCATCCCCTCCCTCATTCTTGGCGCACATTCAAGCTACATATATATGGTATTCTCTATTATGTTTTCTCTTTTGCATTACATCACTACTTAAAATCTTAATTCGTACATTTCATTCATTGCTTACATTACTGTCCATTACAGGTACCTGATGGCAGAAGAGGCATGCCTTGAGCTGGTGCACCGTGCGCTACATGCAGATTTAGCTTTTTCTTCTTCTTCTTTCTTCATTTATACTAATATTTGACAGGTAGTTCATGCGCTACGCGGGCCTACACGCCAACGGGTTGGGCGATTGTGGAGGGGCGTAGCCCAATTGCGTATCTGGCCCAAGCGGTGGCCTCAAGCAATCGGCCAGCCCATGTTCGTGGACAGATGCCGCGACAGAAGCGAAGCGAGCGGCAGACCATGGCACCGGTGGGCGGGGAGCGGGTCGATCGATCGTTCTGCCAAGGCGCCGCCTGCATTCCTCCCTTCAAGCTTGTTCCCGCTGCATCAACCGACCACCGACCAGAAGGATGGAATCACAAAAATAATCGCTTTACCTTCTTTTTTTTTGCGTGTTGGAACTTGGAAATGCCACTGTACTGCAGGTGCACTGTTTGTTTCTCTTTCGTTCGTTGAAAACTTTGTTTCTCGGTTTTCAGTCAGTGATGTTACGCTTCGCAAATATTACGACCCACAAGGTCTAGAGAGAGAGAGAGAGAGAGTAAGAAACAGGGCACGTGAAATCGCCATGGAAGCCATTCCCTACCGATGGCCTAAAACAGCAAAAACTCAACCCAAAGCAGGGCTCCCCAAGAAGATCCGACCAAGAACTCCTCTTGTCCACCCGCTACGCCGGGCATGGCGCGAGCCCCGTGTCTTATAACAAGCCTCGCCGCGGCGCGCTCCTCCCTGTTCCGTACGTGTGGCCACTCCGCAACGTGAGCAATGGCCAACAAGGTCGCCGTCGCCAGCGTGATCGCGGCCGTCGGCGTGGTCGCCGTGATCGGCACGATCGCCGCGGTGACCAGCTCGAAGAAAGGGTCCGGCGGCAGCGACGGCGCGATGTCCGCCGGCGTGAAGCTCGGCGCGCTCTGCTCGTCGACGCTGTACCCGGCCAAGTGCGAGGAGAGCCTGAAGCCGGTGGTGAACGACACGGCGAGCCCCGAGGACATCCTCCGCGCGGCGCTGAACGTGGCCATGGACGAGGTGGCCGCCGCGTTCGAGCGGTCGGCGCACATCGGCAAGGACGCGTCGGGGAACGTGACCAAGAGCGCCATGGAGGTGTGCAAGAAGCTCCTGGAGGACGCGCGAGAGGACCTGCGGGACATGTCGCGGCTCAAGCCCGAGGAGGCGGTGGGCCACGTCAAGGACCTCCGCGTCTGGCTCTCCGGCGTCATGACGTACATCTACACGTGCGCAGACGGATTCGACAAGCCGGAGCTCAAGGAGGCCATGGACAAGGTGCTGCAGAACTCGACGGAGCTCAGCAGCAACGCCCTCGCCATCATCACCCGCCTCGGCGAGCTCCTGCCGCCGGAGACGGCCAAGAAGCTGAACGGATCCTCCACGGCGGGCCCCACCCGCCGGCTTCTCGGCTGGCAGATGAGCGACGAGGTCGCCGCCGCGGGGGAAAGCGGTGGCCGGCTTCTGCTGGCTGTTGACGAGGAGGACAAGATGAACGAGATCGCGGCCGTGACGGACGCGAGCCGCAAGCTCCTGTCGGAGACGGTGGACGAGATCTCCGCCATGTCCCGCGACGCGAACCGCCGCCTTCTCGGCTTATTCAGCGAAGTGTCCAACAGCAGCGACCCCATGGGACGCCGGCTGCTGAGTATGTCGTCGACCGACGACGACGACAAAGACGCCACCGATCACGACGACAGGCGCCGCCTCCTGTCCATCCAGGCCGCCAGCATCGCGGACATGTCCGCCGAGGTGAACCGGCACCTCCTCGCGGCGGAGCTCCCCGACGAGCTCGCCGGAAGGCGGCACCTCCTGTCCACCACCCTGATGCAGATCGTCGACATGGCCACCGGGGTGAAGGGCCAGCTCGACGCCATGAACAAGACGACGTCGTCCGGCGAACCTGACCACAGGGTGCTGACCACGGACCTGGTCGGCGCGTTCGATGAGATCGACGACGGGCGCAGCGGGATGCCGTCCAGCGATTTGCCGGAGTGGATGCCGGAGCACCAGCGGCGGCTGCTGCAGATGCCCGGGCTGCAGAAGCCCAACGTGGTGGTGGCCCAGGACGGGAGCGGCAACTTCAAGACCATCAACGAGGCCGTGAACGGCATACCCAAGGACTTGAAGGGGGCGCGGTACGCCATCTACGTGAAGGCCGGGGATTACAAGGAGTACGTGACCATGCCCAAGGACGTGGCCAACGTGTTCATGTACGGCGACGGGCCGACCAAGACGCGCGTCATCGGCGACCGGAGCAACGCGGGGGGGTTCGCCACCATGGCCACGCGCACATTCTGTAAGCAATTTATTACTACATTCTTTCAAGAGCAAACTTTGCATATGTAATTGCATGTGGATGGCAATGCTACAACATATATATATTCATGAATGAATGCAGCCGCGGAGGGCAACGGTTTCATCTGCAAGTCGATGGGGTTCGTGAACACGGCGGGTCCGGAGGCGCACCAGGCGGTGGCGCTGCACGTGCAGGGCGACATGTCGGTGTTCTTCAACTGCCGGTTCGAGGCGTACCAGGACACGCTGTACGTGCACGCGAACCGGCAGTTCTTCCGCAACTGCGAGGTGCTGGGCACGGTGGACTTCATCTTCGGCAACTCGGCGGCGCTGTTCCAGAACTGCCTCATGACGGTGCGCAAGCCCATGGACATGCAGGCCAACATGGTGACGGCCCACGGGCGCACCGACCCCAACATGCCCACGGGCATCGTGCTGCAGGGCTGCCGCATCGTGCCCGAGCAGGCGCTCTTCCCCGTCAGGCTGCAGATCGCGTCCTACCTCGGGCGGCCGTGGAAGGAGTTCGCGAGGACGGTGGTGATGGAGAGCACCATCGGCGACCTCATCAAGCCGGAGGGGTGGGCCGAGTGGATGGGCGACTTCGGGCTCAAGACGCTCTACTACGCCGAGTACGCCAACACGGGCCCCGGCGCCGGCACCAGCAAGAGGGTGGCGTGGCCGGGTTACCGCGGCGTCATCGGCCAGGCGGAGGCCACGCAGTTCACGCCAGGGGTCTTCCTCGACGGCATGAGGTGGCTCACCTCCACCGGCGTGCAGAACGTCATGGGCTTCACCAAATGAGTCCTAGCTGATCAACTCTCTCACGTTCATGGTGTAATGTGGATTTTGATCAAGGGGAAGAACAAACAGTCACGCAGGAATCCAGAAAACGTGTGTAGATATGCAGCACTGACAATGCTGGAGATGTATCAGGTCAGAACTAAGAGAAAAAAAAAGGCACATAGCAAAAGGAAGTCGAAAAAAATCAAGCAGATTTTTTTCAGAATTATGTATGTATTTTGTAATATAATTCCACAGGATTTTTGTATGTTAATTTTGTTTCAAGAGTGTACTTTAGATGCTAGGGGAATAGACTGGCATTGTTGGCGTAAATATTATTACGATTTTACCACTGCTAATTTTGTCTCTGCTTGATAGGAAATATGAGAATCAGTATAGCACCATGACAAAACATCATCATTCAAAGGGAAACTAGGGTAAGCCAAAGGCCGACCTAAGCATTTTATTAAGGATGGAAGCGGTTACATCCAAGATTTGTGAATAACAAATCATCATCCTCATTGTATGAATAAAACAACATTATCATATTTTCTACTGTAACCTGTCCGGGGTGCCTTCAACTGATTTCATCCAGCACTCTGTATTTGGCCCTGCAAACCAGTGAGATACCATAGACCAAATTTTACTCTCCGACCTTGAAATCTTGACGTTTCAGACAGGATGATTAAACTAAAAACACACTTGCCATTATTGTCTGAATGTCTACAATTAAAATACTGAGATAGTAACTGGTAACAGATAATCACACACCAACAAGTTAGTTCCCCGGTAACAATTCAGGAACTTGTGGTTTACCATTTCGAGTTTCAAATAAACAGCCACTAATACACGTTAAGATTCAATTCGTCAAAGTTTACACCAAACAAAACGAAGGAATCAAATATTGCACCTGGTTGCGGACATTCTTCCGTGAAATTCATTTTTTAACACGAATGATATAAAAACTTAAAGCGTTGACAAATTTGTATTAGATCTGAATAAAAAACGAAATGAAACCCCATTGGACTTGACTTTCTTGATAAGTTAAAGAAACAAGGCCAAAAGGTGTACCCCTTAGACACAAAACATACATGCCAAAAAATGGTACACACAGTCAAACTTAAATTATATAGAGATTTTCAAGACGACAACTTTTGCAAGAAAATGGTACTAATTGCAAGTTTTATTTATTTATATTTCCAGAAGAAAATGGCTATCTTCATGACAAAATTTGTCGTTACAAATTGTACCCACAGCCATATTTTCATAACAACAACTTTTGCAAGAAAATGTTATGCATAATTACAAGTTTTATTTTCTCTTCACAGAAGAACACTTGTAGGGAATGCAATTAACAGGCTCAAATATCATGCTGTCATTATGTATTAAGCAGATCATGGCCTGACTGATAGTATTTTTATCCGTGAGAAAAACTCTGTTTTTATTTGCACCACATTTCCGCAAAAAATAAAGTATTTTGTTCATGTCTTTTGCGCCATAACAAACGTCGGTCTTTCTTCTGTTTGGCCAGTTCTGTTCTTCAAGAATTTATCAATCTCAACCAACGAATCTAAAGCGCTTCTTCGTGCCTACCACCAATCCACGATACGTTTTATTTTGCTTGTAACAAGAGAGAGAAATTTAATGATTCAATAATGTAACAGAAAAAAAAAATCGAGAGAAATATGGTGTAGAATTGAAGTACCGACCGGCAGCTGATCTCCGTGGCTTCGCCACCTCCTATTTTTGCCACCTCCGTTCTTGTCTTCCGCCAGTTTCATGGACTAATTAAGCTAAGCCAAACTGTTCGATCCGTTTCTTCCTATGAAACCGCATCACCTTCAGGTTTCCTGCACTCCCAAGAACCCATTCGTTCCCACGCCATGGTCCAACAACGAGAGCTCTAGATCCTTGGTTGCAGTCGAGGTACATTGACGATCGAGGCGTGCGTGCATGCGCGCGTGAGGAAGAACGCCGAACGCCAGCTCGCGCTCAGGCGGCCGCGCCTTGTCCGGCGATGGGGTGCGCCACCTCCGCGGAGGCGCGGCGCGACATGGTGTTTGTCGGCGCCGGGCCCCGCGCCCGCCGGAGCTTCTCGATGCCGTCCGTCGACCGGCAGCGGCTGCGGTCGAGGGCCGTGTCGATGCTGGGCACCCTCGGCCTCGCGAGCAACGGCCGTCATCACTACGGCTCGTACAAGTACACGTCCCTGTCGCTCGAGGAGATGATGAAGACCGAGCACGACGACCACGCCGCGGCGGAGGTGGCGCTCCCCGGCGAGGACGTCGCGGCGGCGAAGTGGCGTGCGAAGCCGCGCACGCCGACGCTGACGCCGCCCAACGAGCCCGAGGTGATCAACGCGTGGGAGCTCATGGCCGGGCTCGAGGACGAGGGCCCGACGCCGCGCGCCGTGCCGCGGCGCCAGAGCTTGTCGCTCGACGCGTCGCCGCACCGGTGCGTCGCGGAGTTGGCGCCGCGGGCGCCGTGGATGCAGGTTGATATGGACATACCCGTCGTCGCCCTGGACTTCGACCCGGAGATACTGTCCGGGTTCCGGGAGGCTCTGCAGGAGGACGCGTCGCCGTTGCCGCAACCTCCTTCAGCCGTCGTCTCGTCCGCGGAGGAGAACCCGGTGCAGCAGCGGGAAAGGATCAAGCAAGACGTGGACACGCCAACGTCGACGGCGAGCCGCGAAATGCCGGAGCTGTCCGGCATTGTCCGCGCCCGCATCAACGCGTTCCAAGAGAAGATCGAGCGGAGGAGAAGCGGCAAGGGCGGCGCCCGCGACCCGAAGGTGTCGCCGCAGCCGCGGCCTCCGCCGGGTGGCGAGCGGAAGGCGGTGGTGTACTTCACGAGCCTCCGCGGCGTGCGCAAGACGTTCGTGGACTGCTGCGCCGTGCGCAGCATCCTGCGCGGCTACGGCGTGCGCGTGGACGAGCGCGACGTCTCCATGCACGCCGTCTTCAGGGCCGAGCTCGCGGCGCTCCTCGGGCCCGGTGCCGTCGCGCTCCCGCGCGTGTTCGTCGACGGGAGGTACCTCGGCGGCGCCGAGGACGTGCAGAGCCTGCACGAGGCGGGCGAGCTCGCGCGCGCCCTGGAAGGGTGCGACGCCGCGCCCGCGCGGAAGCTCGGGTTCATGGAGGCGTGCGCGGCATGCGGCGACGTGCGGTTCGTCCCGTGCGAGACGTGCTACGGCAGCTGCAAGGTTTTTGTTGTCGAGGACGAGGACGACGACGTCGGCGAGTTCCGGCGATGCCCTGATTGCAATGAGAATGGGCTCGTCAGATGCCCCGTATGTTGCTGCTGATGCTTGTTCGGCTCATGGTATTTGTAGGTTCAAATTGTTCGTGGTTAGTTTCTTGCTTGTTTGTACAGTGTGAAGAGCATTTTAGCAGAAATTTTGGTAGGCCTTTTTCGTGTATGAAATAAAGGGACTAGAAGTAAAACTGCTCATCAGGCTGTCGTGAACTCGTGATCCTGTAAAACTGTTGAAAGAGATCCATTTTTTCTGAGAGCTGCTGAAACACACAGATAAGCAACGGACGCCATCCAGATAGATGGCATTTCTCCTGAGCTTTCAAAAGAGTGTTAAATATATTTTCTCCAGTTCCAGTCAACTGAAAGTTGCCTTTGTGGTTGAAGGTAATGTAATAAATAAACCTGCACAATCTGTCCCAGCCTGACTGGGACAGATTGTAGATAAACAAGTGAAGGCATACCAGGTATTCGGACAAGGAGGACAATACTTATCAGCACGAATATGATATGAGAAGAAAGGAAACATGACTGCACGTTCACTTGACTCAATTTGCAACACTTGATTTGTTCTGCAGAAATAGCTTGTTCTAAACGCAGAACAGTGCTCGTCACGTTTTACAATAATATGTTTTTATAACACATCGACAATACGTAAAGTTTCATACTTCGACGTTCATCACCATGTTTTAACAACTGACAAACACCTTGGATGTTTTATTTTCACTCAACTCTGTCTACCATGGGCAGCCAAATCAGCTGCGGCCTTGGCAGCCCTATTAAGAGCGTCAGATACCAGCATAGCTCCTGCAGAGAAATAGCTGCTGGTGACGATGCCGTTCATGACCTTAGCTGCTGTTCTGCTGGTTGCCGTTGCAACTGTCTTGGTGGTCTCGGATACATGGTATGTCTCGTCCACAGATCGGAGTGCACCAACACCAGCACTGACTCTGTCAGTTAAACCTATTCTCTTGCTCAGCTCCGCAGCCTTTGCTGTAGCCGCCGCTGTTAACCCCTTAGACTCGTCAAAGGCTTTAGCCTTGGCCAATGCATCCTTGCTGAGTACGTATCCCCTTGCTAGCATCGTCTTCACAACATCTTGAGCCACTGTCAAAGCTAACTGTGAAGTAGTGTTGAATTGGCATGCTTGGTAGTTCTGCTCAATTCTCAGAAATTAAACTAATGTCAGCTTCTGCGTTTGGAAGTGGACTGGCGTTCAAATATCAAAGATGACAATTTTTATAATTCAGGCTAATTAAATCAAAACGATCATGCTGGAATGAGATATGATTTCCTTCTCCATCCAATGACTATTTTACCGCCGGAAATTTCTATTGTATGAAACCAAATTTCAAATTATAATCACTTAACAGAAGATGAACACAACCAGGTGCATTGGTCAGTCATGTAGTGCATAAAGGTCCCTGTTTATCTGTGTTGCAACAGGGCACATGAACTTATGAATATGCCACTGCATGCAGTTTCAAAATCAGTAATTCGGCATAATGGACAAGATGCTATTCGTGTGTGTGTGATGCCGTGAACAGGAATGATTTGCCTAAACATGCCGAAAGACTGGGTCAAAAGAATCCCCAGACAGCTTCGGTTTTCAGCAACAGTAACAGAAACTCAAAAATCCATTGGTATTTGTTATTCACAAGACAGTGGAAAACTAACTAGCCCAAGGCACAAATGAACTATACATACAGAGAGTATTTCATTGTCCTGCTAGAATACTATTAACTACCAGGATTTTTCACAGAATGAAAGATGCATACCCTGTATTCGATCTCCTCCTCAACATGCCAAGTTGGCCTGTCCCAGAAATTAAAAGACTCCTCAGATTGTCCCCAATGAGTTATGCAAACCGGCTGATCCACAATAGTAGCCCCCTGTCAACATGTTAAGTTTCGTCAAGGAAACAACCCAACAGAAAAGGCTAAAAAAAGGTACTTGCTGCCCAGGAAACATGCAGACAAAGCACTGATAAAAGTTGTTCCAAAAAGAAGTATGTGAAAGTACAGCCAACTTCCAGATCACTCAAAAGTGTACCACAAAATGGACTAAACCAAATTGCAAGGTAGTTTCAGCACCTACGGTAATAGATGTACACACTGTTGAAGGACTATACGAGTGACGCTGCGTCATTTTACGTAATAACAGATACATTCTCCAGGACTTCACCATTATGACAATAGATATGAACAATGTCTTGCTGTTGATGTTCATTTGACATGGCTGAATAAAGGAGAATAGGATACTAAGTGGCATTGATTGTGTATGTAAAGCTTTAGGGCCTCTCTGGAACAAAGGAATTTGGACGAAAAATTAAGGTAATTGACCCACAGGAAAAAAACATATGAATGGTGTATATTTCATATATTCAAGAACTCTCTCCTGTTATAGTACAGTTAATTGCTCAGTACAACTGAGAAGATAAGCAATCATAGGAATCAGACACATCAAGAAAATATGGTCCACTTAATATCTGTGAAGAATGTGCTGTGTAAAAAAAAAAAAAAAAACTTACACTGAGTAACACTGCAGTTTCCAAGGCATAGGGTTCCTTGAATGTCACATAAGCAGTAGAACCATATTCTCCAGATCTGTAAGACCATCAAATTCCTCATGAATTCGATGGCAAGGAGATATGTCTATAGAATAACATTTTGAACCCTGGCTAAGGACACCTAAAGATAAAACTATCCTACAGCAAGTAAGGTAAATCCTTTTCGAACGGTGAAGTAGTTAAAACAGCAGCTGAATGTGAATTTTTATAAGGAGACCATTATCATCATGTCATGGAGTGTTTGGAAAAGGCGCAACGATTGGGCTGTTCATTGATGTGTGTGTTGGAGTGTCATCAGAACTTCAAGGAATAATTCGAATTGCTACTGCATAGATCAGACAACAAATACTTCCCGAAAACAGAACAATGGGTGAACAATATTTTGTTAGCTTTCTCTTGCTTAGTTTTTCCTCTCTTTTGTTTCTGTCTCCTTTGTGTACTTCCTTTTGATTAATTAGATTTATACCACGAAGAGCTGCAATAATTATTCAGCACACACGGATATCAAACATAGGTTGCATATAACTTTTGTAGATCAAACACTTTTTAAATGCCATGTTTGAATAACTATGACTGGAAACATAGGTTGCATATAACTTTTTTTTTCTAGAAAAGTGCAGATGACATTTATGTAGTAGGGCAAATGAGTGAGATATATCAAAACCTGTTATCTAAAACAACAACAACAACAACAACAACAAAGCCTTTTTATCCCAAGCAAGTTGGGGTAGGCTAGAGATGAAACCTGCAGGAACCAACAATAGAGGCAAAACCTGTTTTCTAAAAGCAGTAAAGAAAATTACCTGATGAGTTCTACATGCTCGATAGGACCAGAGAATGAAAAGAACTCGTGAAGATCACTTTCTGATACCCTGCTCGAGAGGTTAGTGACTTGTACTGTGTATCCTGATTCACTCATGATTCTGAAAGTCATCAAAGACAAAAAGTTTAGTACTTCCTGTGAACCTAAATTACATGTGAAATTGGAGTGTCAAATCATAATATTACACAGGGCACATGGCAGTTTATAACTTAAACAAGTAGATTACGTAACGCCATTGGTAACTTGAATTAAATTTTCAGCTCGTGTATTGATAGGCAGTTACATGACAAGAAACTTGGACTCTTTGATTATGCTTAGTCTTCTATCTGTTTATCCTAGAGAATAGTGTAGGTGTAAGGTCTCAATCAAAGTTAAAATTTAAATGAATATATGTTGCTTTCCAGTTCAGAATTAGAAAATTGTTGCATGGCAATCAATAGTGTGAGACAAAACGGATATATCATGATATATCTATCAGCTGGTCCAACCAAAACCCATTTCTCTAATAGAATATTTACAAAACTAGACAAAGCGTGATTGAAACACCACTACAGTGAAAAGTTGATTAGCGCTAGTAAATATTTCCGGCGAAAAGGTGCCTGCGGCAGATTAGCAATCTATATATTTTTTTCTTTCATCCTGGGAACAGAATGTTTCAAAAGTGAATTTCAATGGATCTGCTAATGCTATGTGGGTACATGTAGAATATCCACGCTAAACGCACTTACTGCTACAAGGAAATTAAACTTGGTTGGTTAACACGATCAATATAGAAATTATGCCTTATCACAGATCCGAACAAGATGCAACTATCATGTGCAACCGCCTTTCATCAGCAACTCTACTGACCAAACTATTTAATACTGGTTGTTCCCCTCCACCAGCACTTCTTTATGCCACAACCACAACATATTTTTGGCGCACAACCTCCTACAGTATTTCCAGAACCTCAGCAACTGAGGTTAAAACTATCCATTTACCCAATCCAAAAGAAATGTTAGAACAGACCTAAGATCACAATTCTCCGTGAATGCTGCTAGTACACAAGCATTCCAGTATTTCATAGGCAGGATCATGGAAAAGATACTGAAACAGAGAAGTTATCGTATCGATTATGCAACCCGAACAAAATCGAACGGGTCCAAATCACAATAGGGTTCATGCTAACTCAACATAAACGCAGAAAATCACCTAAATTTCAGAATCAACCACACTAGCAACGAGCTAATCAATTAGCAATCGAGCTAATGTAGGGCTACAGGCTATTCATAAATGCTGAGCACTGACTCTAACTGAGAAGGGAAGACAAAGTAATCCCACTTCTAGGTTGGAGACCCGAAATCGGTGCAGAAGTAAAGCAAATAACCAAACGGAAATCAGAAATGAAGGAAGAAAACGTCTTGCCTGACCTTGCTCCCTCTCTTCCCCTCACCTTGCTCTGCCGCGCACTGCTAGGTTTGACGATCTTTCTCACGGCACCACCACCACACCCAACACCCACCCACCGCACAAGGGCAGAGTAGTAGTGGTAGCGCCAAGACAGTCCAAAGCGCCTGAGCCCGAAGCGGCGGCCTTTAGCGCGCGTGGGGCAACGGCGAGACCTCGATCTCCTACCTAACAACCACCGGCTTCCTCGCACGCGCGCGCGCACCGGGGCTCCTCCTCTGATCCTCTCTGGTGGGAACAAAGGATCAGAGGGTCTTTCTTCTTCTCGGGGATGGAGTGGCGGGGGACTGACCGGTGGGCGCCTGGGCGTTCCAGTGGGCTATGGCTCGGACTTCCGTGCACGGACAGACTGTCGGTGCCCATGCCACGTGTATGGGCTTGCGCTTGAGTGCATGTCATGTATGGGCTTGGGCTGGGTTCTTGCTGGGTTTGAGTGTATGCCATGTATGGGCTTTCCGGATGGGCTAGAAAAGAAGCCTGGTTACATCACGGTTTAATTTCAGATGTAAAATATACTTCCCACTATCCAGTTTTTTATATACCATCAAAGTATATTCTGCATCTGAGAAACATCGATCAGAGCTTTATTTCCTTATCATCCTGTACTTTTCTTTCTGTTTTTAGTCGCCATCCCGGAGGAGAAATGATTCTGCTACACGTGGCTGCCGCGTGTGAGCCACATTCCATGTTCGAATCTCATTGCAAATCACTCAATCAGTAAGGCTTCACCTGGTCTTTCAAAAAAAAAAAGTAAGGCGTCACCTGGGCATTTGCTGGATCTGCATGCACGTGGTTTCGTAATCAATACTCGTATGCCTTGTGTAGTCATAACAATTCGCTTGGGATAGCTTCGGCACGGCTCCCTTAATTACGGCAGAGCTGCGTGCTGACAGCGTGCATGCATCTTTCGATCTATGGTTACATTTGAGTTCGAGGATGGATTACTGCTGTGTCGTACAAATGCATAGTAAATGTATGCAAGTAATGCTAGCTTCCTTCAACAAAGGTAACGAGGCATTACCTTTGCGTGTTCTTTCGTTTTCTGTTGGCTCGCCGGCCTATTTCTGCTTACTCACATGTGCATGTGATCTTTGCTGTTGGCAGCACAGTAACTGAAATATTCGTGAACACTAATAATTGAAATCACGATTCACGCCTCGTAGTGGAGCACTTAAAACGCAGACCGCGCGCGCGATAGAGAGACGATAAGCCCCTGACACATACACACGCTAGCTAGTCAAGACAAGACGAGACATGTTTGCTAGCAACTCTGACAAAGAAAAGGAACGTATTATCGCTTATTATCACTGCTCATTTGCCAGACAAACTATTTCGTGGACATGAACCATGGCCTGATCATCAACTGGTACTTACACAACATCGATCTCTCCACAGACAACACCCAACAACATCATGATCACCTTTTGTCGATACTCAACTGCACCTAAGAAAAAGGCCGGCCGACACGAGCGCGTGCAGCGTCGCGAGGTCGCGCGCGTCTCGGGCGAAACCAAGTTACCAACCATGCGGAAGATAAACGACGTCGTTTTCCAGCTCGTGATCGATATCTTCCCACGAGTTAGTTGCGGGATTTGCGCCATTTCTCGAGGTGAAACTTATACGTAGGTCGTCCGACGAAATTCATTCCCTAGCCCACTGTTTGAGATTCGTGCTCCACAGATGAACGTCTGTGATTCGCGGAGAGGGAAGGAGGAAGAGCCAGATGCTGTCACGTGTTACGTTCTGATTGGGGCGGGTGGAGAGTGGGAGAAAAAGAAATAGATTTCAAACTTTAAACGCATTTTTCTCCTAAACCGTAAGTCCGTTTTCGAATCCGTTTGAACCTATGTGTTTGTTACAATTAATTCTACAAAATGAGATCCCATATAGATATTTTTTGAATTTTTTAAGATTTAAAAATTTTCGTCAACATTTTGAATGT
Source organism: Eragrostis nindensis (assembly GCA_012490785.1). NCBI lineage: Eukaryota > Viridiplantae > Streptophyta > Magnoliopsida > Poales > Poaceae > Eragrostis > Eragrostis nindensis. The sequence goes on from JAAXCT010000418.1 coordinate 124,165, forward strand.
ACTGCGTCAACATTTTGTTTGCACTAAGTCAACATTTTTGTTGTTAATGGTCAACATTTTTTAAAAAAGTTTTGATTTTATTTTAAAAATGTTGAAATAGAACTACAAAAATGTTGACTTTTTTGTTTTGAAATGTTGACAATCTAACTTGGACTGGGCTGCTTCGATTTGATGGGCTATTGGACCGATGTATCATATCTTAACCATAGGACGCCCTGTGTATAGGATGTCCCATTTCTCGAAGTGGCAGCCGTCTGCCGTGGGATTCCATCGTGTGGACCGAATCGAGTCCAGGAGACACAGCGAGATCCGACGGGGTTAAGGCCCAGGAGGGATCTTGTGGCCCAACACGGTACACATGGTCACACCGAATTCGTGTCTGCATCCCCTCAAAAACAAAAAAAACCGAATTCGTGTCTGCAGTTTTCTCGTCTGCTTGCACCAACAGAACAAAAAAGGCTTCTTGACTTTGTTTGACTTAAAAGAAGCTTCTGAGCACACCACTATCAACACATACATATACTCTAACCCTATAAGCGACTCGGAAAGATTGAATCGGCTTCATCTCACACTGAAAGAATAATTAGCTGTAAATACAATGTTCATGCTAAGTCTAAAGTTCCACCAAACGAGCCTAACCAACTGAAGTTCGCATCTGTTTTTTCTTTTTTTGTTAGTAATGTTGAGTATGTATCCCAAAACAAAACGATCTCCTATACTAGTCTACCAAGAGTATGGACATTGTAATAGTTACAGGGGCGATTGTGCATTCTTAATATTCAGTTCATCCACTGAAAGATATGAATATGGGGCGCGTTCGGCTGGCTGAAAATCAGCCAGCTGCTGCTGATGCTGCTGCTACACCTCCTCACATTTGCTACAGTGCCAGATTCCTCCGCTACAGTGTTCTCTCTCACTATTCAAACTGCAACTGCAACTGCATCCTCCAACCGAACACCCCGATGATCCTCTAGCACGATGCAACTAGCTAGCTTAGATGTTTTCACTTTTCATTAAACGATGCTTAACATGCACTACTAGCCAGCGTGACAAGCTAGTAGCTCTTGTTTGTTGTCTCTTTTCTTGCATATTCTTGCTGTATATATGTTGTCTGACCAACATTTCAGTGCATTTTTAGGCACCGAAAAACCAGTCCTGGCTTCTACCCGATGTATATTGTTTTAAAACGAATGCTTCTACCCGATATAACAGCGAACATAAATCTTTCTCTCTCTTTTTTGAAATATTAAAATGAACCCTTGGTCAGCAGCCAGCCAGCCAGCCAGCCAAGGAATTTACTTAAGGTAGGAGCCAGCGTTGGAACATAAATCTTTCTTCAGAAAAAACAAAAGTCACGGCCCTAAACATGAGAACTGGGGCTTAATCCGGGCCAGTTAGGTACTGCTGCGAGATTAGTTGCACGGTTGTGGTCAAGGCCGTACGGTGTATCTTTGATTTCCTGCCACCTCTCGCCCCACTTAGATAGGAGTAATATGATAGTATATATATGGTCCATGCATCCACATCTTCATCAATCATCATTTGCAGTACGTTCGTACTCCCGATCGATTGTTACGTCCAAATATTTCTCCATTATTTTTCCATAAATGAAAACAATGCACTTGATCAACATAAAACATGTCTGCCCACCGTTTTCCTGCTTTTGGTCTGGCCGGCGAAAAGGTAATATCTATGCAAATATGGGGCATCACTAGTTTTGTCAATTATGTTTTTCTATAATCTCTACTAGATTGTTGGACTTTTATACTCGTATTTGGTTGGTGCCCACCTTGCATTGATCCTTGGAAGCTTGTTCGGACAAGAAAATAATACTAGTGACCAAAAAAAAAAAAGACAGGAAGCTTAAATCACACGTACATGCATGGAGGAATAGTACTGAAATGGACGCAGAAATTGGACTTGTTGGGTGACCCACAACTGTACATTAATTGTACTACATATATACTTGAAGAAAAAGGAAGTACTACGTACTATTGTCTATAGGAAGAAAAAGGCATCCAAATACCATGCGTCTCTAAAATCCATCTCAAAAGTCAGATAAACACACAGGTCACAGGATATACCTACACAAATACGTCCAAGATTTGGAATAATCATTATGTGTGGCCCATCAAGAAAAGAACCAATTTAGAGGGGTCAAGTAGCATCTTAATTAAAGCACCAACACATTAAACAAGAGCTCGGTAGCCTTCTCAAAGTGCAGCGGCAACATGAAGCTCTAGCCTCGTAGTAGTATCTTCTATATATAGCTGTGATCAAACCTCTGACACCCAACTTAGAATAACTACCAAACCTCTCACTGATGGCAGGAGCCACAATGCAAACTCACAAGAAGAAGAAGGTAGTACAGGAATTACACACTTATATAGCTGCTAAGTATAGCTCACTAGACAGCTAACCGGGCAAGAACGTACGGTGGGTAGCTAGCTAATAGGCATGCCTGAGAGATCTAATGGCCGCGCGTGCGTATGCGGCGGTCCTTGACAGAGATCACATGAGGAGGCTTCTGATGATGGCGGCCTGATCGCTGTTAACATCGGCGGAGGAGAGCAGCTCGGCGAGCGTCTCGCTGAGGTTGTCCACCTCCTGGTGCAGGCTTCTGATGTAGCTGCACGTGTCCTGCAACACCCTCGCCGCCGAGCCCTGCATTCATCATAAGCACACGCATAAGCTCGACAACTGGCTACACTACGCCTTGTTCTAAACGCTAAGAATAGTTCAATTAAAGTGTATGTGGGCAAATAAGTAGGCTGAAAATGACGGTGCTTACCCTTTGCGCGCCATTGCGAGTTTGAGACTCCGGGAGCAGCGCCTGAAGCTTGGACAGGAGCTCGGAGATCTGGTCCTCCGAAATCGTCCTCGACGAAGACGACGACAGCGAGCTCCCGGCGCGCCGTGGGCGTGACCTCCGGCTGCTAGACATGCTGCTTACTGCAATAATCCACTTAAATATGCAGAGCCAGGTGACAACGGTGCCGTGGAGGTAGAAAAAGAGCAAGCTAGAGAGCTCGTTGGCGAGTAGTCGCTTGCTGCTAGCTTTAATGCAGCAGAGTGGCGGTTGCGGTTGCAGAGAAGCGGTGGTATATATAACGAGATGGGCGCCTAGCTCGGCACAGTGATGGAGGATGGGGGAGGCAATCGGAGTGAGCAGAGGTAGACGGCGCTAGGCCGGAAGGAGACCGAAAGCGGGAGTTATAATGTGTGAGGAAGACGTGCTGCGGTATGGAAGGGTAGTAGTGGCAAGATAGCATGGACTGAGAGCATGGAGGCGCAACCAAGTGTTGGTTTCTGTACTTCTATAATTGCGGCCTCTAGATTTGTCTGTACTATGTGCGGGTTTTTCTATGCGCCTGTGTGGCTCTCCCTGGATCTGCCGAGCAAGCGTGCATGCATGCAGGTTGCAGGGCATCGATTCCTCCATACAGATTATATTAGTTGTCGTGGGCATCTTGTGTTTATATTGATTCAAATATTGATTCAAGTAAATACATATACACATAGTGGCAATTTTGTTTACGTGTAGGCTTGTAAGTTGAACTTTTAGAATATTTTTTTCTTTTAAAACTGTTGCACCTTCTTTTGAGATTGGAGCTGGTGTTATCAGCAGATATGGTGGCGTGGACCACAACGATAGCTCCTGTGAATCTGTGATCGAGGTATCAGAGTGTTTCATGACTGTTTACAAATGATTTGCTCGGTAAATAGTTAGGCTCCTCGTGCAGGGAACATCTAGGGATGATGGAAGACTTGTACTCTAGGGCTGTCTCAAGCTGCGTGGGGGGCAAGACCGCAGGAGTATAAAATGCTCGAGCCCCAGATGCGGATCGGTCATGCTGGTGTCATGAACTCGCTCCACGTAGGCCTTCTCGTTGCCTTGTTGCTCGCTGCCATGCCGCCATGGCTGCTAGCCACTGGTCACCACAGCAAAATCTCTCAACGTGGTCTCAACTGTCTGCAAACAGTGCCGGCCCGGCAACAGTTCGGCGTACAGAAATCCACCAACTACCATCGATCCTTGGATCCCTCCATCGCCGCATGCATGATGTATATCCAATTATATAAGTTTGACCAGTTTATGATTTCCTTTAGGCGCCGATCGATGGGCAACGAGAAGAACACGTCATGCTCGCATACATGGTGATCGAGCTCGGCAGATTCCCTACCAGAGATGGAGATGGTCCTTCACATGGAAAAAAAAAACAGAAGAAGATGGAGATGGTCCTGAAATTATTGGAGTCAACATGCATGTCGATTCGTCATCTCGAAGGACGAAGGGGGCGAGATACTATATGTGCAGTGCCCCAACCAGCACCACCTTATGGGTAGTCTTAAACTTTCTCCCTGAACGGTGACCTGAAACCGCAATGACAGGGACGAGCACACCAATATGCGTGGCCTCGAGTTTGCTGGTCAAGGCCTGGAACTACTAGTAGCTAGGTGCACTGCATCAGTCATCAGGGCGTGTGCACGTAGTAGTAAAATGTTTTCCCTTTGTTTCTTTGATCGTTCTTGACTGGCTAGGTAGCTAGGTAGGCCTGTCTGAACTCTGGAGTGTACGTGAACCGTATCTGAAGATCCCGGCTTGAAACTTTGACATCAGGTTAAAGAAAGTGACGGTGCTATACTTAGCCTATGCTCTGTTGGCAAGTGCCGACTCTCAGCTATCTGCTGCCTGGATCCTCCTCTGGTTGGACGACGTAAGACCATCCAATCATGACGCTATGATTTGTTCGAGACCGCGCGCCGCCTCCAACATGGCGCACGACGAAACAGACTAAACAAAGCGAGCCCGGGCCAGGGCATCATCCAACATGGCACAACACGCTTTGTCCCCAGCCCGGTCAAGACAAAGACCGAGCGACGAACCAGGCAACCAGCCATTCCTTAGACTGGCAGGACCACGTTGGCGACAGAACGCTCGCTCGTCTCTGCATGCAGCCTTGGACAAAGCTAGCTCGCTCGGCTGATTGGAGCGGATTGCATCTGGCGATCCGATCCCATTCCCGTTGCGGAGCAGCATGCTGAGCATCGTCTGCACCGTGTCTTCCAACGCATGCACGCGCTTCGGCACATGCGCGACGACCGGTTCGGTTACTCGTTTCGTTTCTAGTGGAGTAATAACGAACTCAGCTCGCTCGCAGCTCACGTCAAGATCTAGTGCGGCGCAGCGGCGCGCGCGGGGATATTTCCGTCGGTGGCGTGGGCTGCCTGGAGTGTCAGCCTGTGTGTAGTGGTGGACCGCGAAGCGCGCGCCGGGCGAATGCCGGCCACGGCGTGCAGCGCGCCGACCATGTGTGTCGTACGCCCTGGCGAGCTCGGCATCTCGTTTATTAATCGTCTTCAGCCAGGGGTAGACGTGCGCGACACACAGGTCCGTGCATGTCACAGGTTCCCAAACACAGGTACTCCTACTGGAGGTTGTATTTCTGAGATCCTGGCTGTTTTCTATGCAAATGCACGGTTCCAAGAGATTGGCTCTGCTGGCGCGTTCTTTTTCTAACAGCTGAGATAACTGCGTGTTAATAACTTTTCAACGCACTGCAGGTTAATTAGGCACCCCTGATTTGTCCGCGTTCAGCCCCCTTGCTTTTCTGATGCAAACGTTGTGTGACTCTGATCATTGACACCAATGCGCGTTGTACGGCCCAGGTTAAGAACTCGATGTGGCCAGTGGAGGAGAAGTTGCGATTCCGAGCTTCGGTCTGCTGGCCGGCATGGAAACCAGCGATCCGGGAGATACTCTAGCTAGGTAGCCAGGCCGCCATTGGTTGGATTTGGTTGGTGACGGGGCCGCCACGAGGCGCCGCACGTGGGCGCGCGCCGAGAAACGCTCGCGGGCTTGTGCGTCCGGCCCCGATGCCAAGCATCTAGCTAGCGCGCGCACCGGCCGCGCACGAGCTAGCTGGTCGGTTTCGGCTGACTCCTCGGTCGTCACGGGTCGCTCGCCGTACGCGCGGTCGGCGGCCTAGCTCCAACCGCCCGAGCACCTTTTACTACCACTGTCCTCCTGCTACGTACGTGCTGCACGATCACGTCGGTTGTTGGAGACTTGGAGCGACGCCGTGCCGTGCGTGGCGGGCATTGATTCCTCCGATCGTATCGCGGTTTGTTGGGAGCAGTCTGGCAGAGAGGCCGCCGAATCGATCTTGATCAACGACATCGATCTCCATGTGCGCGGCCCTTGCGACGTACGTACCCGTCGACGGTTCTCTTGCTTGGTTCCCTTGTTGATCCCTCCGATCCCTCTGGATCAACAGAGAAGAAAGACCCCGAAGCCAGCTGATCTATTTTTCCGCAGAAAACAATGGAGCCACAGCGAAACAAGTACATGTGGAGATCGCCATCTCTCAAAGCCGAGGAGAAATCAGCGCAGGTCGCTGGCTTCCAGGCCACGGGACAGCAACATCACCCATGCCGCATTGATCGTCGCCGTCCGGCACAGCCCGGGCCGCTGCCAAACCGACTGCCACTGCGCCTGGCTCACTCTCTACACGTACCACGGCCACAGTACTCGCCGCGAAAACGCGTGCGCGCTGGATTCGAATCCTGATGAGGCTTGTTCACCGATGGAGAACGAAAGCGTACTCGCAAAATTATCAACAGATGTTGCGCATTACTGTACATCCATGGCATTGAATTGCTCGATAAGTCCAGTACATCTGCCTGTTGAGCCGCATTCTCCCTACTGTACATATACTAGCGATGTTTACATGACTTGAGCCACTGTGCTGTCCGTATCTACCGCGTCGTCCGGTCGCCATACCGCGCGCTGTACCGCCAGCTCACCCAGACAGAACAGTGGTGCCCTGGCCTGTAACCTAAAAGCTCATCAACGCTAGCTTAACGATCCCTCAAGCGTCACTCACTCGCCAGTCTGCTGATCAGCTTACGAAATCAACAAGCACGCGCGCATAGGACGCGTTGCCGTAGCCCATGTACGGTTGAACCAATGGAAGGCGGGGCGCGAGTGCACCTGCCAACCACCGCCGCGCGTCACGGGCCGGCGCGCGCTTGGGTAGCGGGAGAGCCCCATGCCGGCCCGGGCAGCGGATGGCTTCGCCGACCTGGGCGCAACAGTGCGGCGGATCGGGCGGAACAGTCGCCGCTCTAGCTACGGGCAGCCAACCGGGGCCGGGGCCGGCCGGTGCGCCACCACATCACCGCTGATCGATCGATGAACGAAACAAAAATACCGGTCAAGCTGACAAAACTCCATCAATGGAGCATGCCCTACCACTCGCACTTGTACGACCGAGCCCCAGCTCGCCGACTTGAAAGTACGACGCGCACAGTGGGAGGCAATCTTCGGTGCCATGCATGAGACGGTGGCGTCGTACGTCTTGCTGCATGCATGGTGCGCCCCGCTCGTGCCCGTTTGCCCCCACCATATGAACAGCGTGCTTTGTGATGACATGGCACCAACCAGGAGGAAGACCAGGTGTACCGGCAGGGTGTGTATGCGACGCGTATAGCTACCGGTGTGCAGAGGGAGGACCGGAAGATGACGTGCCAGCGACCGAAGCTTAAGTTTGGCTGGCACGCAAAGTGCGGAATGGTCACCTCGGTCTCTATTAATTGCGGCCTCTCATTACGTTGTACGACAGTGCAACTATCACTAGGATTGTGTACTCATCATTCTTTACGAAGAGGATCTCTATGGTATGACGCTATACAGTATAACTGGAATAACGGAAATCATATTTGGAAAACAAACATCAACCTTTGGCCCTGGAATAGGTTTTTTTTAGGGGACCCTGGAATAGGTTCGGCACGTGATTTGCCGCGAGTGTAGCTGAAACCGTAGAGTAAGATATCGACCTTTGGCCCACGTATAAAGCCCATAGGCCGAATTCGCAGAACCATCAGCCTTTGCTATACGAACGTAACATGGTTTCATCTTTTTCAGCCTTATACGCCCATGAATCAGCCCATCTCTATCCTTCGCCTCGCCCGACATCCCCGGCGGCGCGCTCCGCCGCAGCCGCGCTCTACCAGCGCAGAGACGACGTCTTGATCTCGCTCCCGGTCCGCCACAGCCGGATATCTTGAGGATCAACCATCGTAGCGACCCTAGAGGTGCGTACAACTGCAAATTTGATTTTCCAGCTCGGTTGATTTCACATTACGTATGAACGAGAAGAATGCGAGAACAAACGTGGGGACACAAAAAGAATAGTTGCATGCATCGTAGTACATTTCAGGGAGAAGATACAGATCAGATGTTCAGATTGAGTTTGAGAACAATAGCACAAGAAAAATACACGTTGGCCCTAGTATCTACATCGCACCACCACCAACCGCAAAAAGGAAACCGAATGAAAACAAAGATGTCATCATACATTAATCAGAAATCACGGCGTCGTCAGACACGGTGGTGCTGCAACTGCAGCAGCCGCGAGTACGCGCCCTCCGCCCGGGACACGAGCTCCGAGTGGCTGCCGTGCTCCACGATCCGCCCGTCCTGCACGACGGCGATGCGGTCCACCCCTCGGATCGTGGACAGCCGGTGCGCCACCAGGACGGTGGTGCGGCCCTTCATCAGCCGCTCCAGCGCCTCCTGCAGCACGCACTCGGACTCCGCGTCCAGGGCGCTCGTCGCCTCGTCCAGCAGCAGGATGGCCGGGTCCTTGAGCACCGCCCTGGCAATGGCGATCCGCTGCTTCTGCCCGCCGGACAGCTGCACGCCTCGCTCGCCGACGGTGGTCTTGTAGCCGTCGGGCAGCTGGCTGACGAAGCTGTGCACGTTTGCTGTCTTTGCCGCCTCGATCACCTCCTCCTCGGTTGCGCCGTCCTTGCCATACGCAATGTTTTCCAGGATGCTCGAAGCGAAAAGGACTGGTTCCTGCTGCACAAGACCAATCTTCAGCCTCAAGGACTTCAAGTTCAGTCTTCTGATATCCTTGCCGTCAATGGCGACTTTGCCCCCAGTCGGGTCGTAGAACCGCTGAATGAGTGCAATGACAGTGCTCTTCCCTGAACCGCTGGCTCCAACTAAAGCCTGGCTGCGCCCAGCTTGGATTTTCAGGTTGAAGTCCTTGAAGATCTGAATGTCAGGGCGTGCTGGATAGGAGAAGTCTACATGCCGCAGCTCAATGTCTCCTCGGATGGTGGTGACCCGCTCTGACTCTGGATCATCAGGCTCAATTCTTGTTGCTCTGTTGAGAATGCCAAAGATGGATCGGATGGATTCTCCTCCACGAATGATTTCTGGGGCAAGGCTCACTGTCTCAGCTACAGAGTTGGCAGTCACCACAAGGACAACAAAAACCTTGATGACCTTGGAGAAGGTGGACCCATGCGACCGGACGAGATGTGAACCATACCAAAGAATGAGTGCTTCTGAGGAGTACAGGCAGAGCTGTGAGAGGCCAAACAGGAGGCCGGATATCTGGCTGCGGCGAAGGATTTGCTGTTCTGGTACGCGCAATTCATGGCTGAAGAGAGACAAGATCTTGCTTTGAGCGTTGAAGGCTGCCACAGTGCGGATATTGCTCACACCTTCACCGGCAACCATACTGCTCTTAGCATGAGCCTTCGCTGTGTCACCAGCAAAGCCCTTCATTGAAAGTTGCTGAAACATAAAAAGAAACAGCATTTATATATCAGAGACAATAAGTTGTATTCAGTACATTCTCATTGAAAGTTGCTGAAACATAAAAAGAAACAGCATTTGTATATCAGAGACAATAAGTTGTATTCAGTACATTCTCTACCCAACCAGAATAAAACTTAAAAAATGTTCTGATTTTGACACGTCGCACTAGACCAGATAAAGATATGTCATTATTTACATTTCCTTAGAGATGGATTATGATATATTTGGTCAAAGTTTAGCATCAAAATAAAATATTTACTAAGAAAGTACCTGGGCAAAATTGGCAAGCACAAGTAGAGGGAAAGTAGCAAGAATAAGGATTGCCACTCTCCACTCAATGATAAAGCCAACGACGAAAGAAGTCATAAGCGAAGTCATGTTCTGCAGAATGACTGATATTCTCTCAGCTATAGCCGACTTCACATCAGCTGCATCAACTGCCAGACGAGCAGCCACAAGACTGGAATTGTTTTCTTCTTCGTCAAACCAACCTACTTCATTTCTAAGTATTGCTGCAGTAAATATCATAAAGATTCAGAATATATTCAAGATGACCTCAACAAAATCAAATTATAGCACAGATAAAAATGCCTACCAGACAACATCATCCTCCTAACCCTGGTTGTGAGGTTTTCTCCCATGATGCTAAAGAAATAATGCTGCACAAGATAAGCAACTACAGCATATATGCCTGTGCCGATATAGATGAACACATATAGCTTAGTTTTCTTCATCATTTCATTGGGGTCCCTGTAGTAGAACACATCCAGCATTTCACCCATAACAATGGCAAATGTTGGACCAATGAATCCTGAGAGAACAGAGCCAATGGCGCCTAACACCGCATAAGGCCATTCAGGAGCATTCAGCTTCAGGAGCTTGAAGAAGTAACCACGTGGTGCTGGGTATTTGCGGTCATTGTCTGCGTTGGAGATCATCTCTATGCGTCCATCTGCCCCAGTACTGTATTGATAGCTCAAATTCCTTAGACTTCCTGACCTTAGGCTGAGAGATTTGGTGGAAAGAGAACTTGTCAAGTGCATCGACCGCGATCTGCGGGTGGATGCACCTCCGAAATCCCTATTCCGTGCGGTTTCCTGAAAACGGACAAGGGAGGCATATGCTCCAGAGTTTCCTTTAGCTAGAAGTTCGTCATGCGTCCCAGTTTCAACAACCTGGCCTTGTTGGATCACGGCAATCATGTTCACATTTCTTATAGTGGACAGACGGTGGGCAACAACGACTGTCGTCCTCCCAACCATCAAGCGATCTAGAGCTTCTTGCACAATGTTTTCCGAGTCTGCATCTAAAGCACTGGTAGCTTCATCAAGAAGCAGTATTTTGGGGTTCTTAAGCATAGCTCTAGCTATGGCTATACGCTGTTTCTGACCACCAGACAGCTGGATGCCTCGCTCACCTACCTGTGAAGCAAAGAATAGAAATAGGTCAATATGCTTATGCCCGGAAATTACTACTACTGTAAAGCACTGGTAACTGAGTCTCAAATATGCTTAAGCTCGGAAATATAAACTCACCATTGTGTTGTAACCATTTGGAAGAAGAGATATAAAGCTATGAGCATTGGATGCAGTTGCAGCAGCCTCAACTTCTGCAACTGTGGCATCCGGTTTTCCGTACAGTATATTCTCAAGGATAGTTGTTGCGAAAAGAGCAGGTTCTTGGTTTACTAGACCGATCTGATCTCGCAGCCACCTCAATTGGAGCGTCTTTATGTCAACATTGTCCAGCAGAACCTGACCTGCAATGCAAAGGAAAGTTAAGACAACAGTCCAATAGAAGCTGTACATTTAGATAAATGCAGATCAAGAACTCTTTGAGGAGTTGCATATCTTACCTTCATTGGGATCATAGAACCTTTCTATTAAGGCCACAACAGTGCTCTTTCCAGACCCACTGCCTCCAACAACTGCAACAGTTTTACCAGCAGGGAAGAACAGGGAGAAATCCCGAAATATCATAACATCAGGCCTTGATGGATAACTGAAAGTAACATCCTTGAATTCAATGTTTCCATGGACCTCAGCCAACCACTTTCCATCCTTATAATCATTGACTATGGATGGTTTCTGGCGGATGACCTCCAACAGTTTGAATCCAGCAATCTTCCCTTTGCTGAAGGCTCCAAGGTTTGAGAAAGCTTGGCCAAGGCTCCTGCAAAGATTAATTCAAGTAGTTATTAAACACAAGAGACATAACAGGCAAGGGAAAATAGATGGCGCAGAATAATAACTACTGTGGGATCTTTCTCACTTACATGCCACCGACAATTGCAGAAAAGATTGCAGTAAAAGCTTTTCCACCATCAGTCTGCCCATTCCTGATGAACACGCCAGCATACCAGAATACCAGTGCCCATGACATGCATGCTATCCCATAAGTGCAACCGATGCCAAGACCTTTGGCCATCCCAGCTTTATAACCAAGCTTCAGTGTGTTTTGGATTGCTTCCGAATAGGAATTGAGTGCTTTGCTCTCTCCAACAAAGGAGTAAACTGTTCTTACTTGTGCAATTGCCTGTCAAACAATGCGTAATTCAATTCAGACTCACTCAGCATATAAGTAAGAGAGCGAAGCAATTAAATCATAGATTGCATCATGGTGAGTTGGTTACTATAGGCAACACTAAAATCAACAGTTTGTAAATTCTGCAACAATGAATTAATTAATTAATTAATTATACACGTTAAATAGATTTTGTGCTACACGTGATTGCTGGTAGCGGCAAGGCATAACTATAACCATATTGTACGTAAAAATGATACTGCACAAATTATAAAACAACTGGTGGCTATATTTGCACATGGCCATTAATAAACCTTCATGAGCAGGCGGCATTTCTACTGGAAATGTAAAACAGCAGTTATCAGCTTTATGTCACCAACAGCTCACTGTTTAAAACTTTAAATCATGTTCCTAAAACTGGTTCACTCAGTCCCCACATTCCAGACCAGAATACTATTCATAACTTCTGTACAATCTACTAATACTAACTCATAGGTCTGCCAGACCTAGTTGCTCTAGGGAGGGTGGGGGGAATGTTAGTGAAGGACCTTTTCTTGTTGGATTCATTTTATTGAGTAAAAATTGCTGTACTGGACAAAGGCATTTTCATGAACAAAATCCATAACTGCAGGATCAGTGGGAGCTCACATCCAAAAGTTAAGCACAATGGCACATAAGTCATTTTAAAGCACAAAGCCATGGAAATTCTAGTACAAGGCACTGGCCCATAGGGTTTATGGAATAGCTCATAGGATTCCCAAAGAATAAAAGTGGAAAAGGAACAAATCGGGCGTTGGTTAGTCGTCTTTTGCAGCATAAAAAATAACGTTGTTGGCTCCTAATAAGCAGACAGCACCCCAAATTACTACCTACCCACCATCGCAATTCCATGACACAAGTCCAAGCACGCACGATAGAAATGCATAGATTAATCAGACAAGAATCCTAATCCTAATCCAAGAGAAATATATCTGACGACACTAAACTACAGTGGACAGAACAGTACCAGGACAAGTTTCTCATGGTCACGGAGAACACACCAAAAGTCGGTATTACCTGCTCCGCAACGACGCCGGCATTGGCATAGGACTCCCGGCTCCTGGAAGTGAGCCCGGTGAGCGTGTACGCGTACAGGCCGCCAGCGAAGGCGATCGCGGGGATGACAGCCACACTCAGCAGCGCAAGCCGCCATGCCGAGACGAACCCAACGACCAATCCTGCCAGGAAGGTGGCGAGGTAATGTATGAAGTTGCCGACCTTCTCGCCGATGGCATCCTGCACGAGCAGCGTGTCGGTCGAGACACCGAACACGATGTCACCCGTGCGCGCGTCCGTGTCGAAGAACCCGACATCCTGCCGCAGCACGGCATCCAGGTACGCCTTCCGGAAGGCGATCACCTGACGCTCTCCTGTGTACATCCAGCACGCAATCTCTGGAAAACGAAAGATTGCAGCTTAGCCAAGTGTGCAAAGATTCCATCTTGAGTTTCCGAAAACGAAAGATTCCAACTTGAGTTTCCGAAAACGGAAGATTATAACTTGATGAGTGTGCAATGTGTCAGTATGTACTGATGCCGCCGCAGCCACGGCACCGGCATGGACTCCGGCGAGTTCGCTCCCCGGGTTGGCCAACACGAGACGGAGACAAACATGTTATAGTTGTTAACTTTTCCCCGTTTGGCGTGATGGCGATGGGACTTGTGTTAGTGAGTGGGGTGGTCTTCAAGATGCCCCACCGGCCATGACCAGATCCTATTTTGCGGATAGGCCCCTGTTCCGCGTCACTATGCTTGAAAAGAGCCTCGGCGAGTCGGAGAAGAAGGCAGGAGAAAAGGAGTTCGGGGGAATCGTACGGAACCAGCAGGAGTGTGGATGGGAAGGAGAAGCTCACCTGCGTAGGAGGAGACGCAGACCACCAGCCCGAGGTAGACGAAGTAGAGCGCATACTGCGAGAGAAGAGGACAAATCAACATCGAGTGGGTTGCGACGCGAAGCGGTGATCTCAGAAAGGCAAACCTCATCGGGACATGGGCAAGAAACAACAACGGGAGGATTCAGTGAGGTGCGAACGGACCTTGGCGACCTCGTCGGTCATGGTGCGCAGGTCGGTCTGGTTCTTGCCGAAGCCGTTGATGAGGTCCCCGAACAGCAGGAAGAAGAGCGGCATGGCGGCGCCGTGCGCGAGCGCGCCGAGGCTGCCCGCCGCCATGAGCATGAGGTCCCACTTGTCGGCGAACGAGAACAGCTCGTGGAAGGCAACGGCCTGGTCCACCCTCTTCTTCCCGTCGCCCGCCGCATCGCCACCGCCTCCTCCGTTCGCCGCCTTCTCGGCCTTCCCGTCCGCCACCGCCGACTCCGCCATCGCAATGGGCTCCCCGCTGACTCGCTAGCACGCGGCTCGCACTCTCAGGCAAGCACCAGCGCCGCCACGGCGACCTGCGGCATTGGATGGGCAAAGGCGCCGCCGCTTTTGCTTTCCTGGGCCTGGGAGGGGTTGCAGAGAGAGAGAGATGCTGCGCGCTTGGTGCTGCCTCGGTTTCGGTGACGTGAAGGAGAGGCTTGTGGGGTGATGGTGGTGAGCTTTTGTGTTCCGCGCTGCGGTGGTCAGGCCAGAAGTAAGCGCGGCGTCGGGGCGAGTGATAAAGAGGGAGGGCAGGGCAGTGCGGGGCGCGAGGTCAGGGAGGCAAGGGGGGCTGCTGCGCTCACTTGCGGTTAGCTTCACCGCCTTGCTCTTGTTTAAGCAGCATCGCAATTTCCAACTTCTTAACCTGGGTACGACCACTTTCAATCACAGTACGAGCAGGTGCTTGCATGCAGCAGATTAAGTTGCAGTAGAGGACGAAGAGGCATCGGCATAAATGGAGAACAGATAGATATGTGTGATATCATCTTGCAGATATTTTCAATTGAGTGCTCCCTCAGATTGTTTGGATTATATATTTATGTACTATGTTTAATAGATTAAGAAATTTGGCAAACAATCAGGAGTACAAATTTATGTAGTACTACTATCTTTATTTAGTAGATTCTGAAATTTGGCAAACAACAGGAGTGCAAATTCATTTCTTTTTGGTATATTCAGAATTTGACAAATGATTAGAAGGAGTACAATCAATACTGCATTAAAAGATTTGGCAGGTAACGTAGAATTCATCGACGTACAGACAGAACAGTCACACTCCGGTGAACAGCACCAAGAACAATCGGACAAGCGGGCGGGCCTCGTCGCCCGGGCCAGCCGGTTGACCCGCCTACCCGCCTCACTCACCTCGGCGCGCGCGGCGAGTGAGCGGCGCCTTGGCCTCACTGGCGGTGACGGCAACCGAGGGGACGAGCTCATGGGGAGGAGTGAAGTAAAATAAAGAGGGGACGCGAGAGACGACGGTGGTGGACCAGCCGCGCAGCGCAGGCAGGAGTCGTGATTCCTGAGACCGACCAGCTGCTGGCAGGCACCGGGCAGGCACCGGTCGCTGCCTCCGCGCCCCTCCTGTGCGTTGCGTTGCGATTCCTCAGGCTCAGGCTCACGGCGCTTGCCCATGTGCGTGCGTGAGCTCTGGCCACAGCAGCGGCTTGGCCTCCGCTCCCGTGCCGACTGCTGCCGCGGCTCGCGCCTAGCAGCCGGGCGGCAACGCAGCCGCTGCTCCTGCGCTGCCAGATAGAGTAGGAGAACGTTAACGCTCTGCTCAACTCGACCTCGAGCTCGGCTCGGCGGCCGGCCGGAAGTCTTTGGGCGTCAGGCGGCCAGCGATAACTTTGCTCGCCGTTCAAGGCGGGACGGACGCGCCAGCATACAGCGGCAATGGCACGAACGACCCGCGTGCCCGTGCAGCCAGAGGAATGGAATGTGAGGTGGTTGGCTGGTTGGCGCTCGGGCGTGGTACACCCCTGACTACTGCGTGTGCCGCACGGTGTCAGCAAAGCGTTTAGGCCCCGTTTGGAACGCAAGATTTTTACAGAAATTGTATAGGAATTTCACAGGAATTAGTTGACTGTTTATAGGAAAAACGCAGGAATGGAAAAAAATCCCTCGTTCCAAAAGCCTCCTTAGGAGCAGTTTGCAAAGGTCATTTTAAAAACTCGACCGGCGAGAGTAAGACAGCCCCCGAGAAAGAAGAAGATCTTCTCATACAGGTCGAGAAAACCTCTAAACTCTTGCCCACCCGTACACAGCGGCACCATAGCTCATGTGAGACGACCAACGACTTAGGCCGGGCCTTAGACTTGTGCTTTGGATATAAGACAAACGAGAAGATTTTTTTAACCTCAACCTGAAATTCGCTCCCACCAGAAATCGAACTGACATGAGGAGTGCTACTGAGACCACCTAACCAATTCAGCTAGAGCCCCTTTCGCTGCAAAGGTCATTTTGGTGTGTGGACGGACTCGTGGTCTGTTCCGGGGAGCGCGTCACGTACTCACATGGTACGTAGTACTAGTAGAGAACCGTTAGGTACTGAACTAATTGGAGAACAGTTTGCAAATTAAGATCATCTGGTTTGTCCGGCTCTAATTACGCCACGGTGGATGTACATGCTATTTGGTGTTCAAGATTTCTCGTGGTACAGGTGCTGTTTGCCTGTTTGCTCCTCCACGCTCACCGTCACTGACACTATTCTGTGATAAGGAACATGCTTGTATGGCTTCAGTTGGAATGCAGAATCGTGTTGCATCGATCAGTGGTACAGGGCGCACACCGACACGGGAAACCCGGCACAGTGCGCGACCGCCGAGCCGACACGGCCATGCTTGACGGCACGGCAGGCAACCCTGGCGTTTCACGGCAGGCGCCCTCCATCGATAATTAACCCATCTGATGCTTTGCGCAGGTGGTGAGAGCTCCTACAGAACTAGAGCTGATGATGATGGCGGCTCAAGAAAAAAAAAAAAAAAGCTCCCCGGCCACTACTTTGCACGCGAGCTAAAATAATGGTGGCGCCACGTGGGCGTGATTGTTCTTTAGACCAGAATAATCACCAAATTCCCAACCAAAATGTGAACCGGAACAAACTTTGACAGACACTGACTGAAAGACAGCAGACGCCGTAGAAACCACCGATTAGAATACTGTCACCACGGCAGAATAAGCAGGGAGAGAGGTGAGCCAAGGGACAAAATAAACTGCCGCTTTCCGGAATGGGGGATCTTTGAACCGGGCGAAAGCAAATTTTGACACAACACTTAATTAGCAGGGTAGCAGCAGGCCACTGACTGATGCTGCTGATCGAGACCTTTTTTGACCGCCCATGCGTGTCTTTCTGCAGATCGACGTCCGCCGAGTCACGCATCCGATTTGGTTTGTCGATCAGAACGTTGACGGCGATACCAGCATTTGGCGAACTATAGTGCAATTTTCCTCCGGATGACAGCGCTCGTAACCTGTCGAGATCGCCAGGTCCATCGCTTTTGCTTGCGACTACAGCCTGAATATTTTGACCTCGCTATGTCATCACTCTCTTACCACGAGTAGATACTAGTACGGTCTACGGGGTTCAGCAGAGTATGCAACACGTGTACTGTTCGTGACTTTGGACAGTGCTACTAATCTATCAAATCGAGGGCAAAAGAGCAGTGAAAGTAAACAATAACCGCCTTCCCTCTGTTGGCACTTGGCAGTATGACCAGATTGCAGAAATGATTGGAGAAGCCGGCAGCGTCAAATGATGGTTTAAGAAAATTTCCAACTCACACAGTGACAGAGTTATACTACTACTCCTAATAAACTCCTATAATAAACACTCTCTACACAGCCGCATCTTGCTGGGAGCACTGGACAGTGGCTCCCATGTTTCCGAGCTGCTCATCGCCACGCTTTACAGGGAAAAACAGATACGCTGATAAAGCTGGTGCGTTTTCTCTCTCCCCCAATCTTTCTTTCAGCTCATCAAAGGATGTGGATGAGTAAACAAAAGGCTGTGGCACTCCACTCGGGTGTGCGTCCTGGACGGCACACGACACCCTGTCTGCTACCATCAAAAGCAGGTGACGCGATAGTTGTCGTGCTACATCTTTGCGATGCAACTATTCGTCAGGACGTTTTCTGTATCGAGCGTCAGTCGGGCTTGGATACTTCTCGGAACCCACTCCCGTGCATCTACTTGGAATGTAGCAGCACGCATGTGTACTTGTATATTATAACAGGATTACGATGGAAAAGGCGGTGCAT
Source organism: Eragrostis nindensis (assembly GCA_012490785.1). NCBI lineage: Eukaryota > Viridiplantae > Streptophyta > Magnoliopsida > Poales > Poaceae > Eragrostis > Eragrostis nindensis. Next base: position 142,467 of record JAAXCT010000418.1, read on the forward strand.
TTTGAGATATGCAGTGCCTTGAGCACGCACATGGCAGCGCTGGTTGGGTAATCCTGCGAGTAGCACAAGTGGCGGAATGTTTTAGTCGTTTTTATTGGTGTGTACAACCACCGTTTCCGATCCTCTGAGCCTCGAGCCAGCCTTGCTTTTGGAGCATAGCTTTAGGGTAATTCCATGGATGACTAGGGTTCGTGGGAGGCATGATCCATGGCCGGAGTATAATACTCGGCGTATGTTCATTGCTGGTCCCTGCGATGTCGAGGATTACGCTGGATAGAGGCCGAGGGGGTTGATTAAGAAGCTGCCCCCACGTTAACGTACCTGGCTTCCATGCAACATCCGCCAACTACCTCCGTTCTCTCCTCTCGCATCTGCTTAGCAAGCAGAAAAGGTTAGGGAAAAGCAAACAAAGCTCCGAGCTGTGACACCGCTGCGCGCACGCTTCCCCAGCGCAAGCTAATCGTAGCATCGCCGTTAACTAATCACTAGTGCTAACCTCCTACCGGCTAAAAAGATAGGACAGCATAATTGCGCTAGCTAGGATCTCAGATCAAGGATAAAAGTTAAAGAGATCGATCTCGCGACGTTCACAGCACACGAACCAAGTGTTGCTGGTGCTGTGCCACAAACATTACTATTCAGGGTACTAGTAGCAGCAGTGCAGGGGATGTAGGGTGATCACTGTGCTCGAGACTGTTGAGGCGAGGCAAGCGCGTGCGTCCAATTTGTTGGGGCTGGGAGACTGCAGAGCACGGCGCGCAGCACGGGTCCATGTGTTTGTCGTACAGCTTCAGTTTTCGCGGAGAGGATAGGAACCATCAGTGAATGATTGATGGCGCCGCGCGACGCAACATGTCACTAGCTCGCTGTGCTTGTCCACACTCGCCGTCCTCGGATTCAGTTCATGATCCTCCATCAGAGCTTCAGGAACCACGAATCACTCATGGCGAGCGCCGCGCGCAAGTGTGCCTTTTCAGATGCCCTTCCGGACGTGCAAATTGCGGATGGCTCGCACTATCTGCAGACGTGTCGGCGGCGAGACCGGAGGAAAAACCTCGCACAGTGGCAGTAGCACTGCCTTTTCCCACAGGTGACCGGATCAACTGCTCGCCGATCCTGTTGTCCGAGTAGGGGTAGCCTACTGATGTAATAGTTTGCACGTGTGTCACACTGCTGCGTGCCAGGAGTGCGTGCCATGACCATCGCACCTGAAACACTGAACGGTATAGTAACAGAAAAACACTGAACAGTATGCAGACAGCATTATGCGGTGCAATCGAGACTGATCGTAAGCTATGATCACTCATCAGTAGACGTCAAGAAAGCAACGAAGGGTCAGTCCAGGGAAAGTTGCATCAAACAGACGAAACATGCAAAGAGGACCGACGAAGTCGGAACATTCGTTTAATCATTTGCGTACCTAGGCAGGAATGGCCTGCGTACAATGTGCTTGTGCTACTGTCGTTGTTGATCCCTATCCTTCGTGTAATACTAGTAAGGGCAGTAGTAACCCGTCCTTGTCTCTGTACAGCTTCGCTGTTTCTCACTGAAAGAAACATTCGAACGAGTCTCATAAATCAAACCCACGATTTTTTTAATTTTTTTTTGCAGATCAATCAAACCAACGAATAAAAAAAACAGAGAGAGACACAGGCCCAGAACTTGATTACCCAACCTCTAATCCACATTGCATAACATGGGGCCCATGTCCTATAACTCGTCATACTATCCGTTGATTGAAGGCCGGCCCACCAGGATTAATACAGGCCCATCAACGGCTCGCTCGGCGCGACGAGACCACCACTCGCATCAATGCCCCGCACAGAAGGAGGGCCCGCCAGTCAGTGGCATGACCACGGTGACAAAAGAACTCGTGCTCCTAGAAGAGAGGGATCCGTTCTCAAAAAAAAAAAGAAGAGCGGGATCCACTAATTCAGGAGAGGGCCAACTTGTCAGTCAGAGAAACGGCGGATCGCTTTGTGCGAGTGCTAGACGGAGGCCATTTCGAATTCGTGGTCCCGTCACCGCCTCGCCACCTAACAGCCCTAACGTTACGCTCCAAAACGTTTCAAATGGCCGGCGTAACGAATCGGCGGTGCGCTTTACTTAAGTTGACCGGACACGAGCGAAACTCCAAAACCCGCACACCGCAGGCGCACAGCCCAGGTGCCGTTTCGCGTGGAGGCGTTTCGAAAAGTTGTTTCGCACCTCGCGACCGAGAGGACAGGGAGGGAGGGCGCGGCGAGGCCTCCACGGCGGCGGCGATGGCGGCGAGCATCGGCATCATGGACGGCGCCTACTTCGTGGGGAGGGGCGAGATCCTCCACTGGATCAATGCCACCCTCCAGCTCTCGCTCGCCAAGGTCGAGGAGGTCGGGCCCGCTCTCATCCCCATTTCATTTTGCCGCCCGTTCTGTTCGATTTGACGGATTAGGGGTTAAGGGTTTTGATCCGTATACGCATCTCGTGGTATCTTGTTCGATCGATAGGCTTGGATGGTTTCGAAATGCTTGGATGTGTGGCATCGTTTGGAATTTTGCGTTGATTTTGAGTTTGTGTTCGGTTTTCGGCAGGCGGCGTCGGGGGCGGTGCAGTGCCAGCTGATGGACATGGTTCACCCTGGAGTTGTGCCGATGCACAAGGTTAATTTTCAGGCTGCTTCATCCTTGTGTGCTTGGGCTTGTCCGATCTGTTTTGCAGTGCTGTATTGGATGGCTCGGTTGATTGTAATGGATGTCTCTTCTGTGGATTTGCAGGTGAATTTTGATGCGAAGACCGAGTATGACATGATCCAGAACTACAAGATTCTTCAGGATGTGTTCAACAAGCTGCGCATAGGCAAGGTACTGGCTCGCTGCCTTTTGATCCTATGCTTAATACACTTTCAGCCATTGATTTGTTTGTGATATACTATTGTGTTTGTCATTGCTGGAAAGAACCTCTGTGTGCTGCGCATAATATTTGCGATACTGTGGTAGCTTGGGTTTAAATCTGGAAGAGGTGTTTCTAAGTTCAGTGGGACAAATACGATGGTATAAAAATTTGTTGTGGGTATTCCATTGTACTTTGGTAATAGTGTTCGTTGTTATCCTCAACAAGGTATAGTTGAAAAGGGAACTGAGATTTAGCTCTTTTTTGTGTCAATTATAGAGATTGCAGAGCTGACCTCTGCCAGTGCTTAGGTGACAAAAAGTAGCTCAGAATCTGGCAGACTAGCATGCTCTGTTAGATGACAATAATACATGTACACTTTCATGATACTGTGATTAGGTTGTACTGCATACATCAGTTGCAGTGTTGCCTTTTTAATTTTATATAGGCAAAAAAATTTATATGCCAATGTGGGAATATTATTTTAGTGTCTACTCTTATTCAAAATAAAATTTACTTTCCACAAAAACAACAGAAATAGAATTATGTTGTTGAGATGTTGGCTGATTTGTGGCGCTTTCTCTAAAAAGCAGAGCTATGCTATCCTTTATAGGTGCAACATAACTGTTCTTTATTGTTACTGGTGTCTCCTTGCAGAATATTGAGGTCAACAAGCTTGTTAAAGGACGCCCACTGGACAACTTGGAATTTCTGCAGTGGTTGAAAAGATATTGTGATTCTATAAACGGTGGAATCATGAATGAGTATGTGCCTTGATTTACGTTGTATGTAATATGTATCAAACACTGTTGCTAATTAAGGAAATTTGTCTTGTTCTAGGAACTATAATCCAGCAGAAAGGAGGTCCAAGGGTTGCAAAGAGCGAAGCTTAAAGGGGTCCAATAAGTCATCCAAATCACTGCAAGCCAACAGACTTTCTGGTCCTGATTCAGCAGATGGAGGTAACATGGATCCATGAAGTGGTTCTCTGTAACAAAATAATGTGATTGCAGCTACACAACTATCCTTTTTTACATAACTTCTTTAAAGAAACAAGATCTTGACCTTCAATGTACCAAACCAAATCAATATGGCAGACAACTAATGCTGCCAGTCCCTTGTCTGCTTAGAATCTTTTAAGCATCTCACATATTCTTTTTTCTTCTATGTTTTGCGCTAAAAAATATCACACTGCTGATTTGATTGAATAGGTCCTGGAGTAGGAAAAGCATGCAACACTTTTGCCGAAGAGCATTACATAGAACAGATCCAACTGCTATCTGAAAAGGTATGTATCGTATAGTTAAGTTTCTGATTCAATTTATGTGCATTCCATCTGTTTTAGAGAAACCTGGGCGTCTAATGACCAGCATGGCTGCCCACTGCAGTTTTAAATGTTAACGCTGATAAATGCAACCATTAATCTATGCTCCGATCATCCCACATTAATATTTCGCAATTATATTGTCAGGGAAGTTGCATACAAATGAGTACTGATGTTGAATTAATCATAGCTTCTGATATTTACTACAATCTTTGCTGAATCGCAGATTGCAGACCTGAAAGTTTCTGTGGACAGTACAGAGAAGGAAAGAGACTTCTACTTCTCAAAGTTGCGTGATATTGAGATACTGTGTCAACGACCTGAGCTGGAGCACCTACCGGTAAAAAGAATTTTTAATAGAGAACTGAGATTCTTTCATCGCACATGCTTACTAATTTGATCTTCTGACCTGCATTCTAGTAGAGTGATTAAGTTCTGAATTTCTAACCTTTTTCTTTGCTAAATGATTCTTGCTTTGACAATTTAAAGAATAAATTCTTATCTATTTGACCGATACTTTAACTGGAATAGAAACTAACGATCACTTGTATATCTCAAGCTAATCTAATGATCAATTAGCCAAATATTACTATCACTTGGACTTTGTGAAATTCCTGGTGCTGCTGCATGATCTCATGATTATTTGGAAGCAAGTTGATTTGTAGTTCACATATGATGCAGGCTAAATAATTCGAGCGTAGCTAATCCTTTTCTCTGTTAAATATTGAGCTGTAAAATGATTTTGATGTTTTAATCCATGTTTTTCGTTTTCTTAGGTGTTTTAATAGATACCTGAACTTTCTTTTAACAGATGACAAAGGCGATTCGGAAGATACTTTATGCAGCTGACGCAATGGATTCACCACTACCAGAGGCTAATGAAATAATCACCAAGTCACCAGGGTTGTTCTCAGATGAAGCCGAGTGAGATGATTCTGTGTGTGTCATCTGTTATTAACTAGCGTAGTCCTGAATATGTAAATGGTGAATAACATTTGACATTAGCTGACATGGCGTGTCAAAAACAGTTTTCCTCCAAGAACTTGCTACTTGCGAGTTGGTTGAGTTGTTATGATGCATTCAAGCTAAACGTATCAGGTCCTGTATGTTTTTCATGGAGATCTCGTCTTATTATCTTTGACTGCATGTTGCTGCGTTATTTTGACAGAATACTACGAGATTATGTCAGATTTTAAGTTTTCCTTTTTTCTTTTTATCGTATGTATCAGGTTCGAAATGTTGTTTTCTTGAAGTTCTTAGTATGATCGAGCAAGTAATCATCTTGCAAATAACGAGCATTTATTATGCAGAGTATGATATCCGTAGCGATTCTGCCAGTTGGAAGTTGCATTCGGTGGGCCAACCAGCGATTCTACGATCCAAATCTTGCACGGTGCGCGTAGGTAACACACGCGACCGGCCTGGAAGATCTAGCAGCAAAACCAGCAGCAAAATTCACGTGTAAAAAAATCAAAATTAAAGTGCAATACTCCAGCCGTCCAGCGTATCCTACCCAAAAACGCGTTCCTGGCTGGGAATCGTTGTGCCTGACGGTGTGTTTTGGACCCTACACCCTCGAGTGTGGATCGCAAAGCTGTACCCTGACACTTGCAATTATCTTTTGTATACAACTCAGGTCATAAATGTATAATTTGTACGTAAATCACCTCCAAAACCATGTTACCACAACAAAACTATCCCCACATCTCTTCTCGTACATATCAGACATCGGCATGTACGGTCTCTTCATAGTCTTTTTAGCTAGGCATAGGGAAAAGCTATGCTTCGTACGTGTAGCATGAGGCTGACTTCAACAAGGAGATGCAAACCTATATATGCATCTGGATTTGTACTATGCATCACTAAAATGAACTCCAACAGAGTATGCATAAGAGTATGCATTTTGCCCTTTGAAGAGAGAGAAGCTGCAATAATCCACACCCTCTCTCCTCGAAACGCATCCTGCTCGCTTGCCTCGCCGCAGCTGCTCGCTCTGCCCCGGCCGCGCTCGCTCCGCCGTGCCCGGCCGGCGAGCCGCCCCAGCCGCTTCGCCTCCGCCGCGACCTGAGCCGCCCCCGCCTGCTCGCTGTCGCAGGCGCCTCTGCTGCTACACGGACGTCCCGCTCGTCGGGCACGTCGCCTGCCAGCGTGTCCGCAGCGCATGGAAGAATGGGCGAGCGGGCGCGGCGGAGCATGAAAGAAGGGGCGAGAGGGCGCATGGCTTCTTCCTCAGCCCCGGCCGCCAAATCGAGGACTGCTTCCACCAAATCGAGGTCTGGCGGCGTCGAATCGGGCGGAGCGGGCGGCGCGTGTCGACCATCGACCGCGAGGAGCCCTGTCCGGGTGGCCATCGAGCGTGAGGAGCGGTCGAACGACGGCGTCGCCACCCGCGCGAACCGCGCCGTGGCGGCACCTCCGCGGTATTCTATTGACTGTAGACGGACTGCGCGCGCTCCTCGTGGCTCTTCTGTCGGTGTGGGATTGGGACTACAAGAGCTTCGTGGACGTGTCGCGGCAGGGTCATGGTGGGTCGGACGCGCGCGCAGCAGCAGGAGGCTGTGCGCAGCGGCGGCGGCGCGGAGAAGGAACGCGGCGGGGCGCGGGTGGCGGCGCGTCGCGGGGAGGCTTCACGGGGCTCCGCATGCTGCCGACGCCGCTCGTCGGTGCCAGCGCCGTCAGGACCACCGCGTGCAGGGGCTGCTGACACCCCTCGCCAGACGCCGGTGGTGCCATGGGTCGGGAGCGCAGCGCGCATTCTGTCAGGGCCGACGCCGCGTGTTACTCTCCGGCGACAAATCCGGCAGGCCACCCACCCGCTCGAAGCTCAACTGATGGCGCAGCCACGAACGAGCTCTAGCTCATTTCGCCTCATCACTAGTGTCAAATTAATCTCTATTCACAATCGAGCTCCTGACCAGCGAATCAAGTCCGGACGGAGCGTAACCCGTTCAAATCAAAGGCTAATTTTCACTAGGAAAGAAAAAAGCTCGGCCCGCCATCACCCGAATCCAGCGCCACGGCGAGTCGCCTCAGCTCAGCCCGTTCCGCCTCGTCTCCCACGCCGTGCGGGCGCTCGTCCGCGGCGACGACGCGCGCCTTCGCGGTCGGACAGGGCGGCGGGGCCGCGGCGGAGCGCGAGGCGCAGCGGGCTTGTCGTCCTCCTCCAAGGCGCCGGCGAGGTTGGAGATGTCGACGTCGCGGGCGAGCTTGCAGAACGTGTTCTTGAGCGGCGAGGAGGCCGTCGACGTCGGGGCTGACCCCTGTGCCGTTGCGCGCGGCAGCGAGGGTGGCGCGGACGGCGCGCTGGCCCGGCTGAAGGAGGCGCTTGGACGTCGTCCCGCCGCCGCTGCCTCCGGGGCGCGGCACGAGGTAGGCGCCGTGCGCGAGGGTGACTCCCAGCTCGGTTTTGCTCTGCTCAGGTCCTAGAAAATGCGATGCTGCTGTTGAAGCTGTGATGGGAAACCAAGGCAAAGTTATGTGGACGAGAGGCAAAGGTCCATTTGGGTCTCAAAATTGCATAGGCTTGTTGAAGTTAGTCTCATTCAGCTAGCTATGCCAGTGAGAATGTTTGGTTGTTGAGATTCTTTCCAAATTATGCGGATGCTAATGTTTGGTTGTTATTTGCCACTCACGTGGAATAAGAGCATTCTTTGAACCGTCGGTTTCCCCATCATCTGAGGCCATGGCCTGTCAACATTTATCATCAGCACAACTGGGTGATGCACTTGCAGCGAAAAGTTATCTCAACCCATGGATGCATAACAAAATATGGTGGAGAGTTATATACCTGGGTGCTTTCCTAGTACTATTTTCCGTCTCCCGTTCATCTTTGAAACAAAAAATAGCGTCAGTATCATTGCACCATCCATTGTAGGCCTCAGAAGCTGCAAGACCAAATGTTCAAGGTCACCTGACGCCATTAAGATTTGGAAGGAAAGGGCCGGGGAAGGGGAGGAAACAATGTAACCCAACCTTGTATGACTCGGTACTTTTTGAAACTGCCCTGAATTTATCCTCCAAATTGTTCATTTCCTTCTCAAACTCACTCCAACCGTTGTCTTTATCATGGACAAAATAGAAATTCGACGAGATATCTTGGGCATGCTTAATACTTGCTAGAGCATCCTCAAGTAAGATGTGGCTTATTGCAGCGACGCCCCTAAAAGCTCCAATAAGTGAAAACACAGAATCCACGTGGAACTTCTTATGATATGCGTCTTCTACTAATTTAACAAAGAGGGACACATACATCGCCATAATCTGTAATTCAAAGAACAAAAATTAGTGCAGTTACCATTACAATTTTAAAATTAATTATCCACAGAGAAATAAACAGGCACCTGCTTTGTTGTATCTAAAGAAATTTCATCCTTCTTATCAAGTCTTAAAACCGCACAGTCCTGCAATCGTTTGGGAAAGAAACTAACAGTTGACTCGTGTAACATTGTACTCCTATCTGCACAAAAGACAGAAAGAGGCTTTGAGGGGAAAAAAAAAAGCAAATACGGTGGTTACCATGATTCTGGAAGCCATCTTCACACCACTTCTAGCTATCATGCAAAGATACAACGAAAACTGTGTGGCTTCCATGTGCTGTAAGTCGCACAAAAAGGGAAAAAAGAAGTTTAGTAGCACGTTGACTCTATCAGAAGTTCCTGGTTCCTAAACATCGTTTCCTTACCTTACAAATGTAATTAATAGTTCACTATTTCGGTATCACGGTGGTCATAAAAAAGGATAGGGAAGCCTCGAAGATATTTTTTTTAGTCACTGTCATAAATTTTTGGATCTTCTGCTGCTGGTTCTAACAACTCTCGTTACAGTTACCGATATATTATGAAGAATACTTACAAAGATGCTGGTATTCCAAGAAGCCATTTTGTTCTCATACTCATCAATTTTCTCTATGTCTTCTCGAAATGGCATATCCTTCAATGACAAATAGATGATCAAACAAGCATCAAGAAAAGAAAATATAAAAGTGGTTGAGAATGTCACTGACGAACATGTGGCCTTCACAACTATCCATAGAAGATGTACAGTTTATTGTTTAAAGAAATGATGAAAGAATATTGAACCACAAAATAGGTGTGAGTGGCCTTATCAAACTCTGTCGACCGAACAGCAACGAATGACACTGACCTTATCCAACTCACAGTGCTTCTTTAATTCTTCACGGAACTTATTGAAATCTTCCTGAGACTGAATTGAAGCAACATCAGCAAATAAAAAGCCGCACAAAAAAACTAGCGGACACTTGCAATTTTGGCAAGCTTGCATAGAATTTAATTTATCACAAAAGTAATTGTTTTCACGTAGCTAACTATAGAATACACTATTTGTTTGAAAGTATTAAGATGGACATAATGAAAAGAAAATCTTAGTTTGGGTGCTGTCTTTGGAACAATCTGTATGTTAGCACGATTAAGCAGCAGATGGGATCACCCGACCCATATGTTCTATCAAGGGCATGAGATAGCAGGGATGAGCTGGAGAGAACATGAGATTATTACCATCGGCTTGTCATCGTCCGGATCCGGGAAGGCGGACCAATCTGCGGCGCCATTGTTGGCTCGGATCGGCTGGTGGCGGCGCAGGCCGGGAGCCGTCGTCCTGCCCCTCGACGCCTTGAGGAGCGAGATGCTTTGCTTACCGAGAATGCGAACATGCGACGGGCTGCCGATGCGCAGTCGGGACACGACAAGGCCGGATGGACACGGCCGGAGCGCGGCCATGGCCAGCCTTTCCGATGGATGATGCCAGGAGAATTCCGTCTCTTATATCTCTGCTATATTGCCCTGCTTTGGCGATTCAAATGAGTGTTGATTTGTGGCACGACCGGAACACGTAGCGTGGACTCTTTGACTTGTGGCCGAGAAAGGACATACCATCCATACACGTACTAAGTACTAGGTATGAGCACAATGCATTTCCTGCTCTGTTTCCAAACTCTGGCCACTGGGATGTTGTGTGTTCCTCTGGCCAGCCGGAACGCGAGAAGGTGGCGGTGATCGGCGGCGGCGAGCCAGAACTGCTGCATCACGACGACTCATTGGCGGCCCTCCATCCAGTCGCCTGTGAGCCGCTTGATCAGAGGTAGAGATGCCGTTAAACTACCATCCTTTATCTGACCTGTACAAATCTCATCAAGCGGTTCACACGAACCCACATGACGGTTCGCCAGCATCGTCGGGGTACAGCCAAGTCAAAAGAGTCCAACAACCAATACTAAGATTACGTGTTGAAGTCGTACTACATACCGGTGAATCTCCAAAGCACAGAAATAGCCCGGATAGGAGAAGGGAAATCCCCACCGAGAAAAACCATCCTTCCCGCTGTCGATTGGAGAGGTTCGCCGCCATGGCCGCGCTCCGACCTTGTCCATCCGGTCTCGTCTTCGGCGCTCGCCGACTCAGCATCGGCAGCTCGTCGCGTGTTCGCATTAGCCCGAAGCTTGGTAGCATGCATAGCACCCCGCCCCTCAAGACGTCGGCAGTCAGGACGACGGCCTCCCACTTGCGGCACCGCCACACGATCCGTGCTCACAATGGCGACATCGATGATTTGTCCGCCTTCCTGGTTCCGGACGGCGATAGGCCCATGGTAACAAATTCTTCTCTTTCAGCTTAATGCCGTCGCTGCTTCGTTATACTTGAAAATAATGTAATAATGAAGGATCCCGACTCTATCTTAGTGATCTTCTAATTCTACTAGGAAGGAAATAATGAACAACGATATATAAGTTGGCATGGTCAATTAAATCCACAGCGCCGGCATAGTTTATCTGAACGATTGATTCATGGATATATATTGAGCTAGCTAGATCAAAGTCGCCATGCAGCATGAGCTGAGTCGCTTGACCGAGAGATCACCCTGGATCCTAGAGTTTCAGTAATCCAATTTTTTTCACATGGAACCATTCAAAGAAGTAAACCAAAAACAATGCCAATGATACCTCCCAATCTATGCTGAGCTGCTCCTTTTATTTTGCTAGAAAGCACGCAAACCGACCTTTTCTACTGATAATCTGAGTACTTTTTCAGCATAGTAAAGCGTGTACTCTTAAATTACTACTTCTTCTCGGTTTCAAAAAGATTAGTTTTAGGTTTGTCCTAAGTCACTTTTTTTATCTTTGACCATATTTTTCTAAAAATTCATATAGATAATAGCAACATAAGACTTATATTTTTGAATCGTCATAAGATACAATTTACCAATATATAATTCAGTTGTCCTTAACACAGTAAAAATTTATTGATCAAAGATAGAAAAGTCTGGCTTAGGACAAACCTAAAACTACAACATTTTTTAAATAGAGGGAGTAGTTAACTACCTGAAACAAGAAATTGTGTGCGTTAGAGTAAATCTTATGCAAGCTTGCCACACGAATACATATACGCTGTAATTTCATTCATAATATTCGATCCACTTGTAAGTGATACATATACGCTGGGTGCAAATGAGAGTAACATATCTTATTGATGTTACTACTCTATCTTGTTTTATGTGGTTACTTTATCTGCTCACATTGCTTCAACTCAGACTGAGGAAGAGTTCAACAAGTTTCGAAAGGCGTTAAAGAAGCACAGCGAGTTGGATAAGGTCAGTCTTATTCCTATTTTATGGTCGAATGTTTTTTCGTGGTAATGAAGTTAGAAAAAGGCTGCTATTACTCCTACTTTGCAGTTGAATCTTTCTTTCATGTTTGCTTTTAATAGCCAAATGTACATCTTTATCAATGGTGGTGACTACCTATTCCATCAATGATTTTCCAATATTATAATTTGCTAATGCTTGTTTTGATCTATTTTTCTTTGAAGGGCATGCCATTTCGAGAAGACATACTGAAAATTGACGAGTATCGGAACGAAATGACTTCTTGGAATACCAGCATTTTTGTAAGGCCTTATATAGTACAATGGGCAAATTTTAGATGACTTGTCAAAAAAAAGGACAAGCATTATGAAAATATTTTCAGAGCTTCCTTCCAATTGTTTGACCGTCCTAAGATTATGTAGTCATGGGGATGCCAAAAATTTATCATGGTCCAAATTAGATACAACCGGAAGATAAGGGAAGCATATGCAGGAATTAAAATTCCCTACCAAGCTTCTGAACATGATTTTCTATCGTGTGTGTTGCAGCACATGAAAGCGACGGGATTGTCATTGCACCTTTGCATGGTAGTTAAACATGGCGTGGAATTGGCTTCCAGAATCATGGTAACTACATTGATCTTTTCTCTTCTTTTTTTTTTTCCCCTCATAGTAACTCGACCCCCTATGTCTTTGAATTTGTGTATGAACTGTTGCGTCAATTTTTCTGATTTCAGGAAACTGCTGCCATAAGACATGATAAGCAAGATGAAATATCTTTCTATACAACAAAACAAGTAAGTCCTTATGTTCATGTGGATAGTTAGCTTTCAAACTGTAATGGTAAATGTATTAATACCTGTGTCCTTTAAAATACAGACTATGATGGTGTATGTGTCCATCTTTGTTAAACTAGCAGAGGATACGTATCACAAGAAGTTCAACGTGGAATCTGTTTTTTCACTGCTTGGTGCTTTTCGGGGTATGGCTGCAATAAGCCACATCCTGCTTGAAGATTCTATGGCCAGTGTTAACTATGCCGACGATAACTCGTTAAAGTACAGTTTAATTCATGAAATAGAAAATTCTCGACGGGAGTATGAGCAGAAAATGCGAAATTTAGAACACAACTTCAGGGCAGTTTCAAACAGTACCAAGGCATACGAGGTTGGTACATATATGTTTTTTATTCTTTCAGAACACGCGGTGAGCGTTTTTTATTCCGTGTTATGTTGTAACATTGTTTGGATTATGCAGCTTCTGAGGCCTACAATGGAAGAGGCAATGATACTTGCAATGTTCTTTGTTCTAAAGATGATCGCCAGGCGTGAAACTGTACTAGGCCATGTCCGAGGTAAACATTTTCCTCCGCCATTAGACGCGTGCATGTTGAGATTCCTTTTTCACGCAAGTGGATTAATATATTCATTGATGTTAATGTAATGCCAAAAATCTAAATGCCCACTCGCAGGTGCTAAACCGAGACGAGCCATGTCCTCAGATGATCATGAACCCGACACTACGGAGGCGGCCTCTGATTCTACTTGATAATAATATGGTCACTGGTTTGTAATACGTAGGACAAATTTATGGAATTTTTAGAAAAGAGAATATGTATAAATATTCTAACAATAAGTTCTTGTCCAAATATACCGGTTTCTGTTTGGCAAAATTATGGTTATTGCTTTCTTGTTCCGCCACACAAATCAGAAACTCCGAAGGACGAAAGGAGTAGTAGCCAGTTGCCGGCCTCGAGGGCCCACAACGTACAACAGAAAGCACGACCAGAGAATTTCCTTCCACAGTACACATCCTTGGCAGGTGGCACGGTCGCATGTGTGCGGTGCGGTTCGTCGAGACATCGGTGCGGTTCGTGCCGCGAAAGTTCGAAGACATCATGGCGTCGGCCAATTTCAGCGATGCGCCCGCGCAATTACAGTGTCACCGCCCGGTCTCGTCACATCAGACCGGTTAACCTCGAGTTATCTCGAGCACGGTGGAGTCAAATCATTCGCAACCAGCTTGTTGCAGGTCGTAAAGCCTGAGCAAATGTGGTGTTCCGCACGAAATTTTGGGGTCTAAATTCAAGAGGGTTCATTTACAATCTGTGATGATATATGCCCAAACTGCTAAGAATCGACAAACCGTTTCAGTTGACGCCGCAGAACTACTGAACCGTGGCCTATCCGTTTTGATTTCAGACTTCTCCACTTTTGGGTGAACAAAACATCAGATAAGATTGCAGGCTACCAGAGCACATCGAATCAGAGTACGACTCTGTTCGAATAAAGAATCAGAATGATTAACCATCGCCAACATAGTAATAGTGCAGGCATATTAGGCGGCTCCTCTAAAACTAGACATGTATCGTTACTGCCAAAACCATTCATCACCATGCAGCAAGATGATATGCAGTTAAGCATCTATCCAACTAAACATCAATCTGATTCGATAACAAAGTCAATTTCTATCCCCATTATCGCAGCAAGACATATTCCCCACCCCCAATATCAAACAACGCCCGGCCATATTCATAATCAATTCCGTCATCAGCAAGCAAAATAAAACAGGGCATCTAAATTTCCATTCCATCATCACTCATCAGCAAGAAATAAGTGCGACTACAGAACTGGATTAAGCAAAAAAGGCAGTGTTCTCCCCGTTATTCATCCATCGTTTCACTTCGGTAAGGACATGGTGGACGCCAGGAACAAAAGATAACTTAGACAGGGACATACTGCATAGAACATACGGTACTGCTACTGGATTAACGACTAAGTTCACATCATGTCAGGCGGTTCATGTACACAGATAACATCAACTTCCAATCTACCTTGAAAGCGTTCTCGTCAACGTCCTTGTGAGCAAGCAGAAACTCAAAGAGGTGGATACTGTTCTGGGCCGTCATGGCAGCAAGATCCAGGAGCTCCAATAGGCCGTCAAACTGCACAGGCCGTGGCACCATCTTGAAGAGCTCCAGCTGCATGCGGAACGAACTGGGGGCGGCCTGAAATGGATCGAAACGATGCGATTAGTTTCTTTAGAAAACGGAAAACCGCACGCCTGTTCATCGATGCACCCCTTGGAAATCGATCCAACTCCTATGTCCACTGATGTGCATACAGATCTAACTGCGTTCAAGTATAAATATCAAAAGCAAAAGCCTTTTGAATCCAGGACGATACGAGGGGACGGGAAATAGGAGAACATGCGTGCTGCTTACTTCGGGGTCAGAAGGGACGTCGTCGATGGGACCCTGCGCAGCGCCTGCAGCGGCCACCACCGCAAGCCGGCCCCGCTTAGAGCAGGTCCAACGGCTTGGCTGGGAGCCGATTTGTGTCAGGAATCTTTGATGTGGAGGAAAGAGAAAGGAGGAAAGAGAAAGCGCTTGTCGCGGCTACCAGCGACCGTCTTGACACGAACTCCCGTGTAATCGTGGGCCCTTGGCGTGACTGCTGTGAGGGTGGAAAGCGGAGGAGGCTGGGATAGGTGGGACCCAAGAGAAGAATTTACTCACCACTTGTTGGACGGAACTGTCTGCTGTCTGGGCGCTAGCTGCGATACGACCATTCTTATTGGCCTTGCTCTTAGAGGACGGCAGGCGTCCTGTAGCTGCAGGTGACGCCAGGCACAGCGGCATCTCACAGAGGCCTACGCCGGCGATGGCAAAGACTTTGGGTCCGGCGAGGGCACTGCGAGAGCAGCTCACGGCTACCACCACCTCCTAAATTTCAGTTCAGAAAAGACAGGCATCAGCTTTCTTCAATTGGATTAATACAACACAATATCAGAACAGACAGATGCATCAGCTTTCTTCAAACTGGATGGATATAGACAACACAATATCCTACAAAACCCTTCCTTTTACTTGATTTATACGACATAACGCGGTACACCAAAGATCCATGAACCGGGCTCGAACCGCACCCCAGATCCCCACAAAACCCTTCCTTTTAATAACTTGATTTATACGACAAAGAACAGAAAACAAACGATGAAGCAACGCGGCATTTCATAGATCCACTACCGGATTCAGAACACAGCCCACAAAAACCCTTCCCTTTGGCCGCCCGCCTAGGTGCATAAGCAGTGGCGGAGCTAGGATCAAATCCCAGGGGGGGCCGAGCAAACAAGATTAGGCAAATGGCGGAGGAGAGTCCGGCGAGACAACTTTGAAAGCTGTCGACGCGTTAGATAAACGTACAAAAGGACCTAGACTAACATTTGCGACACTAAGCGAGAGCCGAGTGCCTGCTAGCAGTGTACAGAGACGGACCCTAGCTAGAATTTGCTGATCTGAACCTATCCCTTGCAAGCGTTTTGTCGAGAGATTGAGCAAGCAGCCCCTGCTAGCAAATCAATTGAAACAATATATGAGGAGGAAGGAAATCGGAGATGCATTCTAGCGTTGTTTTCTCAAATGTTTTTGTCTCAGGCACTTCTCCTTTCCCCCTCACCCTGATTCTATCAGCGAAACAGCCTAATTCTACATATATCAATGCCTCTGGCCTTCGGTCTTCAAACTTTTGACAGCGCCAAGGGGGGCCATGGCCCCGGCTGGCCCTCGTGTGGCTCCGCCAGTGTGCATAAGCTGCATCCCACAGCGATGTCCAGGACGAACAAGCACGGCATAACAAGTGTTCGGCGGGTTTACCTTGCGGTTGCTGTCGTCGCCGGCGCCTGCAACTGGCGAAGCGGCTGCCGCAGCCACCACCGGAAGCCGGCCTCCCCCCTTGATGCACAGCAGCCCTCCTGCCCGCGCCGCCAGGGACAGCGTGCCGGGGCGGCATGTCCCTGCGCCGGCGAAGGCCATGGCCCCAGAGAACGCACCGCGGGAGGGCAGGGAGCTCATGGCGGGCGCGTGCGTCGCCATGTGTGTTGCAGAGAGACTCGCGTTCTGCTTCGATGTGAGACGGGCGAGCTCTGCTTTATAGCCGGTGCGGGACGTTCCCCGGGCGGGTGGTGGTGTGGTGCGGGCGGGGGTGGGGTGGCGACGTATTCTGGGCTTGTGGGGACGGTTCTTGTCAGGCTGCAGTAAAACTGACTCTCTTTACCCTTTTTGTCAGTGAAGACCTAATTTTGAAAGTGGGTGAATGACAGCGTGCGGCGGCGGTGATCGCGCATCGATGCGGCCGGAGAGCGAGGGGCGGTTTGGAAAGGCCTCTCTTTTAGAGCAGGCCCAATAATGGGCTTAACGCCCAACACGTCAGCCTCTTTCCTGACATAGAGGAGAGATGAAGTGCTGCTTGTCGCAACTGCCAGCGACTAGCTGAGCACGACCTCCAAGACACTTTATTCCTGTGCTGGTATTTTAAGAGATGATTTGATTAATGTTACGTGGATGACATGTGGGGCCAAAATAAATGTTAGAGTATGTGTAGAGATAAGCTATTGTTTGATATGGACTTTAAATTTGTCTTGGAGACAAATGCTTGTCTGAACTATTGACCTTGCTCTTAGGCTCTCGGGCTGGCGCTTGCGGTGCCGTACTGACATTCAGATTTCAGCCTGCAGCTGTGGGCTGGTAGCTGGACGAGACGGCAGCTTAGCCTGATGAATGTTTTGATTTGGTTAGATTAAGAAGCATTGGTGTGCGGTCAAGTTCAGGCGAATCAGGATCGTGTGGAGCGAACGGCAACTGCCCACGGTGCATGCAAACGGAAAAAAAAAAGGAAAGCAATCCTACTACTCCTACCAGCGAAGAGGAAAAGCACCCACTACTACTCCTACCAGCCAAGAGGAAAAGCATTGGAGTACCTGCTTTCATCTGTTTTTCGCGCTGCCATGCCCGGAAAAAGGAGTTTTTTTTGACAGACTTGATTGTCAGTCAAATGGCGCACGATGCCACTCGAGTCCAAGAAATGCAGAGTAGTAATTCTGGCTGCGTGCGCTTATCCTCTCCGGTTTATGCCGATTGCTTGGTGCTGGTGCACAAACAGGCAATCAATGTAACGAAAGGGGGGGAAATAAAACTGTATAGATCCATGCATTGGAAAAAAAATTTCCTCACGGAAAAGAAACGGCCAAGAAAATTTTCGCTCGGGGTGTGCACTTTCATCTTTTGTACATTCTCGCGGCCAAGTGCATGAATTGAAAAGAAGAGAGAGAGAGGAATCTTTATCCTACACTGGGTTGGCAGATTTTTTTTTTTTAGGGAAAACGCCCACAAGGGGCTATATATTCTCCATTAACCCAGAAGGTTCGGTACATATGCAGAAAGGCCCTTACAGAGATAATAAATGACATTCAGGCCCTTGAGCACCAAAAGGAGGACTTTAAACAAATAAAAGATTACAATCAGGTCCTCTAAGACAAATGTAGACGTCGGAGAGCAGACTGCAGCCGCCGCCGAAATCACCATGGAAGGCGGACACACCGAAGCTGTAGAAGCTTGAAAGTAGACGACGACACCTCCATCCTTGCAAGGCCGCGGCGAAGGGATGAGCACAAGGCTACCAGAACTTCGCTGCAAAGATGGGAAAAGGGCCACTGCAAACAGCCTGCTTGGCACGCCGGCGGCCTGCCCGATGGCCTCCACTAACGCTGTAGCAGGGGGATAAGAGGTCGATGCCGTAGATCTTGAATAAGCAACCCCAGGCTCGACTGAAGAGAGGAATCTCCGGCCACTAACGGGGATCAGCAGCAACCTGCGATCAACCCAAGCCAGGAATCCCCAGTGCTTGTCCACCAGCTGATTCACAAAAGGGCATCCACACAACCAGGCGACAAGGAAGCCACCACACCCACTCAACCAGACGGCAACACAGCAACAAAGCTCAAGCAAAGAAAATCGAGCATCATCGCCGAACCAGAGTACCGAATCTGGGGAAGTGGAGAAAGAGCAGGGGGAAAAGGAACGCCCGCCGGGGAGGAGTCCGACAGGGAAGGCAAAAGGCATCACGCCTACGACCACAAGGGAAAACAAGTGAAGAAGAGCCTTACCGGACGAGCAACGACCAGAAGCTCTGATTATTGGATTGAAACTAAAAACGAAGTAGAACTAAGCTGCTATTAAAACTAGACTATTAGAACTACAATAGGCGGGTCCCCCTCCAACTCGTTGCCGGCAAAGAACCGGGAAGGGAGAAGGAGGGGGGCCAATCAAGATTGGTTGGAAGAACTCGGTGGATTCGGAAGAAGGAGCTACAGTAGAGAGAGGAGAGGGTTCGAGAGAGAGTCCAGCCTGTGGAGTTTTCGGTCCCGTGCTGTTGGTTGGCAGATTGATCACAAAGTGATAGCTGATCATAGACAGACGTACGGCGGGTGATATGTTTCCATGGTGCCATGCTCGTACGGGGAAGGTGAAGAAGCAGCGATCCTGGTGCTGGAAGCACGAGCCAAAGGAACTCCGTCCGTCACCACTCGTCCACGCCGGCGAGATGGATAGAGGTGCCAACAGGAAAGGTAGGAAGTTTATATAAATTTTCGGGGTCAATTTACAAGAAAAAAGTTAAAATTTGAAAAAAAAAATCTCGCAATCTTAAAAAGAACTACTCTACGCAGTACGCTGAAAACACATGTACGTACTATCATGTTCCAGCGAGGGATCCCGAAGCTGAACCTGCCTTGGCCGCCAAGAAGCTGGGCCCCGGACGCCGAGGAGTGAGGACGTCAGCGGCGACTGCTTTTCTTCGGATCCCCTCTCGCACTGGCTGACAGTGGAGGCCGCCACCCTCTGCCGCACGCAAGTGGTTTATGGGGAATTCCGTGCTGGCCAGCAACTCGCTCTGGTTTCCGCGGCCATGTTCCTGGAAAACGTTGAGGAATCTTACGCTGCGATGGCAGAGTGATCACCGGTGATCACATTCAGATGTACGACGGGCGATGTGTTCCATGGTTCGGTGCCGTGCCCGTGCGTCAAGGCAACTCGGTCCGTCACCACGTACCACCGCATATCCTCTCCGTCGCGCTCAGCAGTGCATGGTTCATCTAGTCGTGTCAAAGGCCGCGGGTTGCATCGTGCACTCGGCCTAACATCGTTCTTCACATGCCCACGCGAGATTAAAGCACGCATCGTTGCTGCACCTCCCAGCAGCAAACTAAAGGTTCCCTGCAGCGAGATGGATAGAGAGGCATTGGGATTTCCATAGGTGTGCGGCCAAATTAATATCAATAGGCACGCCACAATCAGGTCCAGGTGAATCACCACCGTTTGGAGCGAACGGCCACAGCCCACGGTGCATGCAAACGGGAAAAAATGGAAAGCACGTACAACTGACTGTGACAGTCAATTGCGTCAGTCCAACGGCCTGCGAGTTCGCGATGCCGTTCCAGTCCAGGTGCACTTGGCACGTACTCCTACGAAGCAGCGCACCGGGGGACGACGGCCGACGTGGGGACAGCAATCCTGGCGACGCGCGTGCATGTGCTACCAAGCGAGAGGCACGATAATGTACGTAGCCGAAGATTAGAGTAGATAGATAAATTGGAGCTTGCGAAATTTTCCTCCTGATAACACCATTTCGAAGCCACCAACCATCTCTGAAATAAGGCAGAATATTGCAAGTATCATTGCATCAACCATTGTGGCATTGTAGTAGGCTTCATCGCAAGGTTGGTATTTATAGCCGGCAGCTAACCCATATTTTATCCGTTGCTACTACTCAAATTAACCGCCTCCGAATCAACACGGCCGAAAGGCGCGCGATAACAAGCCCGACATGTTCTCTCGGCCCATGTACGAACGTGCACGTTCCACGCCATGGACTCTGCTGCGCACGGCAGTTGGCTCTCGTGGGACAGCACTAATTTTTTCCCCCAAATTCTCCAGCGTCGCCGATCCAACTCAGCTTCTCTCTCCCATCAAAACATCGCCGTGTCCCCGATCCAACCACGCAGCCTGCGATCTCCCCCACCTTCCCCTTCCTCCGATTCGTCGGCGAGCCGATCTAACCGGCGGCGGCGAGGCGGCAGAGTCGCGATGGCGGGGCAGAACCAGCGCCTGAACGTGGTGCCGACGGTCACCATGCTCGGCGTGATGAAGGCGCGGCTCGTCGGCGCCACCCGCGGCCACGCGCTGCTCAAGAAGAAGTCCGACGCGCTCACCGTCCAGTTCCGCGCCATCCTCAAGAAGATTGTCGCCGCCAAGGAGTCCATGGGCGACACCATGCGCGCCTCCTCCTTCTCCCTCGCCGAGGCCAAGTACGTCGCCGGCGACGGCGTCCGCCACGTCGTCCTCCAGTCCGTCCGCGCCGCCTCCGTCCGCGTCCGCTCCCACCAGGAGAACGTCGCCGGGGTCAAGCTCCCCAAGTTTACCCACTTCGTCGACCCCGCCGCCGCATCCGGGGCCCGTCCAACGCGTCGCCGAGCCTCACCGGCCTCGCGCGCGGCGGGCAGCAGGTCGCCGCCTGCCGCGCCGCGCACGTCAAGGCCATCGAGGTGCTCGTCGAGCTCGCCTCGCTCCAGACCTCCTTCCTCACGCTCGACGAGGCCATCAAGACCACCAACCGCCGCGTCAACGCGCTCGAGAACGTCGTCAAACCCAGGATCGAGAACACCATCAGCTACATCAAGGGGGAGCTCGATGAGCTGGAGCGCGAGGACTTCTTCAGGCTCAAGAAGATCCAGGGCTACAAGAAGAGGGAGATCGAGCGCCAGATGGCCAGCGCCAAGCTGTTCGCGGAGGAGCAGCTCGCCGAGGAACTTGCGCTCAAGAGGGGCATCTCGGTGGGGTCTGCAGCAAATCTGCTGGTTGCTGGTGGGGAGAAGGACGACGACATCATCTTCTGATCATATTTTGGTCATCCAATCATTCAATCGGTGCGTAGCAACAATGCCTTGTGATGTTATTCTTGATTGTTGCTGTAGTTCCTTCAGTTGATGCCTTGTGCTGTTATTCTGGATTGCTGCTGTAGTGAGAACAAACTAGTTGTGGAAAAGATGACAAAGTATTCCTGCTGTGATAATTGATCTAAACGATAAAGCAGGTGCTGGTTTAATCACACATGACTCGTTTGTTCGTGCTGTTATGATATTCACATGATGTTTGTAGATAGGCTGCAAAAACAATACAATTCGCTAGCTGGTTAGTTGTATTCCTGCTTGTGCCAAATTCCCTGAACCAGAAAGTGTATCTATTAATGTTAACTAACTTGGTAAGCAAAATTGATATAGAAATAACATATTTATGATTTAGGATGCTGGTAAAGAGAATCTTTACTCCAAATGTTAACGTTAGTGGTCCTTTGTGATTCAGATTTGCTGAACCTTCTTTGGTGGGTTCACATTTAGTTTGACCACACAAGATCTATGCATCAGAGATGAGGATATGACCTTTAGTAATTAAATCAATGACAATATGGCGGTTAGGGTATTGCAAACAAATCAACAATTTATCATGTGCAAATTACAAGGTGCTGATCTCAGTAAGTTCGAAAATTATTCCTACGACACTTGATACTTTCATAATTTGTTATGAGATAAAACTGAGAGGTGTTAAGCAGGTGTTCATACTCCATCCAACCATAAGCATATTAAAACGGTGAAATTGACACATCATATATCCATGAGATCATTCTAGGCTGAAGCCATTCTCCAGTTTGTCCCACTTTCCTTACGCAAAGGCTGAAACCATTATAGGCAGGGAAAACACCTAAATGCAACTTCTAGGTGCTAGGCAAAGCAAAGCAATGCTGCTCCGCCCTGGCTTCTTATCACCGTCTACAATCTTTGCTGAATCGCAGATTGCGGACCTGAAAGTTTCTGTGGACAGTACAGAGAAGGAAAGAGACTTCTACTTCTCAAAGTTGCGTGATATTGAGATACTGTGTCAACGACCTGAGCTGGAGCACCTACCGGTAAAAAGAATTTTTAATAGAGAACTGAGATTCTTGCATCGCACATGCTTACTAATTTGATCTTCTGACCTGCATTCTAGTAGAGTGATTAAGTTCTGAATTTCTAACCTTTTTCTTTGCTAAATGATTCTTGCTTTGACAATTTAAAGAATAAATTCTTATCTATTTGACCGATACTTTAACTGGAATAGAAACTAACGATCACTTGTATATCTCAAGCTAATCTAATGATCAATTAGCCAAATATTACTATCACTTGGACTTTGTGAAATTCCTGGTGCTGCTGCATGATCTCATGATTATTTGGAAGCAAGTTGATTTTGTAGTTCACATATGATGCAGGCTAAATAATTCGAGCGTAGCTAATCCTTTTCTCTGTTAAATATTGAGCTGTAAAATGATTTTGATGTTTTAATCCATGTTTTTCGTTTTCTTAGGTGTTTTAATAGATACCTGAACTTTCTTTTAACAGATGACAAAGGCGATTCGGAAGATACTTTATGCAGCTGACGCAAAGGATTCACCACTACCAGAGGCTAATGAAATAATCACCAAGTCACCAGGGTTGTTCTCAGATGAAGCCGAGTGAGATGATTCTGTGTGTGTCATCTGTTATTAACTAGCGTAGTCCTGAATATGTAAATGGTGAATAACATTTGACATTAGCTGACATGGCGTGTCAAAAACAGTTTTCCTCCAAGAACTTGCTACTTGCGAGTTGGTTGAGTTGTTATGATGCATTCAAGCTAAACGTATCAGGTCCTGTATGTTTTTCATGGAGATCTCGTCTTATTATCTTTGACTGCATGTTGCTGCGTTATTTTGACAGAATACTACGAGATTATGTCAGATTTTAAGTTTTCCTTTTTTCTTTTTATCGTATGTATCAGGTTCGAAATGTTGTTTTCTTGAAGTTCTTAGTATGATCGAGCAAGTAATCATCTTGCAAATAACGAGCATTTATTATGCAGAGTATGATATCCGTAGCGATTCTGCCAGTTCGAAGTTGCATTCGGTGGGCCAACCAGCGATTCTACGATCCAAATCTTGCACGGTGCGCGTAGGTAACACACGCGACCGGCCTGGAAGATGTAGCAGCAAAACCAGCAGCAAAATTCACGTGTAAAAAAATCAAAATTAAAGTGCAATACTCCAGCCGTCCAGCGTATCCTACCCAAAAACGCGTTCCTGGCTGGGAATCGTTGTGCCTGACTGTGTGTTTTGGACCCTACACCCTCGAGTGTGGATCGCAAAGCTGTACCCTGACACTTGCAATTATCTTTTGTATACAACTCAGGTCATAAATGTATAATTTGTACGTAAATCACCTCCAAAACCATGTTACCACAACAAAACTATCCCCACATCTCTTCTCGTACATATCAGACATCGGCATGTACGGTCTCTTCATAGTCTTTTTAGCTAGGGATAGGGAAAAGCTATGCTTCGTACATGTAGCATCATTCAGCTAGCTATGCCAGTGAGAATGTTTGGTTGTTGAGATTCTTTCCAAATTATGCGGATGCTAATGTTTGGTTGTTATTTGCCACTCACGTGGAATAAGAGCATTCTTTGAACCGTCGGTTTCCCCATCATCTGAGGCCATGGCCTGTCAACATTATCATCAGCACAACTGGGTGATGCACTTGCAGCGAAAAGTTATCTCAACGCATGGATGCATACCAAAATACGGTGGAGAAAGTATATACCTGGGTGCTTTCCTAGTACTATTTTCCGTCTCCCGTTCATCTTTGAAACAAAAAATAGCGTCAGTATCATTGCACCATCCATTGTAGGCCTCAGAAGCTGCAAGACCAAATATTCAAGGTCACCTGACGCCATTAAGATTTGGAAGGAAAGGGCCGGGGAAGGGGATGAAACAATGTAACCCAACCTTGTATGACTCGGTACTTTTTGAAACTGCCCTGAATTTATCCTCCAAATTGTTCATTTCCTTCCCAAACTCACTCCAACCGTTGTCTTTATCATGGACAAAATAGAAATTCGACGAGATACCTTGGGCATGCTTAATACTTGCTAGAGCATCCTCAAGTAAGATGTGGCTTATTGCAGCGACGCCCCTAAAAGCTCCAATAAGTGAAAACATAGAATCCACTTGGAACTTCTTATGATATGCGTCTTCTACTAATTTAACAAAGAGGGACACATACATCGCCATAATCTGTAATTCAAAGAACAAAAATTAGTGCAGTTACCATTACAATTTGAAAATTAATTATCCACAGAGAAATAAACAGGCACCTGCTTTGTTGTATCTAAAGAAATTTCATCCTTCTTATCAAGTCTTAAAACCGCACAGTCCTGCAATCGTTTGGGAAAGAAACTAACAGTTGACTCGTGTAACATTGTACTCCTATCTACACAAAAGACAGAAAGAGGCTTTGAGGGGGGGGGGGGGGGGGGGGGGGGGGGGGGGGGGAAGCAAAGTACGGTGGTTACCATGATTCTGGAAGCCATCTTCACACCACTTCTAGCTATCATGCAAAGATACAACGAATACTGTGTGGCTTCCATGTGCTGTAAGTCGCACAAAAAGGAAAAAAAAAAAGTTTAGTAGCACGTTGACTCTATCAGAAGTTCCTGGTTCCTAAACATCGTTTCCTTACCTTACAAATGTAATTAATAATTCACTATTACGGTATTAGTGTGGTCATAAAAAAAGGATCGGGAAGCCACGAAGCTGTTTGGGTCTTCTGCTGCTGGTTCTAACAACTCTCATTACAGTTACCCAATATATTATGAAGAATACTTACAAAGATGCTGGTATTCCAGGAAGTCATTTTGTTCTCATACTCATCAATTTTCTCTATGTCTTCTCGAAATGGCATATCCTTCAATGACAAATAGATGATCAAACAAGCATCAAGAAAAGAAAATACAAAAGTGGTTGAGAATGTCACTGACGAACATGTGATCTTCACAACTATCCATAGAAGATGTATACTTTCTTGTAAAAAATGATGAACGAATATTCAACCACAAAATAGGTGTAACTGGCCTTATCAAACTATGTCGACCAAACAGCAACGACACTGACCTTATCCAACTCACAGTGCTTCTTTAATTCTTCACGGAACTTGTTGAAATCTTCCTGAGACTGAATTGAAGCAATATCAGCAAATCAAAAGCCGCACAAAAAATAGAGCAGCAAAAACTCTCGATTGTGCACCCAACATTGTCACTTATAAAAGTAGTAAAAACTAGCGCACACTTACAATTTTGGCAAGCTTGCATATAATTTAATTTGTCACAAAAGTATTTGTTTTCACGTAGTTAACTATAGAATAAACTATTATTTTGAAATTCTTTAACTACTAACGGAACTGAGATCGGCCTGCCTGGGCCGGTAAAGCCGTCCCCGAACTCTTGCGACATTGCCAATGGTTTAAGACTTTAAGAAGTATGGGATCACCGGACCCGTATGTTCTATCCAGGGCATGTGATAGCAGGGATGAGCTGGAGAGAACATGACTTTATTATTACCATAGGTTTGTCGTCGTCTGGATCCGGGAAGACGGACCAATCTGCGGCGCCATTATTGGCGCGGGTCGGCTGGCTGCGGCGCCGGCCGGGGGCCGTCGCCGTCGTCCTGACCCCCGAAGTCTTGAGGAGCGAGATGCTTTGCCTACCGACTCTGCCGAGAATGCGAACATGCGAAGGGCTGCCGATGCGCAGTCGGGGCGCCCTCACGACAAGGCCGGATGGACACGGCCGGAGCGCGGCCATGTCGAGCTTCTCCGATGGATGGTGCGTGCCTTGTGTTGTGGGTTCGTTTTCAATCCCGTCTCTCTTGTCTATAGTACTCCGGAGATTCAAATGAGTGTTGGTTTGTGATACGACAGGAACAGGTAGCCGTCGGACCCCTTTGATTTGGTGTCTGACGTGTGGTCTTATGGCCGGAACGCAAGACGGTGGCCGTGATCAGCGGCGGGCTGCTTTCTTCGATTTGTGGATTATTTGGCCCACCCAAATTTGGGTCTTAGATTTAGTCCATAGACTTAGGCCCTGGTAACAATGCCCGCAGATTCGAGCCCACACAAGAAAAAAATAGCGATCCATTCTTCCACTTCACCCCTTACTCTCGCTCAATCTGGCAGCAGATAGATTCCCTAAAAATATGTGTTCTACTTCTACTTCTATGTGCCTGTTTTTTGAGTAAATTTCACAAAGCTACGACTATTCACATCCCAGTAACAGAAAAATACGACTTTTTAAGTTTGATTTCAGAAAACTACGAATATTTGCGCCTCTTGTAACACAAAACTACAAATTTTTTATCTGACACCACCTATCAGTCACTCATTCAGCAAAATGAAGATGTGTGGATGACATGTGGGTCCAGGTCCAAAATTTGTGGATGACAGCAAATCCGAAAGAAACTTATGCTGCTGATGTATAGGATTCATCACTACCTGAGGCAAGTGAAACCGCGACTAGGTCCCGAGGCTTGTTCTCGGATGAAACCGAGTGAGATGTGTGGCACATGAGTTTGTTCGGTGGATACAATCTAATAATCGAATATGTAAGGGCGTGATTGGTTTCGGTTTGGGCAGGACCAGGCTCGCACGTAGGGAGCCAGGCCCCCGGTGGCCAGCAGCGCTAGAGCCAGACCCGAGAGAAACGAGATTCGTTTCCGTTCCTCGGGAGCCTGGCTCAGCGATAGTTCTTGCATCCAGAGAGTCTGGCACATACGCGCGCACCGGCAACCAATCAACTGGTCATTGCATTCCATCAGCCTGGCTAGCTCAGATTCAGACAACCAAACAATAGGTACTTGCATCCCATCAGCCTGGTCAGGCCATATACACCTAACCAATCACGCCCTAAATGAGCGAATAGTGCTTGACATTGTCAAAAAAAAAAAAGTTTTTATATATCCATGAAATTGCGAGGTGCTAGGTAGTGATGATGATTCATGATCAAACAGATAATCTCCTTTTCTTTCTCCTGGAGGGATTTTGCCGTATGCTTTGTACTCCTTGTTACTTGTTAATTTGTATTATGTTTGCCTACAGCAAAATTCAAGGAGATTGTGTTGCATGTGTTTCACTCTGTGAATAGTGTTTAGCGTATGAAAACCGTTACCTTTCTGCACGTACACGACCAAGTTCCAGTGTGTGAACAATGGCTGTTTAACGTTGCTATTTACGTAGAATCCTAGTCACAACACCTTAACTGACAAACGCAGGGCTTTATGATCAGATGTATCATTATTAGAAACTCAGAGAATGTTGCACAACATCAAATAATCAGCATAGGTATCAAGCGATGGTATCTATTCGGCCAAAAACACAAGTATTGAAATTCAGCGATGATGGATAGATAGCCGCTCACATGAACGCGGTACAAGTAGCAAATGAAGTTCACGAGATCACAACAAAATAAGAAAGAGCCATAACGTCTTCATGACACCTCCCCTGATCACTTGTCTACATGACACCTCCCATGATCACTTGCGCGGGTTGAACCCGTACTTCCCGTAAGCCTCCCAATACAAGGTTATGTAGCAGAGCACGAACAGGTTCAGGATGTTCCAGAAGTAGGACTCCTTGTCCACGTCCTCGCCGGAGAGCGGCACGGACGGCACGACGCGCTCTGAGAGCTTGGCGTCATCGAAGAAGATCTTGTCGATGAGCTTCAGCCCCTGTATGGCGTTGACAACAGCTTCGGCCTTCACGTATCCCTCCATGGACTGTCCCTCAACAAGCACGAACGCCTGGCCCGCCGAAACCAACTCCTGGAGCAACCATGCACCGAAATATTAGTCATGCACGTTTAATTACAAGGGATAGCGTTGTGTTTGTGCTCATTTTTGTACTTTGTACACGTCCTCGGGCACTGGCTGGTTGAAGAGAAGACACTCCATGAGCTTGAGGCCGTCTGTGGCCGTGGTCGAAGCTGCCTCCAGCAGCTCCGTAGGGTTGCCGAGGAAGGCGACCGGCCTCTGTGCCATCTTGAACACCTGCATCTCCAGGCGGAACTTTGACACCACAGCCTACAATGCAGTTTGTCACAAAAAGCATCATTTTCTCTGAATTGAATTGATACAGCAAACTTGATGCACCTCAAATGAGAAATCAGAGATATTGATCAAATTAATGACACAGTTTGATGTGACCAGCCTAACTGCCAGCCTACTTGGCCCACCCCACGAAGAACACGCTGAAGCCCCAGTCTGCTCGCCCCAGCCGTCGCCGCCGCAGCAAGCTTCCGCCATGGCCGTGGTCGGCCAATTCCTCCTCCATCAGCCACAGAGGCAACGCGACACAACAAAGGAAAGCAAGCAGGCCACACTATCCCTTCCTCGCGAGTTCCTGCAGAAGCACGAAGCCGTTTCCTCCGCCCGGTTCATGCTGGAGCCATGAACTCTGTTCTATCGCTTGGCTGCCCCGTTCACCACAAGTCCATAGTGGGGACTGCGCACTCGGCAGGATCATGGACACGGAGCTGTTTGTGTCGCACCGGCTCAACGCAGAACAGAGCATCCGGAGTGAATGTGGTGGCGGTGCCTGAGACTCTCTCTAACGCGCGCGTTCTCTTCTCGCGGAAGCTGTCCAGCCTCTCGATGACCATGGCGGCATGGCGTGTCTCAGGAGTTTCAGTTTGTGATCTCGGAGATCTTGGAGTTGGGGGAGATAAGGAATTTCACTTCTTCCTGGTGTTGGCATGAGCCAAACTGCAGGGATGCACCATGTGTTCAATGCGGAGATGGACATCAGGCTGCAAAACGGGGATCCATGCCGGAGAGAACAAGAGAAAAAGAAAAGAGATTTTTTGGCGCTCTTGGCGAGCTCATCCATGGCCCCCGCCTGCACAGCGGGGATCCATGCCGGCGAGAACAAGAAAAAATTGCTTTCTTGGCGAGCTCATCCATGGCCCCAGCCTGCACAACGGGGATCCATGCCGGCGAGAACAAGAAAAAAAAAATGAAACGTTTATGCGTTCTTGGCGAGCTCATCCATGACCCCGCCTGCACGGCAGGCATCCATGCCGGCGAGAACAAGAAAAAAAAGGAGACTTTTTGCCGTTCTTGGCGATCGAGCTCATCCATGGCCCCCGCAGTGGCCGAAAAGCTTCCAACCCGGAAACCAACAACGGGCATGGAGAACAGGCGACGTCGCCGAGCAGGAGGCGCGGGAAGCCTCAACGCGACGGCGACGGCGGAGTCGATCTGCTCGTCGTCGAATCGAGCTCCTCGCAAAACCCTGCCCTTTGGACACCGATCTCCAACCAACCAGAACCCTCGCAAAACCCTGCCCTTTCGACACCTATCTCCAACTAGAACGAAAACGAACAACAGAGAAACAGAGTAACGGCCGGCCGGAGTACCTCGCGGGTGTCGTCGTCGCCGGCGCCTGCTGTCGCAGCCGCTGCGGCCGCCACCGCCACAAGCCGCCCGCCCTTGGAGACCAGCATCCTTCCTGGCACCACCAGCGACAGGGTGCCGCGGCGGCGTGTCCCTACGCCGGAGATGGCGACAGGCGTGGCCAAGGCGAGGGCACCGCGGGAGAGAACGGAGTTGATGCCAGCCGTCGCCATGTTTGTTTCACAACAAGAACGAAGTGCTGCTCCGTCTTGAGAGGAGCTCCTGCTTTATAACCCGGTGGTGGGTGGGCTGATGTACAGTACTTACTGCCAGTATGTACTGCAGTACATGATTTTGAACAGAAAGTAAAAGTTGGTAATAGCTACAAGGCGGCCGGAGACGCCATGTTTCGCTACACTCCACCATGCGAGCACATCAGGTGGGGAGAGGCGGTTTGCTTTATGCAAGGTGCCAGGTGGCCGTGGTGGGTTGGTGTACGTGGTCGTATTGGGCCGGGATCGCCAGTTTGGATGGCCTCTCTTTTGATCACCCCCGTACTTCTGCGGTAAAACTGAACTAGCTGTCTCCTTTATTTTTTCTTCTTACTTACTGGCCAGTATTTTCACGCAGGCACGTCGGAAAAAAAAATCACGCAGGGAAAGTAAAGGTAAATCGTGCCAGGCAATTAATCTACGTGACAGTCAAACGGCTGACAATGCCCCGTCGCCCCGAGGCCGGCCAGGTGCCCCTGTGCACGTAACACGTCGCACAATTGATCCAGAGCGAGCCGTTGCGTGCGCTTATCCTCGCTCCTTGTCATGTCGACTACTTGTGGGGTGTTCGTTTACCCCTCCCCCCTCTCTAAACTTTAACACCCGTCACATTAAAGAGAATTTTACTATTTAAATATATTTTTATTAATTTAATGATAAAACCTATGTCACGACCCTCCCTCTAAATCACGAGACGAATCTAATGAGCCTAATTAATCTATGTTTTGCTACAGTGATGCTACAGTAACCATCGTCTAATCACGCCTTAATTACCCTCATTAGATTCGTCTCGCGAATTCGAGCGGAGTCTTGAAATTAGTTTTGTAATTAAACTTTATTTGTAATCACAATATTCATTGGAAAAACTCTCTAAAGTTTAGACCCAATTTAACGAACACCCCCTTGGTGCTGGTGCACAAACAGGAAACCAACGTACTCATAAAGAAGAATGTGGTTCACGGAAAAGAAACGGCCAATGACCCTTGCCTGAAAATTTTCGCCCGTCACGACCGTGGCCAAAGCTGCATGCTAACGGGGGCAAAAGCAACAGCAAAGGGAGAGGAGAACCAAACTGTCACTTTCACCTATTGTCCTGTTGCTTGATTTCCGCTGCCAAATGCCAGGAAAATGCGATGGGAGGATGATCGAGTGACAGCTGACCACAGTAACAAAGTTTAGACGTACGGCGGGCCATGTATTAGCTGCGCCAAAAAAACTCCGTTGCGCTCAACGGTGCATGGTTCAGCTAGCCGTGTCCTAACTCCTCATAGGCCTCGCGTTTAGCGACCTGATTTCTTGAATGCATTGTGCACTCTCGAGGGTCGTCAAAACATTGTCCTTCAAATGCACACGCGCTATTAACACATGCATCTTGCAACACCACTTTTACATAACCTTATGCATGAATTTTACAGACAAAGTTCAATTTTACTAAGAAGAAGGACTTGGATGAAAAACACATGTTTGTATCTTGTTCAAGCTCGTAAAGAATCACGACGGATAGAGATACCAAAAAGAAGCTTAGAAAATTATATAACATTTAAGCATAAATTTTACAAAAATAGGGCAAATTTACAAGGAAAAAATATAATTTGAAAAAAATACTGCATTTTGGAGGACTAAGCGGAAAAACGCATGTTTGTAGTACTATCTTGTTCAAGCCCGTAACGGACTCCGTTCTCGTTTCGCGGAGCCCAAGCCTAGCACGGCAGGGACATCTGCGCACGGCAGTTGGCTCGTGGGTGGGCACTAATTTTTTCCCCCAAAATTCACCACCGCGTCGCCGATCCAACTCAGCTTCTCTCACATCTAAACAGCGGCGTGTCCCCGATCCAACCACGCGCCTGCGATCTCCCCTTCTTCCCCTTCCTCAGATTCGTCGGCGCGCCGATCTGACCGGCGGCGAGGCGCGATGGCGGGGCAGAACCAGCGCCTCAACGTGGTGCCGACGGTCACCATGCTCGGCGTGATGAAGGCGCGGCTCGTCGGCGCCACCCGCGGCCACGCGCTGCTCAAGAAGAAGTCCGACGCGCTCACCGTCCAGTTCCGCGCCATCCTCAAGAAGATCGTCGCCGCCAAGGAGTCCATGGGCGACACCATGCGCGCCTCTTCCTTCTCCCTCGCCGAGGCCAAGTACGTCGCCGGCGACGGCGTCCGCCACGTCGTCCTCCAGTCCGTCCGCGCCGCCTCTGTCCGCGTCCGCTCCCACCAGGAGAACGTCGCCGGGGTCAAGCTCCCCAAGTTTACCCACTTCGTCGACCCCGCCGCCGCGTCAGGGGGGCCGTCCAACGCGTCGCCGAGCCTCACCGGCCTCGCGCGCGGCGGGCAGCAGGTCGCCGCCTGCCGCGCCGCGCACGTCAAGGCCATCGAGGTGCTCGTCGAGCTCGCCTCGCTCCAGACCTCCTTCCTCACGCTCGACGAGGCCATCAAGACCACCAACCGCCGCGTCAACGCGCTCGAGAACGTCGTCAAACCCAGGATCGAGAACACCATCAGCTACATCAAGGGGGAGCTCGATGAGCTGGAGCGCGAGGACTTCTTCAGGCTCAAGAAGATCCAGGGCTACAAGAAGAGGGAGATCGAGCGCCAGATGGCCAGCGCCAAGCTGTTCGCGGAGGAGCAGCTCGCCGAGGAACTTGCGCTCAAGAGGGGCATCTCGGTGGGGTCTGCAGCAAATCTGCTGGTTGCTGGTGGGGAGAAGGACGACGACATCATCTTCTGATCATATTTTGGTCATCCAATCATTCAATCGGTGCGTAGCAACAATGCCTTGTGATGTTATTCTTGATTGTTGCTGTAGTTCCTTCAGTTGATGCCTTGTGCTGTTATTCTGGATTGCTGCTGTAGTGAGAACAAACTAGTTGTGGAAAAGATGACAAAGTATTCCTGCTGTGATAATTGATCTAAACGATAAAGCAGGTGCTGGTTTAATCACACATGACTCGTTTGTTCGTGCTGTTATGATATTCACATGATGTTTGTAGATAGGCTGCAAAAACAATACAATTCGCTAGCTGGTTAGTTGTATTCCTGCTTGTGCCAAATTCCCTGAACCAGAAAGTGTATCTATTAATGTTAACTAACTTGGTAAGCAAAATTGATATAGAAATAACATATTTATGATTTAGGATGCTGGTAAAGAGAATCTTTACTCCAAATGTTAACGTTAGTGGTCCTTTGTGATTCAGATTTGCTGAACCTTCTTTGGTGGGTTCACATTTAGTTTGACCACACAAGATCTATGCATCAGAGATGAGGATATGACCTTTAGTAATTAAATCAATGACAATATGGCGGTTAGGGTATTGCAAACAAATCAACAATTTATCATGTGCAAATTACAAGGTGCTGATCTCAGTAAGTTCGAAAATTATTCCTACGACACTTGATACTTTCATAATTTGTTATGAGATAAAACTGAGAGGTGTTAAGCAGGTGTTCATACTCCATCCAACCATAAGCATATTAAAACGGTGAAATTGACACATCATATATCCATGAGATCATTCTAGGCTGAAGCCATTCTCCAGTTTGTCCCACTTTCCTTACGCAAAGGCTGAAACCATTATAGGCAGGGAAAACACCTAAATGCAACTTCTAGGTGCTAGGCAAAGCAAAGCAATGCTGCTCCGCCCTGGCTTCTTATCACCGTCTAGCGTCTCTATGTTAAACGCCTACTAATGATTCTTGTATAGATATATTTGATAGTTTCTTGTTAAATAATGATATGTTTCTCAGCAAAATTAGCTTCAACTGTTATTATTATTTTGTTCACCATTGATTGCTCCAAGGGACCATGAGGTAGCTAGAGGAAGAACGCTATCTCAGGATTGGGAGGTAATGTTGCACCGCATAGTTGTGACAGATGGTGAAGTCTTTAGTGCTGTTTATGAGCACCTATGTTACAGTGGTGGAGCTCGAGCTCAATCCAAGTGGGGGCAAGCACAATATAACTAGTGAATTTGCCTTTATTTCTTGCTTAACAATTAACATGAACTGTAAACCGTTGGCCTCCTATCTATGTCCATGGAGATGTTAAAATGCAAAGGGGGCCATGACCCAGGTTGGTCTACATGAAGCTCTGCCCCTGCCTTTGTAGCATCACAGATTCACAATACGATTCTCGAACTCTCATGGCTACATCAATTTAGCGCTTTAGTTCTTCAAAATTGACTCCTGCTAATTTGGTCGAACCAATGGTTCACTGGGCACGTGTCTTTTCATTATGTAAGAAGCTCTGGTATATTGTTATTTCGCAAACCATACAGAAGACTCAGTTGTATTCACTAGGCATCAGTGCGCATTATGGACATCTGCTATCTGATTATAATAAGATATTTTTGGTTAATTTGAATGCAATAGGAACCATTTTCTGTAGCGACAAATAATTTTGAAGGGTAAGAGCAATTATAGTCTATTTCAAACTCTTACTGCTTTATCCACAATCAGTAGTTCCACAGGAACTTCGTTTAGTAAACATTGCGTGCAGTTTAAATTATTATTTCCTCACCCAAAAGTTGCTAGTGGTCGGAAGTGCCTATGGTTCCTTCGCATGCTGGAACTGGATGGCTCAGTTGTCACACAATTTTGCTTTTCGAATGCTTACTGTTGTAGTCGTCACACATGGAATTGGACAATTTCTTTTCCACTTTCTTTTTTTTAACAGATTGCTTCTCCTTGCAGTGGTGGAAACAATAAGTTGATGCTGGAGCTCCAGAATGTACCTGTTTATAGAGTTATGTAGGTTTTGTTCCAGTGAGTAATCTGGAGTCTGGACATCCAGAACCTCGAATAATCTGAACTTTTGAACCAAATATTGCCAGTGTACTTTAGCACGGAATGATGTGTGCAGCTGTCGAAGTAACTTCAATTCATTCTTGTCGTTTTAGTTGTATTTATTTAAAAGGTTTGTGCGGATTGCCGCACAACTACACTTGGAAGTTGCCGACATGTTTTGCCTGATGATTGGTTCAGTTACATCACTGTTAAACGAATTGGAGAAATCGAACTTGTGCAAGCTGTCTGTTTCTTAAGTTCCGCATGTGAGAATGCTACAAATGATTGCTCCTGCACAACTTTATAGCCATATATTGTATCAGTGTCACCCTTTGGACGTCGAGCTATGTATTACCGATGCCTGATGGTGTACTCGACTCTCAGGACGTCTGTAACTTTCTACACAATCTTACTATTATAACGACGATAAGAAAACCATCACATTATTTCTTTAGATTCGTGAATAAAAAGATGACAAATAATTCTGGCTGTAATACTCAACTCGGGGACATCTATGACTTCTTACACAAGAGCTATTATAACGACTATAAAAAACCGTCATAATCATTTCTTTTGAATTTGTGAATAAAAAGATGACAACAATTCTGGCTGCGTGTAATATGCTGTGTGGTGCGCTGTTTGCAGATGTGCATCACATCATATGGGTGTCTCAATTCTTAATGACCCCCACTAGACCACGAGAAAATGCTTCTATTACCACACGTTGGTGTACCACATAAAGCACATCTCAAGCTTTTAGGAATCGCAGATGGGTCTTAAAAACCCACAGCTCCTGTAACTACGAGCGATCATTGTTATCAGAATTGCTTGTTGACTAGCTCGGAGAAGGCATAACAGAAAGAAGCCTACATTGCAGTTAGCTCTCTGACAACAAAGGTGGAACGAAACTGAAGGTCCGTAGTGTTTGTTCAAAGATGTGGCCTACTCTAAGCAAATTTCCCTGCAAAAGTGGGGGCAGAACTCAGCGGTTAGTGGATTCTTTAATAGACAACTGTTCAAGTCTAGGATAAATATGGAGTAATCTCCAATATCAAAGCAGCAGCAGTGTTACCTCACTGAAAGGAGATCCAATCATTTGAAGTCCAATTGGGAGCCCTGCAGGTCCACCTTCTACAAATCCACAAGGCACAACCAATGCAGGAAGCCCAGCTAAATTAACATTCACCTACATAAGTCAGTAGATTTGCACCATTCAAACTACTACCATGGAATTAAAACGCATGGCATGACCATTGTACTTAAGATAATTCTATACTAGCATAGTTGTTCGTTGACTTTGCAAAAACTATAAGTTGCACCACACAACAAGCACTATTCCTTTGCAACACTGTCAGAATAGAAACAAACCAACATCAACAAAGAAAAAGAAAAGAGTAGTCAACAATTAGTACCGTCATGATATCTCCTGCATACATAGCTAATGGGTCATTTATCTTTTCACCTGCCAAGAGAAACTTGAGTCATCAATCCTAAAGAAACCAGGCATCATACTCATGAGCAGAGAACAGCATACCTATCTTGTATGCTGCTGATGGTGCAGCTGGTGAAACAAGGATATCAAATCTTTCCAAAGCACCTGTAAAGCTTTCCTTAACAAGTGTCCTCACCTACTATGGTGCAAGTACTTAATTATCTCTTGGTGCCATAAATTTGCATGTTAACAGGTAGATGGTTAAAATGCAAAATTTTAAAGGATGCAACTGCTGTGCCATTACCTGTTGTGCTCGTTTGTAGTATGCATCATAGTATCCGGCAGAAAGAGCATAGGTTCCCATGAGAATTCTCATTTTTACCTGGAAAGAACAATCAACATTGCTTAGTCATGTAACCTGTAACGAAATCAAGATTTTGACCCATTCACCATTTGAAATATAAAAAATCAAATAAAACATGTGCACTGTTTACTGAGTGTGGGTTATCATGGCTGTGCATGGAGACAAACAATTTTACAGGTTAAGCCTATACTTCATTATGCCACAAGTGTCTTCAGTTTGAAATATCTGGTTAACGAGGAGCAAAATCTGTTTAAACTATAAAGTAATCTTCCTGACATTTGCAAGTGAAGTGGAGCAAACACCTGCACTTTTATCCCTAAAAATTGCGCTACTCTTGATTTTGTACCTATCCAGCATTGTAAAAATACTGAGCAAAAATCGCATTCAGTTAAGTTTATGGACGCATTACAATAAGCTGAGCTATGATTACAGGGACAAGGGCACAAGTGTACACAATGTGACAGCTCTGGTCTTAAGCAGCCTAGTCAGTTGTCATCTTAATTTTAATAAGGTACTACAAGACTACATCTTCAGTACCCCATGCATAGATTTTGCAAGGATAGCTGATGAGTGTATTAGCCCAGTATGATGGTTCTCTACTGATAAATTTGAATAGTTTACCTCATGACCTAGACCATTGGCCCGGGACTCTCCATAAAGCTCATTCAAGTCATCAGCTGAAACCTGCCTTCCATACCTGACAATGACACTCCAAAACGTAAATACTTTTGGGACCCAAATTTACAGAGACAAGGACAAGGTTTAGTTACAGCAAGATTACCTAATACCATCATATCGCGATAGATTAGAAGACGCTTCAGATGATGCTAGTATGTAATATGCTGGTAAGCCAAGAGAGAATGAAGGCAGTGAAACCTGATATACAATAAAATATAAAATTCAGTAAATATTTTCTTTCAGACTTCTGTTGTAACTTCTTATTATTACTTTATGAAAGAGAAAGAAACAAACCTCTTCCACCACAGATCCCAACTGTTCCAGGTGTGAAGCTGCAGCCTTAATTGATGATGCAACCCCAACGTCCACACCTTCTCCAAGAGTTTCTTGAATAATCCCAATTCTCAGGCCATTTAGTGGTTTTGACTCTAGTGAATCAAGAGAAACTAACTCTGATGCATAGTCTGGAACGTCCTAAAAGTGACAAAAGATAATAGGTTCAGCGGCAATGAGTTAAGCTCTAATATTCTGCTTTCCTGCTAGATTCAAGTTGCTGCTGGATTATGATCATTCGCAGACATGTAGAACTCAAGCAGTTAAAATCAAGTTATAGGTTGTTAACAAACAAAAGGGTGTCATGTAGTTAAAATCTTCCACAATGATTTAGTTCAGCACTAAATGTGATCGGGATGATCTAGTATAGTCCCTCCGCCATCTGTTTTACTATGTTTTGGAATATTTTCCTATATTTTTCCCAACCAAGGGCAAACCACCCCTGTATTGTGTTTTACTACTAACCGAAAACAAAGAATGACAGAACAACTAAGGACATGATGAACACAACTAGGTCTTATCACGTATAATAAGATTATGAGCAAGTATGACATCAAAATACGCTACAGGTACAAGAAAATGTAGTCTGATGTCCAAGTCTAAAATTGACCCAGATAGACTAATCAGAACACAATATACGATAAGAGGTTGAATTATCTGCCAACAGGAGCACTAAGTGTGCAACTTTCAACTGTATCAACCAAGCATATAGCCTCTGCAGATCATAAATACATTGCAAGTAGTTCCCAGCTGAATCATACTTTAACCGAACAAACAAAAGACAACGCAATGTAAGTTAAATCTCAGTTTCATTACCTGAGAGCTACTGGTTGAATCCATTTTGTCATGGCCAGCAACAACTGACAAGATGGTCGCAGTGTCAAAAACTGACGAACCAAAGCATCCCACAACATCCAGCGATGAAGCATAGGCCATAAGGCCAAAACGTGATACCCGGCCATAGGTTGGCTTCAACCCTACTACACCACAAAACGATGCCGGTTGTCTCACGCTTCCACCAGTATCACTTCCTAGTGACACTACACATTGCCTAGCAGAAACAGCAGAAGCCGAACCACCAGAGGATCCCCCAGGCACACGTGAGTCATCCCATGGGTTTTTTGTCACCTGCATACCACCAGTAATATGTCATATCATCAACCCGTATAAATATTTTGCTGTATGAATGTTATGCCATAGCCTGTATGACATGGAAAAATTGTAGATGCAGCTTCTCTCCAAAGTAAGTTTCCACACTTACATCGAAGGGACACCAAACTACTAGCCAACTATTTGTATTAACAAGGGCTTAACATAATTCTGAAACCAACCAGGAACATGAACTGAGTTTGGCAACCTCACAAACAATCGCAATTGGTTTATTGGCAGGCTGGCAGCTACTGACCACCATAAACATAATTTTGCCATGTTTAACACGTTTTTTTAATACTTCAACTTGAATCATCCCTAATAGACATGCTTAAACTTCAACTCCGTCTAATGACTTGCGAATCTGATCCCAAACCTGAAATGCTGAGCCCTCCGTGGTGCTCCCCATGCCGAACTCGTCGAGATTCGTCTTCCCCACCACAATGGCACCGGCCTCGCGCAGCCGCCGCACAGCGGTGGCATCGTACGCTGGCTGGTACCCCTCCAGGATCCGCGACCCTCCTGTGGAGGGCATGTTGGCGGTGCATAGATTGTCCTTCACGCCGACGAGCACTCCAGCCAGCGGCCCCAGAGCATCCTTCCCCTCCGAAGCAATCCTCCGGTCAAGCTCCTCGGCCTCCCGCTGGGCGGCTGCCTCCGCGACGTGGATGAAGCTGCGCACGCTCGGCTCGGTGCGGTGGAGGCGAGAGAGGTACTCTGCGGTGATTTCCGCCGCGGTCCTCTCGCCGGAGAGGAGGGATTCGCGGATGGAGAGGATGGAGGATGTGGCGGGGCCCGGGGCCAATGTTTTGGCGAGAGGGGACTGGACAGAAGAGACGGCAGTGAAACGGCGGCGAGCGGGAGCCGGTAGGCGGCGGTGGGAGATAAGGAGGCGATGGGCCTGGAGAGGCGGCGGCATGGCGGCGGCCGGCGGGAAGGTTCTCCGGCCAACGCCAGTGTGCGTGGCAGCGTGGGTTTTTGGGGCCGGATGAGGGGAAGGAGGGATTTGGGATTGGGGTGGGAGAGTACCACGGGTGGATTGAGGACACGTGGATGAGGGATGCTAGGAGGCGTTCGATTCTACCAGCAGTGGCGGCATTACCCTTTTTTTTTTTTTTTGGCGAGGCAGTGGCAGCATTACCCTGTTCTTGCTACCGAGTGTAATTTGGTGCAAGTTTCTGAAAAGATGTGCTAGTTGGATTGTAAAACTTTTGTATATCCATGCATAAGTCTAAGCTATAAATCTTGCACCTGTAATTGATAGTTGTAATAATAATACGAGTGATGAGTGTTACAAAAAAAAATGGTAGGAGTTAAATTTAGTTTGTTTCCTTGTCAAGCAAACCGTCGTTTGAGAAAACACGATCAAATAAAGCTACTTACCTACTTAGAATAAGAGTACCTATAGTTAGTACTATCGTGTTAGTATCATATTGAATGTCATCTGTTGGTACATATACAATGTATTAAATAATTGCACGCTTGAGTCGTATTTGTGATCAATTTTTCTCGAGAACCATGGTCGTGGTCCTTGCTCTCACATCTAAATAGGTGAGATGCATTGCGAAAGTTTTGAACATTATGTGTACGAATAACTGTTGACTTTGAATTAATCAAGTTGAATGTCAAACATGACAGACAAAAATTATAATATACAGATTATGTTAAATATATTTATTTTCAAAAAAAAGACAAAATGAGTTGAAGTTTGCTAATAAATTCTCACAAATACCTGTGATTTTAATGAACTTGCTCATTGTTTGCATGATTTTGTAGTGTCTCATAGGCTGATAGCCTTATGAAAGTTTCTTTTTCTTTAATAGGAGTCTAAGACGATTGCTATTTTTTTTCTTTCAGTACTACAGAGGATTTTATTTTATTTTTTCTTAGACTCAATACATACATCTTTTGTATATCTTACACATATAAACATAATCATAACTTTATGCAAAAAAATAGATAAATACCTCTGTTAGCACTAGCGGGCTAGCCCCCCCCCCCCCCCCCCCCCCCCCCGATGCCCCCATGCATGCATGGTATCAGTAATTAGACTTAAACGTCCTCTTAATTTTTATACAATATCAATTGACTTTTTGATGTTGTGTGCAATCAATAATCAGACTTGAATGACACTTTAATTTTGTTCCTAATTTTTTAAGCATTTGCATCGTAACATTATCCATCCATCAATCATCATACATATGAAATCCATTCCAACATTGTGTTTTCACCATTTTGTGGGTTTAAAAACAATAATCCCAATTCAAACAGTGGAACGGCCGTGGATGGCAAACAAGCATGGGGCGTTCCACCCGCAGATTTGGCGTGTCAGCCAGGAGAGGGCAAAACGCCAATGAAGGCTTGAGCCACATCGCCCCTCCGCTTAAAAAACCTCCGTCTCATCGGGGCGGAGCTTTCGAAGCTCGCCCACTCCCTCCCGCAGTCCCTCGCAACCATCACCGCCGCCCACCGTTCCCATCGCCGCCGCATCTTATATCTCACCCTCCCCCCTCCTCGCATGCCCCGCTCGCCGCCACTACTACTCCGCCTCCCGCTGCTCCCACACAAGTGACTCGTGACTCACTCCGGCGCGGCCGCATCTCTCTGTCGCGCGGCCGCGAGATCTCCGGCTGCCCGCGCCATGGTCGCCGCATCCGGCCTCGCGCCGCCGCGGGCGGCCGCCCTATGCCCCCGCACGCGCGGCGGCCCCCGGCCCAGCTTCCTCCGATTCGCGCCGCCGGTGGCGACGCCGCCGCTGCAGCTCCGGTGCTGCGCGTCCACTGTGGACGACGGCGAGGTATCGGCAGCGGCATCCAAGCCCCGCCTACCCAGGTAACTCCGGTGCCCCTATCCACTTATGGACCTCTTAGGTGTAATGATTGGTGTTGAGATTCGATTGTTCGTGCGGAAGGTAGGATACTCTGATTTTTGTGGCGTTCGTGTACGAAGGCTCAAATGCAGTGAACTTCAATTTTTCGCTATATTTGTGGGAATGGTGAGATTTCAGTTGATCGTATTTTTGGTTTGCCATTTTACCTGGGGGAGTTGACCAGAACTGCAAAAGGTAGCTTTGAGGCCTGCTTTTCTGTATTCGGGGTACATATGATCGAAATCAGTAGTTCCATCTTGCCATAACCTTTCTGGAGGCTCAATGCTTCCATGCTCCGCTGCTATGCTGTAGTAATAGTTTCCGTGAGTTGATTGTATTACTTGGCAACTGTAATAGGCCACCCTGATGTATAGAGCAGAGTAGACTGTAGGGCGTGGTTTCTCTGATCACTGACGGGGATCTGCATCTACTCAGCTTGCTCATAAATGTGATTGTGAATGTTGCCATTTTTGTAGCTGCAACTGTACGACAATGCTTGTCTAGGCCCAACTGTCTTGCTAGGATAAGTCATATATTTGTGTGTTCTGTTAAGGAGCCTAGAGCATACAGCTGTGGCCTGAGCTTTCTTTACATTAATGAAAATTGCAGAGTGGTCGGTATGGGCTCTAAGCTCGTTGGATGTGGATCTGCCATCCCAACACTCAGTGTTTCAAATGATGACCTTTCGAAAATAGTTGAAACATCAGATGATTGGATCGCTGCTCGAACAGGGATTCGGAACAGGAGAGTTCTTTCAGGTAATTATGATTTTACTCTCTTTTCAATTCTAAAAGTAGCTTGATTAGGGACAGATGTGTCTTCTAGACTAAACTTGTATGGCATTGTTTATATTTCTAGACTAAAAGCTGGGTGT
This sequence comes from Eragrostis nindensis, assembly GCA_012490785.1. Taxonomy (NCBI): domain Eukaryota; kingdom Viridiplantae; phylum Streptophyta; class Magnoliopsida; order Poales; family Poaceae; genus Eragrostis; species Eragrostis nindensis. The sequence continues at coordinate 185,127 of JAAXCT010000418.1, forward strand.
TAACTGTGCATCACATCTCTATTGATGGTTGTAAGAGTTTGAAGTCACCACCATATCGATTCTATGTTGACAGTTCCTATAGACAAACAGTGTTTCATTGGAAACACGTTTTTTTTCCCATTTAAAGATAACTATCAAAACAACATTATTGGGAAATCTGAGAATACATATATATCCATTCTACTCCCAAGTGTAGTTACTCCCACATTCAAAAAAAGGCCATGGGTATGTCGAAAAACTAAACAAATCAAAACTGATATCAAACCTATATGCCGCATTGTGCTTCCTACTTGACATTGATCTATGTATAAACCAATGCAACATTTCTTCTTATATTAGTTTGAAGTTTTTTTTCTCATTTTATTACTATTGTACTTTAGTCTTTAAATGTTAATAGCAACTGGTGTTCGTGCCTGAGTAAGCAGGCAATAATACCTTATTGTCACAGTTTTAGGTGGAACCACTATTTAGTTTTGAAGGTACCCTTAATTTCTTAATTTTTCCCACTATTCAAATGTGACAGGGGATGAAACATTGCGGGGGCTCTCAGTACAGGCAGCACGAAGGGCGCTTGAAATGGCTCAAGTAAAACCTGAGGATGTTGACCTAGTTCTGCTTTGTACATCTACTCCAGATGATCTGTTTGGAGGTGCTGCTCAGGTATAGTGTAATATTTATTGGAGCTTTAAACCACTTGTCGATAATATCTATAACCTTTTGATTCTTCTTAATCTTTCAGAACGAAAAATTAATTATTTGATAAGCTAATGTAAGCTATGTTCATTATCTAATGTGGATCATGTTTTCTTCTTCTTCTTCATTTTTACTGCCTATCAGTATTATAAAAGCTAAACTTTCTACAAACTCACCATCTCTTGCTTGAGATTAAGTCTCTATTTTACATTACTGTACTCCCTCTATTCATTTTTATTCAATTTTGGTGAGCTAACTGACGTCAAATAAAAACGAACAGAAGGAGTATATTACTTCAAGCTGAACCTAGGTAGGACAGTGGACACAATTTTCCTGTTGACTCTACTGAATGAGTTTGATATAGACAATAAAAGCTCTTTAATCTTATGTTAGTTCTGTTGTGTAATACTAATATTACTATTCTCAACCATCGTTATAATGCTATGATTGCATACACATGATGCTTCAGTTTGTGCGCAATGATATTCAAAACTTTTTTTGGGGGGTGATGAATTGAAACAGGTGCTGACAGAAGTGGGATGCACAAAAGCATGTGGATTTGATATTACAGCTGCCTGCAGTGGGTTCATAGTTGGCTTAGTCACAGCTACCTGTTATATCAAAGGTTAGTAAAGTTTTGAAAATTTTTACTTTAGCATTATTGGTTGATCATTTGACTTATATATACGCTGTTGTTGTAGGTGGAGGTTTGCAGAATGTCCTAGTAGTTGGTGCAGATGCTCTTTCGAAATTTGTGGATTGGACAGACAGAGGTACATGCATCCTTTTTGGTGATGCCGCTGGTGCTGTGTTGGTTCAGGTATGTGTTATTTCCTGTGTCATTATTTATATTCTTATATTTCCAGTTATTTTCCCCCTTTTGGATGGCTTTCTGTTGAGCAAGACACAAAAGAAGCCGTATGGGTGGTCTGCGACAGCAAACTAAAAAATTTCTCTCCGCAAATTTTGCTGTCCAACTTCTTAATTGAGGACTTTGCAGGCATGCAGTGCTGATGAAGATGGCTTGCTTGGTTTTTCGCTTCAAAGTGATGGCAACGGACAAAAGTATGTTTCTCCTTTTGAAAATGTTGAGATGCTGACTTTCCGTCTTCAATACATTCCTGCATACTTAATCTCTTTATTTGTATAGGCACCTAAATGCTCGAACCTTAAATGATGAGTCGATCTTGTCCAAGACCAATGGTGTTCCTGGATTTCCGCCAAGAAAGGCAACCTATTCATGCATTGAGATGAACGGAAAGGAAGTCTTCCGCTTTGCTGTGCGTTGCGTGCCACAGTCCATTGAGAAGGCACTGGAAGAGGCTCGTTTACCTGCCTCCAGTATTGATTGGCTATTGCTACATCAAGTGAGTATCCTGATGAACTAAATACTTGACCAATTATTGATGATTGGAGTTGCTGATCAATTTGATACTCTGTGCTACAGGCTAATCAGAGGATTATCGATGCTGCTGCCAGTCGGCTAGATATCCCATCTGATAAAGTTATTTCAAACCTTGCTAATTATGGCAACACCAGTGCCGCATCCATTCCATTAGCATTGGATGAGGCTGTTCGCAGCGGCAAGGTGAAGACTGGAGATATTATTGCAATATCTGGTTTTGGAGCTGGACTTACATGGGGTTCGGCTATTGTCAAATGGGGCTAGTCATTCAAGGTGAATCATGGTACCAATGGTACTATGGCAGCAGATCAGGCAGATGGCTTGAAAGGCTCATGGCCTTCATTTACCTGTTTCTTTGTGCGACGTTTTTCTTTTGCATCTGTCATTTTTCTTGCACATGAAAAATCAGTGGCATTTGGCCTTATTCATCTATTTCTTTGGCTCATTACACAGCTCAGCTGTCTATGATGTTAGCAGAAAATCGGTAATGTAGTTCTCAGTAGTTTTTGAGTGGTGGATGAAAATATATGCATCGAGATGACAATGATGACGTTAAAGAGATTACACTGTAAAGATTAATGAGCCTTTTTCACAATGTTTTGCCTGAAAATTTGATTGGACAAATGGTGATTGTGCTGTACGAGAACGGATGGTCCTATGCTGGACAGAATGCCTACTGTAATTTGTTTTGTTTTCGTTATGCTCCCTGAAAGTGACTATTTAGGTCGTGAACTGGGTTACTCATAAAATCGCCGCACTTATGTATCTGGAAGAACATGTTCGGTACACAAAATTTGTATCATGCAAATTCCTTCATAGCAAAAAAAGATGTTATTATTGTACTCCATTTGCTATTGTATGATGTTGGCTAAACGATCAATATGGCGGAGTGAGTAACCTACGGTTATGTAAAGGTGTACTAGCAGCCAAAGTTGCAGCTTGCCTGACACTAGAAGCGTGAATGGTTCCGTGTCTGTGAGTGATTGGCGATGTGAGTTCTGCAGTCATCTTCCGTCCACATCTGTTGTACCGTTGATAGCAAAATAATTACCTTGTATCATCCCGAGATGAGTATTGGGACCAGCATTTGATATCCAACATCTATTTTGATTAGTTACGCTCAGTGGAAAAGTATGGCAGGCAAAGGAACGTTGAAACTAAACTCATGATGAAAACGATGGACAATTCTGTGGTGACTGAACGGCAAAAAATAAAAAGCATTCCATTGCCGGGATTTGAACCCGGGTCGCCTGGGTGAAAGCCAGGTATCCTAACCGGACTAGACGACAATGGATAGGCGACTTTGATTTGTATTTTACGTCCTTAAATACCTGTTACCCAGCTCACCTCAACAACAGTTTTATTTTATTTTTTTTATTAGATGAAAAATTTTCCATTACCCTGTGGTGCTAGGCAAATCGCCAGCAACCCAGACATGAACAAAGACAGGAGCTCCTTCCTCGACAAAGTCAGAAGTCGGTTCTAGAGTTTTACCATAAAGTTGCAAGCTCCATTACAAGAGACCTTGGACAACAAGCCACATCTCACACGACTAAAGCTCTAGACAAATTAAGCTTTTCAACTCTAAAATTAAACTGCCAACCGCCGCTAGATCGTAATCATTGCTTTTTCAAAGTTCAACAAACAGTTGATAGTACCAGTTGTGCCATGATGCATGCACATTGCTTCTTCCACGTTTATACTCATCGAAGCCGTTTTGTTATTTAAGTTAGATAGCATAGTGGGTGATGTCGATGACATCCTCGGCCCTGGACGGTGGATGGGTCTTGTAACTCTTGTTCCTCATCCGCAGCTGCTGGTAATCCTTGTACAAGAACCCCTTGTAGCGCGGCGCCTCGCCGATCTTGTCAGTGAACTCCGGCAGCGGCTCGATCCACTTGTCGCCGTGGATGCTGAAGAAGAACGCGAACGAGTGCCTGTGCACCGGCTGGTTCCTCACCACCCGGTGCGTCGCGCTCTTCAGCTTCTTGTTGCTCAGCACCTTCGATCGTACTCATCACTCATTAGAGTCAAAACCAATCACGATCGTAAAGCAGAGCAGGTACGTGTTGACATTGCATCGAGAGCAGTATGCTGTGCAGTACCTGTATGACGTCGCCGATGTTGACGATGATGCTGCCGTCGAGGGGTTCTGCCGGGACCCAGTGTACGTCCTTGAGGACCTCGAGGCCCCCAACGCCGTCCTGAAAGATGAAGGTGATGCAGTTGCCGTCCTCGTGCTCGCTGAGGCCGTTGTTGTTCTCCCCCTCCTCCGTCGCCTGGAAGTAGCGTTTTGTCGACATGAAAGTCGAAGCTGCGGTCGCTGTTGTAGTCGTTAAGGAAGCCCGGCGGGAGGCCCATGCACTCGTTGAGGATCTCCTGGACGAGGAGGCCTAGATCCGTGAGGTTGGCGAAGCACTCCTCGACTGCATCTCTGAAGATGTCAAGATCAATATGTGAGCAGAAGTGTGTATAGCTGCTAGCAAGAACAGCAACCGACTCTACTTAATAACCAGCTGCCACTTCCGGGGAAAAAAAAATCTGTTGGTTTGTGCTGATGTTTGCAACTATAAACTATAATATGGCGACAAAAGTGTATAATAAACTCAGCAAACATAAGGGAGTAACAGAGAAGGATCCAGAGTGTAGTGATCCAGAATTTCTCTCTGTTGTACATGGCTATCTTCCTCGCCACTCTAAATCCACAAATCCCACATAAATCTGTCGATTAATCATCAAGAAACTCTAACTCCCCAGCCGATCGATTTTGGAAGGTCTAAACAACCATCGTACCTTTGCCATGACTTTTTTCTCTCATTCGTAATGGAGGAAATGGGATTTGAAACGACCACACCCAAAAAGTAAAACCCTCTACGAAAATCGAAGTTGTGCATGGCAATCCTCGAGAACACAATAGAAATTTCGTAAAGAAAAGAAAATGAACACAATAAGTACACAAGTTTGCACGACCTGAATCCGGCTGGCTCAGCGGGGTACGCGTTGAACCCGAGCTTCGGATTGAACACCAGCACGTACTCGTTCTTGTCCGCCGAGTGCGCCGGTTGCCGCCCGTAGCCCGCGGGGAGCGGCGTCGCAAACCCCTGGGCCGGCCGGACCTTGGCCTTCTCCTCGTCCGGCAGCGCGAAGAACGCGGCCGACAGCTCGAGCGCGCGCACCATGAGCTCGGCCGGCACGCCGTGGTTGATGGCGCGGAAGAACCCGTGCGTTCGGCACGCCTCGCGCACGGCCTCGGTGGCGCGTGCGACGCCGCCCTCGTCGTCCACGGCGAAGAAAGGCGCCAGGTCCACCACGGGGAGCGCGCTGCTGGCCGCCATGTCGACCGCCGCCGCTACTGCTTGTAAGGAAGACACGATTGGGATGTCGCTAGACACAGTGGTAGGACTAGGAAGATGGCAACAACCGGAAGCGTGCGCCGAATGAGACGATCATTCGGCGGGCACAGCTGGATGATAGCACAGGTCACCGTTGCTAGGGTCAGCAAGACGACACAGGTCGTTCTGATGCAATGAAAGAGGATGCATACATGGAAAAGAATTCTCGGTGATTATACTGTTTGTACGGGTTGGATAGATTATTTTGCAATCGGGCTGTCTACCTCTAACCCGGGTGTTTTGACCCTGACCAACACTCGGGTGCTGGGAAGGGCCAGAGCACCCGATTTTGCATGATCCAAAATTCAGGTGCTATGAAGGGTTCCAGCACCTGAATTTTGACCCATTGATTCCAGATCCAACGCTTCAGAGAGAATTACACAGAGAATAAAGAATTGACAATTAAACTATGCAAATTTATGATTCGAAATACAAATATGCCCTTGTTATTTTTCTAGCAAAATTTGACCCATTTTCTGGTTGCAGGAGAGCTTTGGCATACAAATAGTAAATTGCACAACTACTTTTCACAAAAGTTGGTGTCACTCTGTTCAATAGTAAATTGTTACAAATCATTCAAACTTGAAATAGCTAAATACAAATCTAACACAACCTAGTAACACTAAAGTAGGTTGTATGATCAACCTATTGGCCATACAATTCTGTAAGTGTACAGGGAACAACAAAGAATCTCAGCATCATCACATGTTTGAACTGACATCGGAACTCTTTGGAGTACAAGGCTTGATGCAAAGCTTCTCAGCTGTGATTTTGTTAGGAGTTGGACAACAACAACAACTTGTTCATCTCAAATGAGTACCAAGCATCACATTTAGAAGTACGCCATAGAAGTTACAGTCTGCAAAAACAAAAATTACATGAATAATGGCGTGTAATATTATCCCATCAGAACTGTAACTTTAACAAATTGTTTGTGTTAGCCAGGCTAGGCTAGGAACAATTTGAAGAGCCAAGTGAAGCTAGTGTTAGGGATCAAGTATGAATGCCATAAAGAGAGTAACATCTCAAGGATGAAAACTCCATATACTTGAAAGATTACTTACAATAGAATCACTTGCATATTCATAAATGAATCACATAAATATACACTCCCTTGGCACCAGAATGCTACAGCCACTCATGTTGTACAAGAAGATTGTCAAAGCAATAGATCTACAGGGATAAATTTCACTAATTAGTTGCTGAGGAGAGGTGTGAGGAATTGGGGAAACTGTGACTTTTTCATGACAATGCAGAAACAATATCTCTGAACAAATATAAAATAGAACATAGTACATTCCTACCCCAAAAAAATGACAGGCGCATTCTGCTAAAATTACACCAATGCTAAGGTGTAATTTTCTCTGATTGAAACTAATGAAAACAAAATCTCCAAACAATACATAAATTAGAACATAGTTCTCCCACCCCATGACAGGCACATTTCTGCTAATATCAGAATTTGAACGTATATATGTAATGTGAAACAAAATATACTCTTGGACAATAACAACACAATATGGCCTAAGTCGATATATGACAAAGTTACAGTCCAACATGGCATATATACTTCAGTATCCATTAGGTGTAACATGGTAGAGCAGAATAAGGGGCTGTTTGGATTATTACCCAAGCACGCCACACCAGAATTGCGGCCACGCCGCAAGTGTGGCGGCCGTTTCGTCAGCCAGAGCTTTGGCGAGCTGCGACAAGAAAATGAACTGCGTTCTTAATTAGCATCCATGGCACGCTGCAAGTACGGCAGCAAAGCAAACAGCGTCCTAAGAAAGTATGGCGTGCCAAACTTCTGGCGTGGCGAGGTGCGGACGCCATCCAAACAGACCCTAAAATCTAATGTTCTGGCATAGCAGCACACAACAACATACACTTAGGACGATTAATTGGTGACGCAGATCCTGTGAGGTGATGGGGAAACCTCTCACTTCTACTTGGTGGAGGAGGTTAGAAACACAAGAAAGAAGATAATCCATATCAGCAAAGCAAAAATGTCACAAAGCCCACTCCAGCCCCACGCATAACACATCACCTATCAGACGGGTGACAGAACAGCCTGAAAACACACGAACATTTTCAAAACACATATTCCAAAATGGAAACTTTAAGCAAGGTATTCAGTGGAACAAAGGAAAACACGTCATGACAGATTTTCAAAACATAGCAACGTATGTCGAGTGACAATAGATTAGTAGGCTCTGTTTAAATCTACAAATGAACAACAACCAAATTTCAAAATTTTATTCAGTGCATTTCAGATTGATAGAGAAACACTAGGTTCAGTGTGAATCCTCAAATGACGAAATTCAGATGTTAAATAATTTAGCTATGTAACTCAGAGTAACAGATGTTAGTGGAATCAGGTATGGATATACAAAGCTTGGCGCTCGAGACAGGGCTGTGGTCAACTTAACACTCTTAGCACTTAGCAGCACTAGCAGCCCACCATCAGTATTAGAGTTCACGACTACACAAGTCTGACTTAACAAGCTGTTAAGGTGCACGCTGCAGGCACTGGTGAAGAGAAGAAAAGAAAGAAAGGGGTATATATCTTAGGAAATACATGTCTTATCAGTAAGGGTTTTGTCACAACAAGCTTTGGGCACAAAGATAACAACAGATAAAATTTCTATAAAAGGCACACCTCAATGGAGAGATAGAAATTCTTGAAGAACCTTACACTGAGGTGCATCAACACTGCAGAAGAAGGTGCATAAAATTATTAGTATGAAATATGTAGTTTCAGAGATGGAAATTCTGAATCAAAAGATTAACCAAAGAAATGGTCAGTTTGAACATGTAGTTTCAGAGATGGAAATCTGGAATCAACAACGATTAAATGGGTGGAGAGAAAATCAGGAGTCACACAAACCTTGCAGTCGCATGATTAAATGGTAATGCAATCCTGCGAGGTGATGGAGAAAGCTATCCCTTCTTGGCAGAGCCACAGAGGAGGTCAGAAACAAAAGAAAGAAGGACGTCCCTAGCAGCAAAGCAAACAAGTCACAAAGCCCATCCCAGCCCCACACACAACACATCAACGTTCAGAAAATTCGGTTGTAACACTGTACAGTTGCGACTTTAGAAAATTACATGACCAAAAAACTAGAGTTACATGTGATAAATGTTGTAACTTCAGTGCACGAATACTATAACTCATCGAATCATCTATATTGCAGAGTTTTCAAGGATCTTTTAGTAAACTAATGTTAGGGGGGAGCGTGACAAAGGTATAAGAAACACCTTGTGAAAAAATATGTGTAATTATATAAGGAATCATCCATAAACACAATAAAACAAATTGAATATGTGAAGCAGAGCTACTGGCAAGAATTACTGAAGTGAAAAAGGCACATAAGTTATTTTGAGGACTGAAGTATTAAGATTGAACTAAAAAATCCAATGTAACTAAAAAAGACAAGGGTGAGTCAATATGGCGTAGTTCATGCAGATCTACAGTTTTGGAACCTCCCAAATGATCTAACTGGAGTAGAGCCAAATGCAGAGCTATCGGCAGACCGAGTGTAAATCCGCAGACCTACAAATTAACAAGAGAACAAATTTTTCAATTTGATGAAAAAGTTCTATGTCCATTGTCCAACAAACAGAAAACAGGTTTGGGGTTTGAGTATAAATATGCTATCAAATTAACAGCAGGACAAAACTTTTCAATGTCCCGTGAAATAACAATAGGCTGGGGATTGAGTGTAATCCGCAAATCAGATAAACATCTGGTCAAAATGGCCTCAAAACTCACAATAAACCTCCCACGTCTCCACAATAACACTGAAGAAATGCATCAACGTAACCCAAAAGTTTATAAATCTGAAAAGAGATTGACCTTAATATCCAGTATAGGAACTAGCTGAAACAATCAACTGTAGTAAGAAAGCAAATAATAGAGCAACATTAATCACCTACAAGCTACCAGGCAAGCATAACTGAAATAAACTAACTAAATAAGCTACTTTGATCAGTGAACCAAGCGAAGAAAAAATAACAGTGCATCATTGTTGCTACAAGAAAATAGATTCTTATCTAGATGGTAGTAACCGAACTAACTGAAACAATAAGCAAGGAACAAGTGAGCCTGTGGCGGCTAAGAATGTGAGCTTGCTGAAACAGGAAATGTGAGCTTGTGGCACCACCCTTGATACACAAGTTGAGTGCCAGCTAATTGGATGTCATAATTAGAAACACGACTTGAGTGCCAGCTTTGCTGAAATAGGAAATGTGAGCTTGTGGCACCACCCTTGATACATGAAGAAACAGAGCAATGCAGAAACAAGCTAGCCGAAATACATAGGAAATCCTGGTCCTTGTTGCATTGCAAAACATGTCCTGCACTGCAGCTGAAACTGAAAGCAACCAAAGGAGCACAAGTGAATTTGGCACCACTATCTATGACAAAGTACAGCTGCTGTATTTCTATAAAATTTATATGAGAGAATAAACAAAACTAGACTCAAGGGATGATCACCCAGGGACAACGACAAGTACTAATGAAGAGCTAGCTAATTTAACAAGCTGCGAGACTAGCAACATTAGGATATATTCGACTACAGGAACTGATGCAATGATTAAATTAACGTGCATTGATACATAGAGTTTGCGTCACTCCACAAGAGGAGAGTGCAGGCAAAATAAGAACTAGAGAAGTGCAGCCCAAAAGTTTATAATCAGAGAAGAGATCGACCAGGGCCAACAAATCGCATCAAAGGCTTGAAAAGAAGCAGAAAAAAAGGAGAATCAAGGAAACCTAGTAATACCACTCACCATGCTTGTCTCCATAGCCCACTACACTCAGCTTTGATGGTGAAATGGGGAGCCGAAGTGACATGAGGGCAGCAAAAATCCCAGTATCTAGGCCAAGCCACTCTACATGCAGAGCTTCAGATAACAAGGTAACTACCCGTACATCAATAAAATGAACTGCATGCGCCAACTTGGTTGGTTCGCATTAAACCAGACAGAATGGCCACACAGACGACTCAAAAATCATACTAACAATCATTTCCACTGCTACAATTAGTCTGCTACGGCGAACTCATCTAAATCTGTAGCAAAAACCTATGGTTGGAGCAAGAAAATAAACCAATTCACGAATCAATTGAACAAACCTCAAATTTAGATGAGCGAATACAACCAATCACACAGGGATTCACATGCTACCACACAAAGGATAGAGCTACCGTGAATGCAAAGTAATTTGTAGCAGATAACCAAGGGATCTACCGAGACAACATACCAAATCAACGGAGTCATGGACAGGAAATATAATCACATCAGGACGAGGTAAGAGGAAGGGAGAGATTCCAGTGGACTAACTGGAGCTTGTCAGCAAATCAACTCCCGATAAGGCAGGAGCCAAATCCTCCGCACGAAATCGAAACAAGCCGAATCAACAAAGTCACCAATAGGAAATAAATCACATCAGGAACCAGGGTCGAAGGAACAGAGACTTTCAGGACTGACCGGATGTTCGCCGGCGAATCGCTTCCGGTAAGACGGGAGCCAAACCCTAGATGAGGGGAGAAGAGGAACTCGAAATGAACAGGCGAAATGAAGGCACGGACAGAAGCGCGGCATCAAATAGAACAAAGAAAAAAGCTTAGCTAGGCAGATGCTAAATCAGACGGATCGGGAGGCAACACCACGACGCATCGCACGGCCAGGAATTCGGGTGCTGGCACGGGCTGAAACACCCGGGTGAGACATAGCTTTTTCTGCTTCCACAGGGCAATATATAACCACTCACACTGCAAGTTGTTCAATTCATTATTTCAGGGCATCGATGCCAGTTCCCGGAGCTAGCTAGATCTCGTAGTGGGTGATGTGGATGACATCTTCGGGCCTGGACGGCGGATGGGTCTTGTTCCTCATCCGCATCTGCTGGTAATCCTTGTAGAAGAACCCCCTGTAGCGCGGCGCCTCGCCGATCTTGTCCGTGAACTCCGGCAGCGGCTCGACCCACTTGTCGCCATGGGTGGTGAAGAAGAACGCGAACGAGTGCCTGTGCGCCCCCGGCTTCCTCACCACCCGGTGCGTTGCGCTCTTCAACTTCTTGTTGCTCAGCACCTGCTCGATCAGCACCACCGAATCGAGTCAAAACAAACAAGATCCTGCATAGTAAAAGGCAAGCGTATCCGTGCCCGTGCATGTAGTTTGTTTGTTCGATCTTGCACCTGTATGACATCGCCGAGGTTGACGATGATGCTTCCGTCGACGGGCTCCGCCGGGACCCAGTCGCCGTCCTTGAGGACCTCGAGCCCCCCGACCCCGTCCTGGAAGACGAAGGTGATGCAGTTGCCGTCCTCGTGCTCGCTGAGCCCGTTGTTGTTCTCTTCCTCCGTCGCCGGGAAGTAGCGCAGCGCCACCATGAAGTCGAAGCCGCGGACGCTGTTGTAGCTCTTGAGGAAGCCCGGAGGAAGGCCCATGCACTCGTTCAGGACCTCCTGGATGAGCAGCCCCAGCTGGGTCAACCTGGCGAAGCACTAGTCCGCTGCCTCTCTGAAATTGTGTGATGATGTAAATAGTAATCCTAAGCTGAACAATACTCTGATCTGATGTGATCTCAATCAGATCTCAACAGAAAATTGCACTGAACTGACCTGAACTCGGCTGGCTCTGCAGGGTACACGTTGAACCCGAGCTTGGGATTAAATACCAGCACGTACTCGTTCTTGTCAGCCGAGTGCGCCGGCTGCCGCGCGTAGCCCGCCGGAAGCGGCGAATCGGACCCTTCGGCCGGCCGGGCTTTCTCCTTCTCCTCGTCCGGCAGCGCGAAGAACGCCGCCGAAAGCTCGAGCGCGCGCGACATCAGCTCGGGCGGAACGCCGTGGTTGACAGCGCGGAAAAAGCCGTGCGTCTGGCAAGCCTCGCGCACGGCCTCGGTGGCGCGGGCGACGCCGCCCTCGTCGTCCCCCGCGAAGAAAGGTGCCAGGTCCACCACGGGGAGCGCGCTGCTGTCCGCCGTGCCGTCGCTCCGTGTTCCTCTGCTGCTTCGATCGTCGCAGGTGTGCCGTCGTTGCTTGTAAATACATGGGACATGATTGAGATGCGCCGGTAAACAAATGCTGGTGATGAGTGATCACGACGTACGATGCCGGTAGCACACAAAGTGGAGCGCCCTAAAACGATTGGTGAACAACGTGTGTGGCTGGCAAGAAGCTGCAGCCAATCAGCATGAAGACGATGCGGGTGCGTGTGCGTACTCCAAAGTTTGGACGCGTCCGACATTTTTTTTCCAAGAACTAGAACTGAGAATGGGAAAGATTGAACATGAGCATCATGCGCTGCCCGACCGGCGGACGTTGTCATAAGTATTTTATCTAGCAGACGGCTGGGATAATCTTCTTTGAAACAGTCCTGCTTGGTTATCACAGTTTGCCATGTCCAAGTTAGTCAGGTTTGACCAATGCAGGCGTCTACTTCTTCATAGCCATAGTTGCGACAAGGTTCATCTATCCCTCGCAAAAAAAAAAAAAGAAAAAAAAAGAAGACAAGGTTCTTTTTCTTGTCTTGGCCGTGTCAGAGCATAGCATGTACAATGGAGATGCTTATATGATGCTTAAGCAAAAAAAACTGGTTCATTTTTTTACCCTACGTGCTTATATGTGGGAAATATCCCTAAATTAGCACATGGTGCTTAAGGTGTTTTAGCGATAGATATCTCCTTCTCAAGTGACTGAGATTTTGCTAATCTCGCAGTCATTTTTTTCAGTCATTGGATTTTGACCCAACCATTCAATTTTTGCATTTATTTTTGTAAAAAAAATGTTTTTTGAAAACAAAATTGTTCCACCTAAGAACTAATTGTTCCAATAGTGTAGTTCGTTTGTTCCAGCAGTGTGTTTTCATTGTTTCGAAAATGTGACTGAGAGAGAAACGAAATTACAGTCACATGAGAACTAGCAAATCTCCTAGCGATATGGTTAGACTAATTTAAACACCTTTTTGCATTGTACTAGTCAAGAATTTTTGTAGAGGTGCTTAATCTTTTTTTTTTTTTGCCTTAAACACTTCTCCATGCATTGTACATGCCATTGGCGACTAAAAAAGCTTGTCGAAATTCCCATGATGGTGTCAAAGTGTGATGTATAGAATTTGGACGACTAACCTTGGGCGAACGTGCCAAAAATAATGAGGCAATTGGTACCGTGCAGCGTTTTGTCACACCATCTTAGTATGTCACAAATTCATAGACGTGCATTTAGTTTGATGCCACAATTACAGCTTCTACATTTTGCTATCTATAGCCCGCATGTCATCTTCTTTACTTCTCTTAAAAACACGAGTTGGTGTGCTGGTCGTCGTGGTGGGCGTGTCCGTCTCCTCTCCCATCCAAAACTTGCGCCGACAGGTGGGTCCACGGCACGCAGCAACGCCGTCCGCTCACTGTTATTCGGTCACCGAACGTCCTCGCTCCCTGTCCCTCACGCTCGAAGTGGATCACAGGGCTTCGGCAACATGTTGAGCGAGCCAGCGAGGTTCCGGCGAGGCAGCTCGCGCTGATGGTTGTCACCGGCGGCCATGGATTAGCCCGACTGGAGCTTCAACTCGGATTGGCGTCTCGGGGAGAAGCATCTGCAGATTCCATGCCGGCGTCACTCGAATCGATCCATGCCAATCTCATCGAAGCTGCGACTATTTGTAGGTGTTCCTCCGCTTCCAGCTTCATCGCTATCTAGATTACTGGAAAGAAAATTCGGTTTCCATGGGACAGCTACTATCTAAGCAGCGTAGAAAAATTGGGACAATGAAGCTTCGAGAAGCAATGGAAGCGGCAGATCTGGATGGAGGTTAAGGCCACCAGCCAGCATGAGCATTTGATTTTGTGATCTAGGCTACAGCCGGTGGTGGATTTGGCTGCAGCGGGCGCTAGGAGTCTAGGACGAAGAAACAATTCACTGTGGGGGGCAATAACGCAAGAGAGACGAAGGTGTTTTTTTTTTTTTTTTTTTTTTGCAAATTAGGTGTGGGCTCCAAAGGGAACGTCATACGCCAGCTGAAATGCCTCATGTCCATAAAGCAGCATAGACATACTACATACATTGTGATTATAATAATTGTTCCATTGAAAAATGAAATATTGAATTCTACAACAATTCGACTTCAAATAAATGACTTGTAGCTAGGCACTCACGCATAAAAATGCTTAAATCAAGTTACATATTGCTCATGATTTTTGAAGGTATCTGTCATACTGCTTTCATTAAATTATAACCATATTTTATTCGTATATTTAGTGGTGATCTATGAAGAAATAGTATTTGAAAACTGACTTTTGGTATTTTAAAAACTAATTACTCTTATTTTTCTAAATCCGTACCAACGCACGGGCACAATTGTCCGCGCGCCACCTGCGCGTGAGCGCCGCCTCCCGCGCGGCCTCGGCTGCCCGGAGGAACGAGAGGATATGGCCAAGGATGTCGTTGGCCCGTTGCCGCCGCCGTGTGCCGCCGCCGCCGTCTTATGCTCAAGAATCACTTCGCCGCCACGGTCTGTTGCCCCGTGATCTCCATGTATAGCCGCCTCTCCCCTCCCATGCTATGGTGGTAGGGTCCATGGATAGCCACACCAGGCGGGGTGGAGCTCGAATCGAGGAGCAAAATAGCAGAGTCTGGAGAGGAGCTCGATTTGGGCTGGAACCTGGAAGGACACTAATCCACCTGCAGGCCTGATTCCATGAGCTTTATGTGGGCGAGATGGAGCTCAAGACGGTGCATGTTTGAGGCAAGGAGCTTGATTTAACCAAAGAATCTCGGATCTTTGTTCGAGTTTTTGCTGCGAAGGTTTGATCTCGGGGCGAGGAATTCGATTTCGCGGCTAGCAGCTTAATCAAAATGGCAGCCGTGGAGTTGGTGGGCTTGTATGGCAGTGAAATTGTGGCGGCGGCGGAAGCGGCAGGAGAGCGATTCTGGACGGCGACGCTGAAATCACGTTTTGTTCTAATAAATCAGGCTTTTTAAGCGAGCACGAGAGCTGTCGTCAAGTGATAAACAATAGAGTGAGCAAACCCAAATGCATTTGATATGCACTAAACAAATGCGATTGTATAGCTTCCAGGATTAATTTTAATTTAGAAATAAGTAAAGAATGTAATCGATTGTACGAGGGATAAATGTTGTGTTTCAGTTATGCGCATGATTAGTGCTTCTATCTGTTTCACTAGCCAAGTAGTACTACCTAAAGTTGAAGTCTAGCTTCTATCTGATTACGGCGCTGTTGTGGAATTTCGCCACAAAAGTAGTCATCTAATTCTCAAGTCTGAACTCTTCCATTAGTTGTAGATGTAATGAGGCATGGATGCACAACTGATGCTCAAGGATTCCTGTAACAACTGGACCGTTCATTTTTTTGTTTCCGACAATTGTCTCAGTTGGTTAGGTTCATTTTTTGTTTCAAACAATTGTCTCGGTTGTTTAGATTCCTTTTCGTAGCAACAGAAAGTTTAATTTCTCTAACTTGGCTTCTGGCGATTAAGGTGAATAGGCATTTTGCTTATTTAATTTTACTCTGTGAATTTTTTTCCCGAAAAGATGTATTGGTTGTGACTTTGAGTCTATATTTATAGATTCATCACCAAAAGATATCTATATTTATAGATGGTGTGATTTTCTTTTCCGTATCAAAGCACGGGCATGGTACTAGTACTACCTTAAAAATGGCAGTTGGTGGTGTCCGGTTCGTCGTCGTCGTTCCTTCACCGAAACCGTGCGCCGACAGGTGGGCCCGTGTGAACCCCGCGTCTCCCTCACGCGAAAAGAAAAATCTTCGAACTGCTCCGCCTAGCCGCCGCCGCACGCCGTCCTCCTCCGCCATCGACTCCCTGCGCCCGCGTCCGCCCCCCATTCTCCGCTGCACCATATCGTCCTCTGCGGCCGGCTGCCCGCGCTCGGTCCGCATCCTAGCCATGGCGCCGTCTTGCATGCGGCCCTAAGATCTGAAGCTCCAATCTCGCCAAGGATATAGCCATGGTGCCTCACCCTGGTGCGGTTGCTACTCTTCAAAAGTTCAAGGTACTGGCCGCCCTTGCGCCAGAAGCCTCGTGACGCTGGCCCTGCACACCTTCGATGGTGGCCGTTGCTGGCCCCGGCAGTCCAATATCACCTGCCCTCCTACGTGAGTTTAGTTTTTTGCTTTGATAGATCTGGACTAATTGATGAGCGGCTTGAAATTTTCTTCTCAGATATGCTTTTAAGATTTGATGGTCCGATTAATCATATGTTATTCAACTGATAAATGAATCAATTCTATAGCATTGTGCTCTAAGCGAGTGTCAGCATATTGCCGTTATTCCTTCCTGCTGCCATATTGCAGGTCTATTTTTTTGTGAAAGGATCTGACTGGGACATGAGAAAGATGAGGAATTGAGGAAGTTTGGAAGGATCTGCAGTTGGAAGGGTGCCAACAAAGCATTCTTATTTGCAGTTCATTTTTTTCACTAAACTATTCAAGTTTAATGGTGATAAATATATGAAAAACATATGACTCTACCGTTATCGCTGTTTGTAATTAGATGACATTCTTATCTGTAGTTGATTTAGCCATATAATTTTTACTGCTGCCCTGTTGACAGATAATTTTTTACTGAACTTCAGGCAGACCAAATTTGACGGATCAAGCTCCTTTTTCATATTACAAATTCTTTTTCTTGTGCATGGGATCTGGTATTGTCGTACACAAGTCTCATAAGAAGCAATGCTTACATCATTTGGTGATTTAGATCCTGTTTCCAGGTTGCGTCCCTCCAAGTTAATGCACCGATGAGAACTATGGTGTAACAGAATTCTTTGTCAAGTGTATTATTAGCTGTTTCAAGCTTAGGCATGTTTTATCATTTTTATGTAATTTTTTATGGCTCTGAACATGATTGTATAAGAAATTGGATATTCAGTGTGTTCCAAGAGAAAATGTTATACATTGCAATATTTTAGCACTGGAACTGTTTATTGGATTGTTGTCAATTGTGGAGGTAGCGTCCCATTAGTTGCCATAATTCATGAATTAACCGGGATTGGATTGAGAGACATACTGACAGAGTAATTTATAATTGACTCCCCTTCTCCTTTGTGACTCCAAAAGTATGGCAAAGTGTAAATTAAAATGGTGGTGAAACAATGGATGGCTAGGTATAATTTATAATTGACTCTCCTTTTTCTTTGTGGATTTGTATGGCTGGACGATATGCACATTGAAAGTTGCAATTGAGAAAACAGATTGAAATTTTCCATCTTAGAGTTGTCATCTTCTAAATTGTACTACTAGCTTCGTATATGTAGTTGTACCGTAGCAAAGCACGGGCATCTAACTAGTATACTTAATATCTTGCTAATCTTTGACAAGAGTGTAGCCTGAACAGCATCACATATTTTTGGGACATGCACACTGTAAATAAAGATTAGGTGTTGTAACATGTGCCACCAATAGGTTCTTAGTATTTTTCTTAGTAGTACGTTCTTAGTATATGATGAAGCAAACATGTGACAGATCTGTTGCTCGCAAGCTCTTTATTTGTCTTTCCATTTTGCCTATGCGCGTGTAACAGTGTGTGTGGCCACGAACAGCTGCAATTTGATGAAGCCTTTTTTTTTTTTTTTGGAATCAACAATATGATGAAGCTAGTTTGACGTCTGAATTCTGTTTTTTTTTTTTTTGAGGAACATTTTTTTTCTTTGAGCACCTGAATTCTGATGTTCTGACGATAGAAGGGGAAGATTGGGCCATCCCCAGGAAAAGCTGCGAGGCAGAAGAAAGTCCAGACTCAGTGTCCAGGTTCCCGAAACCGTTGCCGCCGCAGCACGGCCTCCGGGGCCCTTCCGGCCCACCCCTTGACGCGCGCAGCCAGCCGCCAAGCGGCCGCGGTCAATTCGCGGTTGCGCCTCTTGTCCGCGGTCCGCCCGTCGAGACTCGAGCGGTCGGAGCAACCGAAGGAGAGAGGCGGCCTCCTCTCCTCGTTGACTGCCTCTCGCCTCGCCCTCTTCCCCCCGTGCGCGTGCTTTCCCCGTCTCTCTCGCTCGCGGGCGGCCGGTACCCAAACTTACCCACCGGCGCTTCGCTCGCGACCTCGGGAAGCTTGAATCCACCCGCTGCCGCCGCCGCTCCACGCCGCCCAGGTAACCACCCAGCCGCGTCTCCATTTCTCAGAGGACTTCGAATCCTTTTCGCAGCGCGTAGTTCATCACGAAACCGTCCGCTCGATTCTGGAAGAGCTGCAGTCCGTGCCTGCTGCTCCGCTCCCTGTGCGAGTAGATCTGGATCAGCCTGCTTACGAGTTCGGCAGTTCGGCTCCTAACTCTGAGGGAGGGGAACGGGAGGCCCCAGCCCTGTGTGGTCTACTCGCATGGTGGCACCCCTAATTGTTAAACTGGAACGGTGACGAGTGCTCGTGCCGAGCTTATCCTTAGACCTCAGCATTTCTATCTCTTACGGTAGAGGGCTGCTCTGGAGTTCTATTTTTAGGTTGTTATGCATGAATAGCAGTGTTTCCTAAACTGGCTAGTTTTCTGGATGAACACGCTTGCCATTTCTGTCTGTCTATGCTTTTATGTGTATTGATTAGCTCCGGGTTGTTGATCAATTGGAACAGGGCATTTCAGGGCGTGCATAGTGGCTCGCCTCTGAGGACATGAAATTAGAGTGGGGCCGAATACAGATTCCTGGAATAGCGATCTCACTGGCAGTTTCACCCTCCTTGAGGCTGCAGAGGATAAACTACACCCCTTGCCATTAGCTCTGCACCTCCTATGTGAGAGGTACCCTACTTCACTTATCTGGTCTTCCCGAATATCTTATTTAGTTCTTGAATACTTGGCTTTGGGCCTGTAATTAGGATGGAAATGTAATCTGGTGAACCTTGTAGGATATCATCAAACTGTGTATGTATATCAGGTGTTTTGGGTGAGTCATGGTGGTGCGAGTAGAATATCTTTATGTCAGAAATTTACTCTTAGCAAATTGATGCTTCAAGTGTATCTAATCTTCTGTATTTTGATTTCCTACAGACAGCTCTGACTTTTAATGCTAAAATATGCTCTGAAGTAGAAGCACCTGCTTTGTCTTGTTTACCAATCTACAAATGCTTGAAATTGGCATAGAATACTATCACATATTCCTGAATCATCTACTTCAACTCCGAAGCTGAATTGACGTATACAAATGTCATTGCTGGAAATTGGCATAGGATATTACTCTATCATATATTCCTGAATTATCAACTCCAACTCATAAGCTGAATAGAAGTACAAAAATGTCATAGTTATGGCTTATAGAAGAGACCCTGTATTTTCAACTCGTGAGGACTTAGAAATGTAGAATCAAACCATCACATAATTTTATATTCAGAAATGCTGATTTCTACAAGTTGTGCTGTGACCCGTCCAGTGTGCTATCATTACTTTCTCGGTTTCTTTGAGTTATTTCCCATATAGTCTATGTTGTGTTTATTATCTTTTATGCATAAATGTCACTACCAATTGTTTCATTGATGTATTTTTTGCATGTTTCACAGCCTTTTTTTCCCCTTGTACTGGTACTTGTGCAAAAATGTTTGATTGTGCTCAGAAAGCTCAATACATGGATGGGCACAGAGAGAAGTTTATGAGGTCAGTTTATTTATTTGAAGCACGCATCTATAGTGCACTCGAACTCTTTGGACAATTCATGTATGCAACCATATTTACCAGCTGTTTTTCCTATAGTTTCCCCTCTATTGTGCAAGCATTTAAGCAAAAGTGGTAGGAAGGAATTTAATAATTCACCATCAACAAGCACCAACTTTGCCCACTCTGTTAATTTTATGGTATCGTAAAAATCTGGAGCCTTGACATCTTCGTACCAGTTTTTCTTACTTTGGACAGGCCGTTGGCTCTTATCCGCTAATAAATTTGGTTTGACCTGCAATAGCTGCTTCATGGTCAGTACTTGTGTGTTCTAATAAAGCAAAGAGAAAGAGTATCTTATTTCTTTCTTCTGTATTATATGCATGAAACTTCTTTACGTGCATATGATTTTATGTTCTTTTCGTCTGACTTTAGGAGTAATTTGAATTATATCTTTTTGTAGGCTGGATGAGTCAAGCCCTAGATCATCTGTACCTTCTGAATTGGAAGGCAGGAGTGTCTCGAGGTTCAGCATGCCTGGGTTTGGTTATGGTTCATTTAGTGCGCTAAGATCTTTCTTGTCTGGAGTCCGAAAGGGGTCTGGTCGACTCAAATCACTTAGACAATCTCTTACCTCCGGTGCTCCTAAGACAGCTTTTGCGGAAGACCTGAAATCGTTGAAGAAGACTATTTTTGATCCCCAGGACAAACTTCTTCTTCGAATTAATAGGGTTTTCTTCGTGTCTTGTATTTTTGCATTTGCAGTGGATCCGCTGTTCCTCTTGCTACCCGTCATCAAAGATTCAAACTGCATTGGTATAGATAAAACATTGGCAGTGCCATCAACAATAGCACGGACCGTTCTTGATTTTAGCTACCTAATACGGATGTTTCTCCAATTCCGCACTGCTTATGTTGCTCCATCTTCACGAGTGTTTGGGACTGGTGAGCTTGTGATTGATCCAATGCTGATTGCCACCCGGTACGTTAAGAGTTACTTTGCAATGGACTTCTTTGCATTGCTACCACTTCCACAGGTAATTCCCTTCATTCTTTGTGTCAAGGAATCTGCTTTTATTTGTTCAACCAGTGTGTGAACATATATTGGTGTGTTTGCATTTGTAAGTCCCAGTTCATTAAGTCGCCCTAGAAGAAAAAGTTTATTTTTTTTCAAAGAACGTCCCTAGAAGAAAAGGCTGGCAGTTATTGATTGTGCTACTAACCCTCTTCACTAAACCCAAACATTTTTTCCCCTTAGAACGATTTGAAAGAGTTGGCTTTGTTGTTGGAGAAAAGGCTCTGGATTGTACACCAATTCTAACCTGCATTTTCTTAGCTAGGAAGGTTCAAATCCTGACGAAACAACTTTTATCTATTCTGCATACAGGAAGTACCACAATCTACTAAAAGTGGCATCAAAATTATTAGTACAGTCCACCACTATTATCATTTATCACACTGTTTCTGTTTACAACAACACCCCCCCCCCCCCCCCCCCCCCCCCCCAAAAAAAAAAAGATCGCCATAATGTAATCACCATCATTTTGGCACCAAATTCATATTTAACTAGTCAATAGAATCGAATTCTTCATTGCTCAAGTATTTTTTTTCTTTCCACAACAAAGAATGGTGCATTCCCGTGCATCACTCTTGATTTATGATCTTCTGTTGAAAATATACTCGTTACCTTATGAACCTAATTATGCGCACTTCGTTGTTTCATCAAGCATTTTCTGTTCATAGTGTGCGTGGTTTTAAGCATTTATTGATATTAACTTGACTTGTATTACCTGGCTATTGCGGATAGATTGTTGTTTGGAGATATCTCAACAATTCAAATGGAGCGGACGTACTATCCACAATAAATGCATTGTTTTGGGTTGTCTTAATTCAGTATATTCCAAGGTTGCTACGGATAATCCCTGTGACCACAGATTTGAAAAGGACAGCTGGTGTTTTTATTGAAACTGCTTGGGCTGGTGCTGCTTACTATCTTCTATGGTTTATGATGGCTGGTCATGTAAGTGCTTCCTGTGCTGTGTATTATCAGTTATCACACCAGCGTTATTGTCTCCGTGTCTTTAACTCAACCAGAGCATAAACAGTAATTGAGTAGATTCAAGTTCCCCGTTAGTTGTGCGATTTCATCTGATCTGACGCTCTTCCACTTTCTAGATAGCGCATCACGTCATCGTTGTCTGACAATAAAAATGCTAAAAATGTTCTTTACAGTCTAGTAGAAATTATTCTCCAGCTGGCAGTCAGATACTCCAACCAATCCAAAATGTTGGTAATTTTGGACTTGTGCTCAAGTATTAAGGATATGTGTGTCCAAATGATAGTTTTTACCCCTGATCAATGACTTCTGAGCATTTAATTGGAGTGGATGGATGTCATTGAAATGATAAACTTGTGGAATTAATAAGGGGAAATTATAGTACGAAAAATTGCATCAAAAGTGTTGAAGGATGTATATTGGTTTGATAGTGTGGACTGCTGATATATTTGGACCGAAGGGGAGATAAACAGAATATAACTGAACATTTGTGAATGAAATGTTGTTGGCACCTGAATCTTGTATACAATATGTTGCATGCATCGTCAATTTCCTCATCTAATGGTATTATTGTTAAATTATTTACCTTTCTTAAGCCTGCTTTCCTTTTTTTTAATTTCTTCCCTTCTGTTATTGGTGTATGCACGATATTATCAAGGAAGAATCGTTCCCAACGTTGTTCACTAAGATCTCAGTAACTTTCCATAGATAATAAAGTTTCCCATGATTTATGCTGCAGAATGTTGGTACTTTGTGGTACTTTTTGACGATAGAACGTGAAGATGACTGCTGGCGTATGAACTGTTACAGCAAGGATGGATGTGATAAAAGCTTCTTGTATTGCAGTGATCACCGCAATAGCAACTACAGCAGTTGGTTGCAGAATAACAGTACCCAATTATTCAACAAATGTGATGGTTTTGATGTTGATTCCCTCAACTTTGGCATCTATCAGCAAGCACTGGTGTCTGGAATACTTCGTCCAGGAAAATTTGTCTCTAAAGTCTGTTATTGTTTCTGGTGGGGTTTGCAAAATTTAAGGTAATAAGGAACTGGTCTCCTTGTTTGCTAAACCTCTTAAGATTCATCAGAATATAAAAAAATGTGATGGCCTGTTTTAACCTAAGGACTACATTGTCAATCGAGTACGTGCTATTGTGACTGGTAGCATTAACTAAAATCTGGATGGACTGGTGTTATAGTGTCCATTAAAAGTTGTTTAAATCAGATTATATAAAATGTAGTGCTTGAACTAAATATATATGAATGCCAGTGTGGAACACATCCATGATTTTGTTCATAAATTTCAAGCAATTTAAGCTGCTCTTTTTTTCCGAGCAATATCCTTGTCAGGTGACAAAACCAAATGAACACACCTGTTCCTATATGGGAGATGCTAACAATGGGTTAAGTAGCGGGTCTGTTTGGTATTACAAAATGGTAGTGCTAATAGAGGGTCCTGACTTGAGATTGATTTTCTTTGTTGTTTCCTCTCCATTAGATTGCCTAGTTTTAGTTGTTGGCTCGCCAACCCTATCACAACCCCTCGTTTACCCGGGCTTGGGACCTGACTTGAGTTCAGGATCAGTTTCCTGAATGGGTATTTGGATCTCATGCTTGGTTGATACATCATACAGCATAGTTGTTGCAATATTATTTTGAAGTGCATTATTGCAACATTTCTGAGAAGTGTATTATGCTTGCTATCTCTAATTTCCTTTTCCATTTAACAGTACCCTTGGTCAAGGGCTTGTAACAAGCACATACACTACGGAGGTGCTATTCTCTATTGCAATATGTGTCCTTGGACTAATTCTTTTTGCTCTCCTTATTGGTAACATGCAGGTAAAGTGATACTGTATTTTTGTTTTATCTCGATTCTTTTCCACCCTTTTCTTTGTTTGATTCTGACTAGAAACTTTACAGAGTTACCTACAATCAGTTGCGATACGTCTTGAAGAGATGAGAGTTAAGAAACGTGATGCTGAGCAATGGATGCATCACCGCTCGCTGCCACCCGAAATTAGACAACGAGTTAGGCGGTATGAACGATACAGGTGGTTGGAGACCAGAGGGGTAGATGAAGAAAGTCTGGTTCAAACCCTTCCTAAAGACCTTAGGAGGGATATCAAGCGGCACCTATGTTTGGGTTTAGTGAAAAGGGTTAGTTATGGCTGCTGGCTGGTCAATATCATCTTTTATGCTTTTGTTATTGATTTCCTCTTATTTCTGATGTCATTTTATTTTCTCTGCTGATAGGTACCCTTGTTTGAGAACATGGACGAGAGATTGCTGGATGCTATATGCGAACGATTAAGACCTGCACTCTACACTGAAAATGAATACATTTTGAGAGAAGGTGATCCGGTGGATGAGATGCATTTTATTCTCCATGGTTGTTTGGAGAGTGTGACCACTGATGGTGGGCGCAGTGGGTTTTTTAACAAGGTTCAGCTGAAGGAAGGATCTTTCTGTGGTGATGAGTTGCTAACTTGGGCATTGGATCCCAAGTCGGCTGCTAATTTCCCAGCTTCCTCTAGGACTGTGAAGGCACTCACTGAGGTTGAGGCATTTGCCTTATGTGCGGAGGAACTGAAATTTGTGGCCAGTCAGTTCAGGAGGCTGCACAGCAGGCAAGTTCAACACACATTCCGATTCTATTCACAACAATGGAGGACTTGGGCAGCCTGCTTCATTCAAGCGGCGTGGCGTCGCCACTGCAAGAGAAAGATAGCAGAGCAGCGTCGCAAGGAAGAAGAAGCGGCAAACCGGCAAAGTAGTAGCCACGCTAGCCTCGGAGCCACTATCTACGCATCTCGCTTTGCAGCCAACGCCATGCGAGGTGTTCACAGGCTCAGAAGCAAGGCTGTCCCAGCTATTGTGAGGGTGCCAAAGCCTCCAGAACCCGATTTTGGTGTCGATGATGCTGACTAACGAAGCTATCTCATCGAACTCGCACGTACTTTGATGTGTCTGTAGATTGTGTACAAAATTCAATGACTGTTAAAGATCTTGTTTGTAATTTGTAAAAGCCATGTAACCAGACAGATCAAACCGAAGAAATCTCCTGCTAAATTACCTCTGTAGAAATGGAAATGTAAAATGTTTTGCCATATTACAAGTTGAATTGCAAGCCACTTGTCTCTACTATGTATACTACTCTTGATCAGTCTTTGACTCTTTTCATTTCCTACGTACTCGCAAGTCGCAACCACGACACGTACTTTGGGGGCGCTGGCTCCGTATCAACGGGAAGGGGGGAGTGATTTGGGCCGGGGCAATTGCCAGTTCGCCAGTACCATCAAGCGGCTGCATCCATCTCCGCTACTGAGAATTGAGATGCTCGTCCGTCACCGCCGCCGCCTCGCCATCCCCTTCTCCACCCTTCAAACGCCGGCCTCCGCTCCCGCCCCTACGCCGCCGTCCTCTCTCGACGCCGCGGCGGTGCTCGAGACGCTGTCCCTCTACGCCAACGACTGGAACCGCGCGCTCGAGTTCTTCCACTGGTCCGCCTCCCCTGACGGTCCCAACCTGCCCCCGACCGCCGCCACCCTCGCCCGCACCGTCGACATCCTCGGCAAGCACTTCGAGTTCCCGCTCGCCACCTCCCTGCTCCTCGCCCACCACGAACCCGCGCGGGGGGACCCCGCCTTCCTCCGCCCCGCGCTCCGCGCCCTCCTCAACCGCCTCGCCGCCGCCAACCTCATCGACGACGCCGTCCGCGCGTTCGACTCAACCGCCGCCTCCATCGGCCTCCGCGACGAGGCCTCCTTCCACCTCCTCGTCGACGCGCTCTGCGACCACCGCCGCATCGACGAGGCGGACAACCTATGCTTCGGGAAGGAGCCGCCGCCGTTCCCGCTGGGGACGAAGATCCACAACATCCTCCTCCGTGGGTGGGCGAAGACCCGCGCCTGGGCGCGCCTCCGCCAGCTATGGTTCGACATGGACCAACGCGGCGTCGCCAAGGACCTCCACTCCTACTCCATATACATGGACGCCCTTGCTAAGTCAGGTAAACCATGGAAGGCTGTCAAGCTTTTCAGGGAGATGAAACAGAAAGGCATTAAGGTTGATATAGTCGCGTACAACACCGCGATCCATGCTGTTGGGCTTGCACAGGGTGTCGATTTTGCTGTTCGCTTGTACAGGCAGATGATCGATGCTGGTTGCAAGCCGAATACCGCCACTTTCAACATAATTGTCAAGTTGTTCTGCAAGGATGGTAGGTTCAAGGAAGGCTACGCATTTGTTCAGCAGATGAACAAGGTCGGATGCAAGCCTGATGTGCTCACTTACCATTGCTTCTTCCAGTATTTGAGCCGCCCGCAGGAGGTCCTTGGACTGTTTGAGAAAATGCTTGAGAGGGGCTGCAAGCCGAGGATGGACACATATGTCATGCTGATAAAGAGGTTTGGGCGGTGGGGATTCCTGCGGCCGGTGTTCACCGTGTGGAAGGCGATGGAAGAACAAGGACTCAGCCCGGATGCATTTGCATACAATGCGCTTATTGACGCATTGCTGCAGAAGGGAATGGTGGATTTGGCGAGGAAGTATGATGAGGAAATGCTTGCCAAGGGACTATCACCAAAGCCAAGGAAAGAGCTCGGAACTAAATTGCTGGGTACAGAGTCTGATTGTGATAATGTAGTGAATGGTGTGCTCTGATTTCTTAGAGCTATAAAGGAATTATGACATTATTATGTTGTACTGCCCATTCGTTCCATAGGAGGCTGATTGAAACAGTGATATATGATGCTCATATGCTCAGATACAGGTTGTTTCATATAATTAATATCGATAGAGATCTAATGTTAATTCATTGCTTTTACATTGAATTAAGTTGGAATGAATCATATTGCATCGCCACAAATCATATGGTTTGGTTGTACCCTGGGAAATATGTTAAAGGGCAGGGGATTAGCTCAGGTTTTTCAGGTATAAAAGGATCGGTGGACATGGTGCATGTGTGGGGGAAAAGGGGGTTATGATGTGCTCAGAGGGGCTGGCGCCCAAGCTAACATGAGAAATGAAGAACGCAACTTAAGGAGTTTGTAAAACCTGTATTCATGCTCAGAAATTCAGATTTGGGATCGAAACTAGAAAGTGGAAATTCAGAAACACAAGCTCTTCACAACTGATCTATCAACTATTTAATCAGCAAGATGAAGCCATTTCAAAATTTGATCATCAACTGTTGCCATTCCAAACAGATTTGACGTTCAGTCACATCTCAGATGGAATGAATTCTCTTGAGCCTCGGAATTCCTCAGAAAACATTAGATATCGGTTGATTAGGCATGTATGGGTTGTGTACGGACGGTGCTCTGCATGTATACTCAACGCCCGGCTCCATGGCCGAGCGGTGGCCGGCTGGCCGCATCTGGCGTCTCCGCCCATAAGCCCCCCGACGGTGTCCTCGCGGCTCGCGCTTCTTATAGCCCGCATGCTACGCCGTAGTGGTGGAATACAGGCGGCGTAATTCCGCTGTGATTGCCTCCTTCGTTCGCCGCCGGCAGCACTGCGAAGCGGCGGGATCCCGCCGGCAGCACAACTCGGAAAGAGGAGCGTCGCCTCTTCGAGTAACGATCCATCCGGAACCGTCAAAAAAGATCCAACGGCTAAACACAGCACACCTTAGCGTGGACTGCGGTCAATAAGGCCCACGGTTGTTTTGCATAAACCCCCCTAAACTGGATCGCGATGAATAGTCATGATCCCAACATTTTCATAAAACCCCTTATTTTGGATCGCGATTAATAATTGCGATCCAGATATTTGCATAAAGGTCCTAATATTTTGCAAACGGACCCTCATGTGTTTGAGCTATTCTGTTCCTCTCCTCTCTTCGTCTTCGCGTCCGCCGATGGCGACGGCCGCCATCGCCGCCGCAGGCGAAATGGATGCCGGAGGCACACGAATGGTGGCGGAGAGGATTTCGCGACCGTACCTTCCCCGTCCACCTTCTCTTCTAGATCCGTGCCCTCCTCCCTTCGCTCCGGCCGACCCTGCGGGCGACCTCTAGAACGCCGCGGTGATGAAAGGCGCCCCCGTCGTTGTGCTTACTATGCTTTCCGTCCGTTCCACTCTGAAACGTACGTGAATCACTACCACTGTTCGTTCGTGTTCTTGGTTTCTTTAGTAACCATGGACTATATTGTAGCAGCGCCACCACCTACTACCGTGCGTATGATGCATGGTGTTGAAGCTGTGACACAGATAATGTCGTAAACAATCTGTAGACAGGCGATCGACCATGTGGTTACGGGCGTACCAGTACATCTGTAGGTCCAAGCATTCCCTTGGGTGCTGCTTCATGACTTCATGCGTATCCACCAAACCATCGACAACCTTAACAAAACGGCAGAGCGGCCACGTACGAACGCGTACTCTTTCCCCTGCTACAAACAGCACAGCGCTCATGCGCATGTCTGCGGGCGCGTGTACCGGCAGCTGCGCGCGCATCCGCATTGTCTCCTCGTCGTTAACGTTCGACCTGCATTCTTGAGTTAAGACCGAGACGGGACGGCCTATGAATCGGCCGTGCGCGGTTCATGAGTGGTACTGCGCGTGTGTGTGCCATGCCATCCGTATCGATCGGGACCATACGGACGGAGAGAGAGCAGCGCAGTAATGGCGCCGTGCCGACGGCCTGGGACATGTCGGCGACAGACGAGCCCGGCAGGTCGCGACCACGGGCGCCTCGCGGTCGTGCGGTAGCGACGCTGGCTGCTGCTCCCGAACAGGGCGGCGTGCGCCAGACTCCGTGGGCGCGCGCGTGGCGAGCCCACATGACAGCGCCATCCCCGCGCGCGCGCGCGTAACCGTCGGTTGAGTGAGTCCGCGTCAACCCGTCGCACGGCGCGGCGGGAAACGAACCGGCCGGCCGGAGAGCTCGTTGAGAATTGAGATATGAGCACGGCAGCACGAGCCCTCGTTATCAAATTGGCATCGGAGAGATGTGCGCTCCATAGGCATCTCTCTGATCGTGTCAAGAAGGATGCAGCTGGTGGGTCTGCTCTGCTCCATCCAAGGCGATCGTGTCGTGGTGATTGATCGCACGGATTTGGGACGGCCGGATCATGCGATGAGCGGATCAGATGGATTGCCTCCATCACATCGACGAGTGTTCCACTTTCAGGGCGTCCGGCCACGCCATATTCAGCTAGGCAACGGCATGGATCAAAGAA
This sequence comes from Eragrostis nindensis, assembly GCA_012490785.1. Lineage (NCBI taxonomy): Eukaryota > Viridiplantae > Streptophyta > Magnoliopsida > Poales > Poaceae > Eragrostis > Eragrostis nindensis. Next base: position 214,481 of record JAAXCT010000418.1, read on the forward strand.
ACCTGCACGGGAACGCCCGTGCCGACACGGAGCGGCCGCGGTGTCCGGCAGGTACGGCGCACGCCCGACACACGTTGTAACGCTCGCACTTTTTGGCCGTCGGCGGCCGGGGCAAGCAACCGTGGTGGCGACGCTCGCTGCCTGTAGTAAGCCAAACATGGCGCCGATCGAAAGGGGCGTGTCAAGCAGCCGTACGGCTCGCTAACCGTCGGCCAGGCGATATGGCCATTGTCAAAAGAGAGCTTCGGCCATGACCTCGCACCTATTCATCGGCCATCGCCGTGGGCTTGTAGCTACTAGTTGCTCATCACGTCGGCATCGTGACAGCAACTTGCTGGCTTGTCTCTCTGTACACTTGTGAGCGTAGGCTGCGCGGCCGCGACAAAACAGGGACGCGGCCGCCGATCCTATCGCGCGCGTGAGCGACACCCCGAGTAATGAGACGATGACATGTTATACGTACGCACCGGCCTGCCGGAAACAACAGCTGGGCTCCTCGAATTGACCAGCTAACAGCTTCGCAAAAATCAACGCCTAGCCACTGTCGCATTTTGTCAAGTTCAGAACAGAGGAGTTTCAAATTTTACCCAATGGGAGTTTCATTTTTAATAAATGATGTGCCACATAAGCAAAGATGATGAGGTGGCATGAGATTTATGAAGAAAGAGAAGAAAGTGGTTTCATCTAGATGAAACTAGTGTTGCACTATTTCCAAAACTTTAAAACACATTGAAACCACCATTGAAGCCATTGAGTTTCATTTCATAACCTCTTCATCCAATCAGAAGGCAAGAATTAAATACCATGACTTGTCTATGAAACAACAAAAATGAAACTTACCATTGGAGGGGGTTGTTTCTTTGATGGTTTCAAATCATTTTACATGATGTGGCATGTTGGAAACAACAAAATGAAATTGACCATTGGGACTAGCCTAAGATTATCTGCACATGAATGCACAATCTTGGTCTAAAAAAGATACCTATGCTTCGTGCTTATCCTGCTGTTTTGGCATTACGTGAGCTGTGGCAGATCAGGCGCGGTGGAGCCCGTACTACTAGCTGCTACGGATCACGTCCAATCCGGCGCACATCAAAAACCGCGAGAGCGGAGCGGCGCCATACGTGGCTGGGCTCCTTGAGCCAAGTGGCACAGTGCAAAGCCTCTCGCGGCGTCGACCGGAAAGGAGCAGCTTTTCCGTGTGCGCGCGCCGCGTTTGCACGACTACTTGGTCCGCAGAGAAGGGCTAAGCCATCACCGCTCTCCGTTCATCGGCATGGAAGCGAACTAAACATGTCGGCCTCGTCCGGGTAAAGGTCATCGAAAGGTGCCCTGCTTTCTCGTCCGGCCGTTTCTCTCTCCGTGAGCAGTGAGCAGCAGGTGTGTCGGCACCTGCAGCATCGATTGTTCGTTCCGTCCATATCCAGCTTTTTTGACCACCTGGACTCTGTTGATCGATGCACATATGATGGAGGTAGAAACAAAACCATCGATGTTGATGTGTACGTTTTATTGGGAGGTGCGGCGGCATAGTGTGCACATTGAGATATGGATCGTTCGTTCGTTCAAAAACCATGAACGTCCTTCGATTCCTCTGTAGGAGTATCTCGTATGGATGCCGAGAGAGATCAAATTAAGCACATCCCATGGTACTCATATGCATACATGCCAGCCGTACGTGCTTTGCATGACACCAATGCATGCATGAATAGTGAGAAAGAATGAACAGCATACTACGTGGTCGTGTACACTGTTTCGGATCATGAGAATTGAGCTGTAGTACTACGTGGTCGTGTATAGTCGGTCAGGTGACACTAGAATAGTGAAAAAGAATGTGTTGTAGCTACAGCTAGCTACTAGCTCGATCATACTATTACATGTACAGGCCTACGTACGCACACAGGGCGCCGGTGATCTCACGTGAGCGCGCGGCGTGCGTGCCTGGGCTTTGAACAGCATCTGGTCAAAGCCGCCGTCGAGACGATCTACTCCCACTTGGAGCAGTAGTAGGCACAGTGACACGCCTCCTGGCACAGTAGCTTTGATGAGGCTATGAATGATACGCCTAGCTATACATGCCCGTGGCCAAGTTCCAACGTGCCCAAACTCCCACGCCCACCTGGCCAGCCGTGCAATGCCACCCTACCTCTCCCAATTATCTGGGCTTCTCGTGCTTCTATACCACAGTAGAAAGCCACCAATTTTACGAGTAAACCATTGCCAGTTTACCATGTGTCCATGTGCATGCATTGTTTACATCATCATCAGGACACACCTTGAACTGTGTTTAGTAGTATCTTTGAAACTTCTTTATCTCGATCTTGTTCTTATACTGGTAGTGCTGCGAACGGGGTTAGGGGGACAGAGTTCTTGTTCATGGCAAAAGCATGTAGGTTCTAGTACAAACAGAGAAGCTGTAGGCACGGTACGGGCTGGTACAGTTCAGCACTAGCTATTTATCAATTTCTCAGTGAATTATTTGACCTGCTTGAGACCTTTCCACGCACACAGGATCTATGGGCGATCTAAGGTACATGCTATTCTAATGCTTTGATGTGCTGTTGAGGTAGGTTTCACTTATTTTTCAATTGGAAGCTCGGTACGTAGGATACTACTGTACATAGGAGTATACTAGTCCCTGCATGTTCTTGCCCAAGAGACAGGGCGTTGTGCCGGTTCGATGGATAGCCACGAGATCAGTTGGTACATTGCGTGTTTGCCGTAGGAGCGGCATTGACTCAGTTGGAACTCGGGAGCTTTGCCTTGGGAACGAGATTTGCTCAAACGGACGTACGTTCCTTCACGTTCTTTTGTTATTTAGCCCGTCGATCGTGCGCACGTACGGTGCCATAAGAAAATGCACAACAAAATGGTAGTAGTGCTATCTAAGATGATGCGCTAAATGATCTGATGCTTAGGGAGATTATTCTAGTCTGGTTTATTAGTACGAACTTAGCCTGATTATGGCCAAAAGGGGAGGGAATGGTCCATTGCTGTTGATTTCAACAGCCAACAGATTTTGGCTAGCTATCAGTGCAGACTCATATATATTTTAACATATGCGGCGATTCATAAACCAGTTCAGTATCATGTTTCATGCATGCAAGGCAGAGGAAATAAATCCAAAGTCAACCCTGCAGGACGTAGTACTTTCTCAAGAAGGTCACTTGCTCCTAAGAGAAATTCCAGAAGTTCAAAAAAATAGTAGCAAAACTGTGTACTAGTCAACTGCTAGTGAACATAGTTGTGTAATATATCAGAACCAACCGAACTTGCAATCAGTAGGGACCATGCCGCCTCTCTTTGTGAGGATCAACAGCCACAGAGAAGCCTGGACTTTGGAGCAGTAATCAGAAGTAGCAAACCGGTAAGAATTTGCAGAATTGCAGTTGAGTTTCAAACAACCCAGATCGAGCGATCCTTCTACTCCAGTGTTTGCAACTGAGTACAATACAACCATATACTAATATTATGAGAGTATCAGGTAAGCTGCAACTCTAGTATTTTAAATTAACTTTATAACTGCGTCAGGACAAGCTCAAGGTAAATTAAACAGGCACCAAGTTTTGAGGGGACATCCTTCCTTAAAAAGCGACAGCCCAACCAAAGCTCAAGATACAGGGCTGATGCCTGGATTAAAGAATTGCTTTGAAGCTAGCATTCCTGATTGTTTTTTCCATAAGCTGTCTTAAATTTTGGAGTTTGACATGTCAGGACTCGGTGCTGTGGGGGCACCGCTGCCTGTGTGTATAAATACACTAGTGCCTGAGGTCAGTTGGCCTTAAGCTTGCCGCTTGCTTCCATTCTTCTGCTCTTTCTCTCTCAGTTAGGTGCACATATCGTCGTATCTCTTTTTCTTGGATTTGTTCAGATAAGCGCATAGGCAGAGATGAGGACTTCTGTGGCCTTTGCCTCTCTTCTCCTACTTCTTCTGGCTACAACAGCACATGGTATGCTTCATGCATGGCTACTCATCTCCTGCATTACGGGCTCTTTGGGGAATTTCTCAGACTGAACATTAGCGACAATTTTTCTCTTCATGCAGGGATCAGGCCCGATAGACAGATACAAGAAGCAATCAACAAGAAGGTTAGTGTATATACATGAGCTAGTGCGATCCAGGGACTTATTACTGCAGTATGAACGAGATTTGCAGTTTTACTTATCTTGCCGTGTGTTATCTCTGTATCCAGCAGGAGATGGGCGATCCGAAGCCTGGCGAAGCATCCATTGCTCACTCGGCGAACAAGAACTGCGATCTTGGCGGACATTGCTCATCATCAGGTACAATGAAGCAGCTGATGACTCCTACTGTTGTTGCGAAGGATAGCCAAGTGATGACCAGTGCGTATGCGGGACCAAGGTTCCATGAGGATTACTATGGGCCAGGCGGCCACGAGCCTAATCACCACTAAGCTGTATGAGCGTAGCTGCATTATTTACCCTCCCTCGTTCATCCCTCAGCTAGGTAGCCGCAGTAGTAGCTGTTCTTCTCTCTTCGTGGTTCATTTCGGTTTGGAGAATGTAAGGGGAGAAGCTAGTTGTAGTATGCTGTCCAGCACCGGCTCGATCGTTTGCTATGTGTACTGACTGGAATCTAGTTTCAGCACATTTTAGTTCTGCACAAAATTTCAATCTCTCGATCTTTTCTGTGGATGCATGCATTTATTCACGTGCGAGAGCCACGGTTGCTTTCTGGACAGTAGCGATACTGAGGTTGCAACTTGAAAAAAAAAATAAAGAAATTCAGCATGTCAGTCGCCGGCTAAATAGGCATTACAGACTTACAGTGACATTTTTAGACATCACGTACAGTCAATAGTAACAAGTTTAAAACTAAGATAGTAACAAGTTGAAAACTAAACTATACTACTTGGGCAACTTTTCGTATTCTTTACCTTTCTCCAAGCACCAGCTTTTCAATCTAACAGGCAGGTCGTTGTAACCTTTGATGCAGGAACGGCTAAAATGCCACTGACGCATGCTGAAGCGGGCGCGGAGAAGCAGATGCAGGTCAGTGTGTTCGTTCTCTTTCTCAGGCTTTGCTAACTTTCAGCCACCATCTTATCTGAACATTCTTACAGTGCCATGCACGCCTTTTTCGCATCTCATGCATGCACGCCTGATATTTACTGTGTCTCTCGATCGGCATTTTCAGGAATCGACGGGAAACGGTCACAAGACGACTGTCGAAGCCACGACGACGGCGCAAGGCCGACACGAAGCGGCAGAGGCGACGACGACGAGCCACGGCTCAGGGCAGCGGCAGACGTACCCGGACATCATGGACATCGCCGGGATGGACTACTCGCCGGCCACGAGGAGGTCTCCCATCCACAACTGAAGTAAATAACGCCGGGCGCCGTTCGCGTTACTGGAGTAGTAGAGAAAGAAAGACTTGCTCGTGAGTGCTGCGCCGCACGCAGCGCAAGTACGAGCTAGTGGTGCTCGCGACTGGGCTATTAGCTTTGTTTGTTCGTTTATTAGTAGCTACGACTGGTAGCTTGGCTATAGTAGTTTTACTAGTAGCTGGTAGTGCCGCGCGCGTCCGACGATCCTGATAATAGAATAGTGCGTACAGCTAGTGTGACCGATACTGGACAGCATTGCAGGAAATGCTGCACCTTTTGTGACGACGATACCTCAAAACTTGGCGTTTTTATCTCGAGTGCCGTACCCCGCAGATGTGTAACATATGCTTGGCATGCGCTGCCTGCCTCGATCGCCCGTGTAATGTAACACCGCGCTTTTGACCGCTTTCCTTCTTCCCGTCCATTAATTTGATACTATAACTCCACTCCATGGTCGTGTTATTGCAAAGCTTCCAGACTTCCAGTTGATGAGGAAATGAGTTGGTGAGACGAGAAGATAGATAAGGAGGGATTTGTCACATGCATGCACCTGCTGCGTGCCTCATTAATTAGGCGGTCGGGTGGTGTGGTTAAGCTGCCGAGCAGAGCAGGTGCACAACGTACGTTCCTCGCGTAGTGGGGGCGCCCCGCGGACGGCCGGGTGCATGCATGGACGGACCTGGCACACGTTGCCGTCGCGCGCCAAGACGTCGCTTTCCCGGCGGCGAGGCCGATTGGGCGGGTCGCGCGCGCATGTGATGCTGGACGGCACACGCATCGCGCCGCGCGTGCCGTCCCCGCGATCGATGGCGATGTGGTCGACGCCGTGCCGCGCTACCAGGCCGCAAGCCCCGGCTCGGTGGAGCAGCGCCTGCGACGCGAAAGCCGGGCAAGATAGCGAGGCGCCGCGTACCCGGGTCCGTGCACGTGAACTCGCCGCGCTCGCGTGCTCTGACGATCGAGTTGATCGAGCAAGTTTGTTTTGTAAGCAACCATTGCATTGCGATCGGGGGAAGAAAAAAGAAAAGATGATCATGCTTGCTGTTATAAGTCGTCGTGCTTGCGCGCATACTCTCTGGACCACTGGCCGGGACCGTAGAAAAACATCGAGTTAACGTGAACGGCATTGAGCATGATCGATGCTGTTACCACTGTAAGTTCCTGATGTTCTTACTGATCGCTACAGTACATACAACTGCTCTCCGGTAGTCTTCACTGCTCTGTCGCGCATGTATGCATGATGCGAGCATTGGGATGTGTATCTACAGGGGGCAGGTGCAGAGAAGTCGAAAACCACCGGAACGCATGTATTGCGGTCGATTCAGGCGGGCCTGACGAGACCTTAATTTGTTTAGTGTTTTTTCTTCTGCGCTTGCATTTTTGTATGGTTTTCTCTATGCTGGTGACAACCGCCTGACGCCGTTGATGATCGCCTGCGTGCGGGCCGTTCTGAACGATCGGAAGCGGGAAAAAAAATAACAAGCGCAGCGGCGGGCATCGCGGAACAAGATGGATGGATACGTGTTCAGTGCGCGCCCATCTCCTGTGCCAACATATCCTATTCGATCAAAAGAAGGCTTTGAGAACCTCCTATTGAGCTTTCGATCATATACTATGATGGATTGCAGAGTGCGCAGGAGAATGGGTAAAATCAGAGGACTGAGTGAACTACGTTCCTCAATATTGTGTTTTTTTCAAGACTCATTTATCTTGCCGTTCTGTTGGATCTAACCAAAAGAAAAAGGAAGTTTGAAACCATCGACGCAATGGCCGGCCTGGCCCATTATCTTTAGAGACTATTTGGGCCGGTCTGTTCTCAAAATATTCCAACTTGGGCTCACTGTTAGAGAACGAACCCCTTCTCCAATGGCCGAATGACGACTGGGCCGATGTAGCAGACAGGCCATGCGGAAAGACGCTTCGGTTGCGCTCAAAAAAAAAAAAGATGCTTCGGTGGCATTGCTATTTATGGGCATGGCTGTTTTGGAAGGCGGGTGCGACAGGAGGCCCCCCCTCTCCGCCTGCTCGCGCGCAAAGTGGGGGAGGAGGGGACGGAATGTTCATCAGAGAGAATAAGATTTGAGTTTGGAGCAACGATTTCGCGGATTCGTCAGTCGAGGTTTCTGGCAAGAGGATCATCCGGGCGGGCTGGTCACCCATTCCTCCGCATGGCGCCGGCCTCCTCCTCGTCGGCCGGCGTCGTGTGCGTTGTCCTCCTCCTGTTTATCGCCGGCGCCTCCGTTTCGTACGGTTCTTTTGAGGGCAGGCGCGTTTTGTCAGGTGCGCGATGTGTTCAATGCCCGTGGCTTTGCTTTGCACAGATTGTTATCTTGATTTGGTTGTTTTCACCATCAATCCTACTTCGTCTGTCGAATCTCATTTTGTTCGTTTTCCGTTAGAAACTGAACATAATGTGTTTGCTGAATTTCCTAGCAATTTTTACCGTCATAAATTTCAAACAAGCTGTCGACAGGACGATACCCGTTTCTTTATGAAGTTATAAGGAGGCGCATTTATTCAGTTTTATAACCGGCTGGTACAATTCGTAATGTTCGTCTTTCGCCATGAATTGAATTGAAGCAGATGACCATGGAAAGGGCATAGTGGCTTCATGGCGGAGATCGCTGGTCGACTCGCCCATGCCCGACGCTGCTCCTCCGGCAAACAACTCTATGGTCCTGGCGGCGGCGAGGACTCACCGGCCTGACCCCCTGACCAATCTCACCATGTACAGCGGCGGCTGGAACATCAGCGATGAGCATTACTGGGCCGTACGGGAGATAACTTCAAATTATTCCACTTTATCTTACAATTTCACTCACGTGTTCATTCTTCTCATAACGTGTTATCCCCCTTACTGCAGTCCGTGACGTTCACCGCGGTTCCGCTCTTCCTCGCCGCCATGCTGTGGTTGATGGGCTTCGGCCTCGTGCTGCTCATCATCTCCTGCTGCTGCTGCTTCTGCCGGAGCAAGAACGCCACGTACTCGCCCGGGTGTTACGTCACCTCTCTGGTGCTTCTCATCATACTCACCCTGGCGACAATGTGATTCACTCTCACCCATGTTTCAGTTTCATTTCTTCACCAATGATCTTAGTCACTTCATCAAAAGATGGGTCACACTCTTCTTTCCCGTTTGGGTATTTTACAGCGCTGGGTGTTGGATCCTACGCTGTGGTCAGGAGCTGTTCCACGCCAGCGCGGTCAACACCGTCAACTATGTCGTAGGGCAGGGGAACCTGACGTTTGACAACCTGAGGAACTTCTCCAGAAGCTTGGCTGCGGCGAAGGCCATCAAAGTGGACGAAATTTTCTTACCAGCAGACGTTCAGCAGAAGATCGATGTCATAGAGGACAAGCTCAACTCTTCGGCGAACGAGCTATCCACTCGCGCGTTGGAAAACTCCAAAAAGATCTCGAATGTGCTGAACCACATGTAAGTTTGGCTCTGGTTAACAAGATTTGCGGTACACACTTCGCTTAAAGTTTTCGTGGTCCTTAAAAAATCTAGTACTCCCTCCGTTTTTAATTATATGACGCCTAGATTTAAATAATTACTTTTGAATGTAAAATGAATATAATTGAATTCATCATCAAAAGTACTTTAAGATTAACCTATACACTTAGCTATTTACACAAATATTTTGAATAAGACGAATGGTCAAACGTAACGAAAAAAGTCAACGGCGTCATATATTAAAAAACGGAGGGAGTATTTGGTGTTCTAATCTATATGAATATGTGTCTCCTATTGGTGATTCTTAATCAGGCAGCACGATTTAATGTCTGTTGGGGTTGTAATGCTTGGCCTGTCAGTGCTCGGATTCCGTAAGTGTTACTCTCTGGACTTATTATGTTTCAGCTCTCTGAAGCCTGCTGATGTTCTGATCTGAACTTGCTTGTCAGTGTCCTCCATACTTGGGTGGCGGTTTCTTGTCTCCCTGTAAGTAGAAGTTTCAATACATACAGCTAATTTATCACTCATTTCACACACTCTGTTCACGCCATCTTCTCGTCATGAGACATCGCCCCATGTCATATCTCTGCAGATTGGTGATCGCCGGATGGATCATTCTCGCCACCACGATCACAACATCTGCTGTTTTTCTCCTCTTGCACAAGTAAGCCGTCCGAGTTCTGGACATATAATATGCAGATGCAGTGTTGGAGTAGGCATTGTTCAGAGCATTCTAAAAAAAATGTTCAGAACATTCAGGCACTGACACAGATAACTGCACCGTGCGTGGCAGCGTGATGGCGGACGCGTGCGTGGCGATGGACGAGTGGGTGACCCACCCGCAGGCGCACACGGCGCTGGACGACATCCTCCCGTGCGTGGACGTGGCGACGGCGAACGAGTCCATGTACCGGAGCCAGGAGGTGACGGCGCAGCTCGTGGCCCTCGTCAACAACGTCGTCGTCAACATCTCCAACCGCGACTTCCCGCCGGCGCTCCGGCCGCTCTACTTCAACCAGTCGGGCCCCCTGATGCCCCTGCTCTGCAACCCCTTCAACCCGGACATGAGCCCGCGCGCGTGCGCCGCCGGCGAGGTCGACTTCGACAGCGCGCCGCAGGAGTGGAAGCGGTTCGAGTGCCAGACGGCGGGGCCGCCGGGGTCGGAGACGTGCGTGACGGAGGGGCGGGTCACGCCGGCGGCGTACAGCCAGATGACGGCGGCGGCGAGCATCAGCCAGGGCCTGTACCGGTTCGGGCCGTTTCTGATGCAGCTGCAGGACTGCTCCTTCGTGCGGGAGACGTTCACCGCTATCAGCCGCAACAACTGCCCCGGACTCGAGAGGTACAGCAGGCACATCTACGTCGGCCTGCTCGTCATCTCCGGCGCCGTGATGCTGTCCATCGTCTTCTGGATGGTGCACACGCGGCAGCGCCGGCGGCGCTCGATGTGCAAGCGGTTGTGATGGCGTTGCGGATGGCACGAGCAAGCAGGGAACGAGCTGCGTCTTTGGACTGAAACGGTGGTGAACGAACTGTACTATTATGTGACTTGGTGGATCAGAAAGTGAAAGCTAAAGGGAAAACCAGTACTAGCATTTTCAGGATTACTGGAAAACGGTGGTGAACGAACTGTACTTTCTGAGTAGGCATGCAACTTTCAATGATATTTTCTGGAGCTCCAAACTTTATGTGGTATTTTCCGTAACGGAGAAACTTTGAGGACTAGAGAACCAATTTTCCTACAAGGGGAAGACCAAAAGCTTTTCAAGATTATTGAAAAAGATGCTCCAGCATTTTCCCAATAACATATTACCAATACACGGACCCATAGCCACCATCTCTCCACATCCGCCCATCACCTCCCTGCGTGTCTCGACCGAGTCCTCTCAACTTGAATGGTAGAAACTAAGATATGCAACTTTTTAGTAATGTAGATTATGTTTGCAATTTGAAAAGTTGAAGAGTTTTGTTCTTTCAAAATGGTCACAACCAACTAAGGTGGGCTACATCCAGCCCAGACTGCTTACTCCTCGTGTACCCCATATGTGAGCTAAAAAGGCCGTAACGTGAACCTGGTGCGGCAGAGCGGTACATCCCATGCGTGCAGGCGCACTGGCCGTCTGATTTAATCAACGACTGGGATTCACACTAGGCCTATATAAAACTATTTGCTCTGGCTGGTTCTCCGAAACCCTAGCACCATTTGTTCCCTCCCCCTCCATCTAATCCCTCAGCTATGGCGGTGCTGCTGCCACTTCACTTCCGCTCGTCCGTCTAGGCAAAGCTACCGTGTCCTCCTCGTCGGCTCGGTCGTCTCTGTCGAGCGTCGCCTCTGCTTCACTGTGAGTCAAGAGATTTTGCTTCCTTTTGGACCATAGAATTTCACTGAATGATGTTGTAGGTGGGGGAAATTCCTTATGGAAAGCCTATCCGAGAACAATCGGATATGGCATGCATATGGTAGATCTCATTTTGTTTGGTGACACTTTAGGACTTCGGAGTATCTTGCCGAGGCATCCTTTCAGCGTTGTCCGTCATATTTATGCTTTAGCCCTTGTATCTTTTTATTTTCACCATTAGTGCAGCGCTGCCTCCCGAGGTTCCCCCTCTACATGACATGTGGGCCCTCACTTTTTGGGCTCAGCATTTCCTATCTGGAGATTTCTGCCCGTGGCTAGCCAGAGCACAGAATTTCCTTCTATGATGCAATTCGTGAATCTTTCTTTCTTTGTGTTTTGAAGGAGGTTAAGGGCTCGTTGGATCTCCTAGCATTTCAAAACCATGGTTTTCGAAAACCAAAGTTTTCCATGCACAAGGCATCGAATACCATAGTTTGCTATAACCAGAGTTTTGTGTGGTATTCTGAAAACTTTGACGTGTTTGGCAGTTTTGGTATTCAGTACAGTCATTTGCCTTCTATATGGTATTTGATTCAGCCACCAGAATGAAATAAAGCAAACTCGATGCTCTGTAGGCTGTGTGTTGTGCACCCTTGAATGAACATGGACGATCGATCATTGATAATTCACGACGCATGCATGGGCGCTGCAGCGTATTGTAGCAGGAACAAGGCAGGTGCAAATAACTGCAATTGAGCCGGTGCCAGAGCTTGCAAGACGTGGCACAGTTTATTAAAAAAGAGGTCCTGAGTGGATTATTTAAAACTCTAAAAATACCATGGCATTTGGGATACTATGGTTTACAAAACGTGGTTGTTTGTTGCTTCCAAACACCTCAGAGTTTTCAATACTTTCGTATTTTTTACAAACCATGGTATTCCGTCAAAACTCCAAAAATACTTTGTATCCAAACAATGCCTAAAGGTGTTCCTTTTTACAAGGGTGGAGAGCTTTGTGTTTGTGTTTCAGCGTTTTTCTCGTTGCCGAAAAAAGATTACTCATTTATATCTTCCGCATCATTAGTTCACCATCACAGTGAAAGTTGGAAAGAAAACTATCGGTTTTTTTTTAATCAACTCCGTGTGTTGGGATGCTTGTCTGAAACAAGCTCCGATCTGACTAAAAGGATCTTCTGTTTCCTTGCATCTATTGTATTCTTTCTCCATTCCACATTACTATTACGATGCTGTACGTAGCAATTTCAAAATTGAAGGCGCATGCATTGTTCCACCTCTTATATTACATTTATTTTTGTCTACTACTTCATGGTTTATAAATCTCTTGCAATTTTTTTTAGTTATATCTCAATTTGTATGCTTCTGATTTATCGCTTACCATTGTAACCAACGAATACTCACTCTGCAGATCAGTTCGAGGGCCAGTAACAGTTGGTGGTCGTGTTGGCATTGGCAACAGATTTGCTGACAGTTCTTGTTGTTCTTCGATAAGGTGAATATTTGGTTATCTGTACATTTCTTGGATGGTATCAGTGTGTAATCGTGGCTAAACAACGAATACTCATAACTGTAGCGAGTAGTTTCTGCAGGCTGCAGGTAGAGATTTCTCGGAGGTAATCGTGGCTAAACACTTCTTTCTTTTGTTTTCTGTTTGTGCGCTATTTCAGTCCCTTGAAACCCAAGAAGAGGAGGAAGATGGCAGGAGACGGGAGCGGCACCGGCGATGGGGTGTTGGGCGGGCGCATGAAGCTGCTTGCGGCCAAGGTTGACTCCAAGATCTTGTTCCACAAGGACGCCACGAAGGAGTACATGGAGCTGAAGCACTTGATCGGCGACATCGCCGAGGAGAAGGCGAGAATGGAGCAGGAGGCCCCCAGGAGGGTGGCCGCGGCGCCCCCGGAGCCGGCGCAGGAGCAGTTCGCGACGGTGAGGGAGGAGCTCGCGGCGACAAAGGCGGCGCTTGCAGCGAGAAATGAGGAGCTTGCGGCGACAAAGGAGGCGCTTGCAGCAACAAATGAGGAGCTTGCGCTGACAAAGGAGTTGCCTGTGGCTAGAACTGGGCAGCTGGCGGCGACGAATAGGTTGCTGGCGGTGACGACGGTGGCGCGGGAGGTAGCGAAGGAGAGGGATGATACGTATGAGGAGCTGAAGGCTATCGTCGCGAAGGCTCAGGAGTTGGAAGCCATGAAAAACCAAGCTGAGCAGCAGAGTCCGACTGGGGTTGCAATTGATTCTGTCCAATACCAACCCTCAGAGGTAAATTTTGACCCATCTTAGTAGGTTTTTTTTGGACTGCACTGTTAGGTAAGTGAATCTGATTTCTTGGGCGGCACTAGCATGTTGGGTAAGTGAGTCTCTAAGTGACAGGTTTTACTAGTACACTAGTCAAGTGAATCTGACTTTATTTTTGAGGTATATAACGGAATGATGTTGAGTTATGATCCAAATTCGGCCGACTTCTGACGGAGCGAAGCGGAGGCCCGTCGCCGGAGGCTTGGGCCGTAGCGAAGCGGAGGCAGAAGTGGCCCATGAGGCCCGACCCTGATTCGGCTTGGGGGGTGCGGGGGGCGAAGCCCCCCGCGGTACGGTACATATACTCGTTTAGGGTTCTACCATGAGATCATCCTCTTGTAAGCCGCCGTTCGGCGTTGTAACCCCAACTCTTGATAGTGAATTATTGCTGGCTGGCGCCCGTGGTTTTTCCCTTCCGCATTGGGAGGGTTTTCCACGTAAAACTCTTGTGTCCCCTGTGGTTTGATTTCTCGTTCTTCATCGCCGTTTCGATCATCGGTTGTAACAAATGACAATTTTTTTTAAGAAATCCAAGTGAATGACATATTTTCAGCCTCATTCTTAATCTCTGTAAGACAGAAACGTGCCTGTAAATTCGGTGAACCTTTTGCACGAACATGAACCCCTGTTGTCATAGCTTTTATTCTAAAATTGAACATTGCCATCTTGTTACACGGCATTTTTGTTCGGAGATGTCTCGTTCTCAGGTGATTGAGATTTTGCTAATCTCTTAGTCACTTTTTTCAGCCATTAAATTTGATCCAACCACCCAAAAAATTCATTCACTTGTGCAAAAAAATGTTATTTGAAAAAACGAAATTGTTCCACCCAAGAACTAATTGTTCTATCTGTACAATTGATTTGTTCCAGAAGCTTTGTTCCAACAGTTCAGTTTCATTGTTTCAAAATGTGACTGAGAGATATACGAAATCTCAGTCACCTGAGAATTAGCAAATCCTTTTTTGTTCAGTCGTTTCTCCTTGTTAGGTTCTAGTATTATGCTCATACGAATTTTTCACTTTGAAAGCAGAGGCTAGCTGGCCATCATGCAAGCACCGATGATGACTTGGAAAGGGTTCGAGAAACTCTGATCAAGGTTTGTTTATATCACTGAACTTGCCTATTCATGTCCATTCAAGATCCATGAAATTTGAGGTGTGAGATAGTGACTTGGTGATATGTTGACATGTGGTAACTGGGGTTCTAGGAATTCATGCAAATTGACTCTGGTAGGCGTGTCCGGGGTGAAGGAAATGGGGAGATTAGACGAAAAGCCGTTCCATGCTGCATGCGCTGCCAAGCTGCCTCAGAAGCTAAAAAGGCGGCCTCTGAACTTTACGCCACATGGGAGATGTTGCTGAAGAACCCAAGCTGGAAGCCCTTCAAGACGGATGCAGATGGCGATAACTGTGAGGTAGTCAATTTTCGTAAGCATTGTACCACTTTGCGGCTCATGTTTTGGCGATTATAAATATATATTGGTGCCATATTTTGAGAATAGGATGAGGCCATAGATGCTGATGATGATAAGCTGCAAGAGCTGAAGTGGGAATGGGGAGAAGACGCTCATAATGCTGTTGTTAGTGCGTTGATGGAGATGAGGGAGTACAACTGCCTGAGCAACAGGAGCGTCTCCTATGAGCTATGGAATTACAAGGCAGGGAGGAAGGCCACCGCGATGGAGTGCATTGAGTACATGAGCAATCAGGTGAAGCTACTCTCGGCGTCCAAACGCAGGTAGACCCGCAGGTAATGCAGCGGTGTTGTAGACTGATTTCCTAAATAAATTTGACGGAGTTATAGTAGTTGTACATTGCAACATTCTATCGGTTGGTGATTTTAGATATAGCATCAGGATGTGGTCAACAAATGATAGATTTTTGTGACACTCCTTCTAGTCAAGCATTTGCTTTGCCTCATCCTGACTAATATTTATCCTAAGAATGCCTGCTCACACACTCACGCTTTCATTCCGTTGCTCTGCAGGGACGCTGGGATGCATAGTGTATGATGGCTGTTTTACAAGGCTGCAACCCAAGAACGGGCGTGCGTGTCTATCAGACATCGCTCGAGCGTGCGTGTCTATCAGACATCGCTCGAGCTACTGATTAGCGATTGTGGCGGTAGTAGTTAGCTTTTCTCCTGTTCTGTAAGTCGGCCTTCAGGTCCAGTGATCGAGACTGTAGCAAGTAGACTCCCCATGCTTGACAGTATGATTAGGTGATAATCGTGACTGCAAAGATTGAATTTCATTTGGTGAAACAGAGTTCAGTGCATGTTTGTTTCTGTTTGTTTAACGGTCACCTTCACATCTGCTGCATTTTAGCTTCTAAGAAACATCTTGCTTTTTTTTTTTTAGAGTTCAGAAACATCTTGCTTTCAAGGTCAAAGCGAGCTGTAGTTTCCATGATTCAGATTGATACATCTTCGCACCTGGAACTGGAAGCACGTTTTTTGGGAAATCCACGTTCCATGAAAGAAAGGGTATAGAGTAGTACGAACTAATATGCTAGCCACATTTACTTTGTCCCGCGGAAGAAAACTCTCTATCCTCAGCCTGTCCCTGTGATAGCTCGCAGGTATTACCTGTGGAATCAGGACAAGATTAATGGAGATGCAAGAACACTACAGGTATCCTTCTTGTAACAGCTACTACCTAGTACCGTCAGGCATCAGCTCGTGGAGATAGGCCAAGTGCTTGACAAAAGTCACGAGCACCAACTGCGCCATGCCGTGCCACACTCCAGCTTGGAGAAATCGGTGATCAAGCGCCGCTTCCATCACTCTCTGTCAGAGGCACAATTATCCCGTCTGGGCGTCCGGCCGTGTAACCACTCCCCACGACTTCCTATAAGCTCCCGCCTCCCACGCGATCGCCAGAGCACAGAGCAGAGCACACGCAGCCGCCGCGGCGATCGATCGAGCATGGACTGGCACGCGTGGCTGTCGGCGTCGCGGCTGGAGCCGGCGCTGGTGTACGAGTACGCGCTGGTGTTCGCGCGCAACGAGCTGGAGGCCGACGACGTGGCCTACCTCGACCACGAGCTCCTCCACAGCATGGGCGTCTCCGTCGCCAAGCACCGCCTCGAGATCCTCAAGCTCGCGTGGCGCGACCGCTGCGGCGGGCGGCGCTCTTCCTCCCTCTCCTCCAGGCCGCCGCCGCTGTCCCGGCTCCTCGACCGCGTCGCCAGGTACGTGCGCGCGCTCGTCCGCCGCGAGGAGGACTCGACCACGGCGCTGGTGCTCGTGCCGAGCCAGCAGCAGCAGCCGCACGTCGGCAGCAAGGGGCGCCGCGGCAAGGCGCTGAGGCGGGCCAAGTCCGAGCCCAAGGGTTCCACGACGCCGAGAGCGGCCGCGCTGGCCATCGGTGGCAGGGGCGCCGCGGCCGTGCACGCTGTTAGTAGGGACCTGGACAACGGTGCCAGTGACGGCGAGGAGACGGTCAGGTGGGACAGCTTGTTCCGGGACCTCAGGCCCAACTGATGCCGTGAACCAAAGATCAAATGGCTGTGTGTTCATGCTTGGTAAGTTAAAGTTGTGTTGCTTTGGACTACCACCCTATATATCCCAACTCCAAATCCAGTGGTGTCGATCGTGTTGCATGTACAAGATACGTAGGGTAAGATCTGGAGGTGATTCAGACGCTTGGTTTGTGCCGTCTGATGGCTCCAGCTAGGACTGTGGCTGCGTGACGTTTGCTCCGATTGTGGTGAGTGGTGACCGAAATCCTGTCTGAATTTCTGGTTCTCTTCTTCTCGCACAGACAAGATTTCTGCAGTAATTCATGTATACGTTTGGTGTATTGTAAACCTGTGTAAAACTTCAGTAATTTGTTGCTTTCTTCATTTATGCTAATAATTGGAGGTCGCTCACTAGCTCTCTTGCATGCGATGGTTACCCGAAATCGTCGTTAGGTGCATCAGTGCGCTAGTACGTACCACCTTGCCTGACGGTACACATTAAGCAACAAGCAGCCGAAAGTCAACAGCAACACATGCAGAAACAAAGGAACATACTTCAGCAAGGTAGTACAGCTTGGCATCAGTGTTCAGTTGCTGAGTGTGTCTTCTTGGTCTTGCAAGTTGCAAGGCTTCAGCACTTCACAAACAGCAGACAGTCCTAACTTGTCTTTCAGCCCACAAAACAAGTGATCAAGTTCCAATGAACAAAATTATCGACTGTCGGTGTTTGCGTTTCCTAGGCAAACTCCAATCGGAGATCAATTCGGTACTGCTTAATGTATGCCTTGACGCATTGGCAGAATAAATAATATATGACCAGCTCCCAACATGAAACACGACTTAAGGAAATACAGATTGGTTTTGTTAAGACGCAGCTGTACATGACCAGTTCAGTACGGCTATCTTGCTCTCTTTTTTCCTCTTTTGTAACCCTTTTTATATAACTCATACATACTTTCTAGGGCATGTGTCTAGTATAAATTGTATGAATTGAGTTCACCTCATATCCTAATTCATCTCACATCCTGTATTGAGATTCTAACAGAAGTGAAAACATCATATGAAATATATGATGTTTAGGACAAGAAACCTAGTGTTATTTGAACTAGATTAACTGCCTTAAACGTCATACGTTTATGAACGGAGGTAGTACATGCCCTAAGTGGCTTGTTAGTGTTGTGGCAATCAGAAACCAACATTCTCTATTTTGGTTACAAAAGGTGCATGTCAATTAGCTTCTTGAAGACAGGGCTACTAGTTTACCTAGTATACTGATTTTATTTTTGATTCCTCCCAAGTAAGGTAAAGCCAACAATAGCTTCGGTCTTTCAAAAATCAAGACCGATTTATCTGGTGTTTACAAGAAAACAACAACCGCGAGTACACAAAAGAAAATTTGCTGTCGCAGAGTAGATTAGTTGCTCTTTCTTCAAAAAAGGTAAAACAAAGGTTGAACAGACATAATGATACCAAGGAATGCAGAATGCCAATCTTGAAAGAAAAAAAATCATCACAAAAGAACTTACACATAATAACAGAGAGCAGCAGCTATACTCAACTGAGAGGCAGATGAAAGGCATTGCAAAGGTATAACTTTCTAATATTTTGTATGTGGTATAAAACAAAGCAGGCAACATGGAATAGATTCCCAACCAGAGTGTTCTGCCATCTCAAGTCAGTACATAAATCAGAGACATTGCAAAGATGCTGAAATCAAATGCAAACCATGCTTTAGGAGTGGACTATAAGCTGTAGAAAATGCTGAAATGCTAGTAAGAACAAGGGCGCCTGGAGCTATAATCTCAGTCAAAGCAATGGCCATTCAAGGTCTGACGAAGAAACATGCAGAACTGCCGTCCTAACGATGAAAGGCGCATGAGAATATCACTATCAACATCAGACAACAGGCATGGATTGAATTGTAGCATCACACTAATGCTAGCAATTAGCGCTACATTCAACTGGAAAGGCAGATGAAAAGGCATTGCAAAGGTGTATAACTTTCCAATCTTTTGTATGTGAAAAGAAAAACAAATGAAGACGGGATAGATTTCCATGCCATCTCAAGTTAGTACAGAAACAAATATAATAAGATATGTTGAAATCAAACGCAAATCATGCTTTAGGAGTGGACTATAGGTTGGAGCAAATCCTGAAATGCTAAGAATGAGAACAAAATGTGCCGAGCTATGGGTCTCAGTCAAAGTTGTGATCATTCAAGGCCTGAAGAAATAGGCAGAACTGCACTCCTAACGAAGCTGTATGAGACAATCAACATCAGAAATGGAATGAACTGTAGCATCACAAAGTTAGCAGTTGGATAACGGCATAGTGAAGCATCTGAAATTGAGAAGAGCAGAGAATTGCATAAAAGGAGTCGACGTAGAATATTAACATAAGTCACATACTGACATAAGCATTCCAGATGATGCTGAGGAGTACAGACTACTATATTTACACTCACCGACTACGGCTCACCAAGCTCAAGTGTGCAGCAAGAACATCCCTGATTCTCTCCCCTTCCTTGTCTTTCTCCCCCTCAAAGTCCACAAACATATCAGCATCGGCATTGCCCTGAATCGTCTCCGGCATCGGCTCGCCGCATTTGATGAGAAAGTTGTGGAGCAGAACACCAGCGACCACCACATAGGGGAGTGCTTCTTGGCACTCGCCCTTCCAGCATTCGTCCAGGACCTGCCAGCGTGCACGCACATGGCCAAAGGCATTCTTCACCACCTGCATCCCGTGTGCGTGCACATGGTTAAAAATGCTCTCTTTGGATAAGTCATCAGTGGCGCCCGTGTCCTTGTACGGTGTCACCAGCCAGGGGAGCAGAGGGCAGCAAGCCGGCCCCAAGAAGTAGCGCGGCACGGAGCCGCCAATGAGCTCGCCTTGAGGAGCATTGGCAAGCACAATGGCCTGGGAGGTGTAGAGCTTCGTCCGCGGGAGGATCTCGGCCGGCGCCATGGACGGGTCCCAGCCGACGGAGACGTCGAGGAAGCGGCCGTCGGCGTCCACCAGCGCCTGCGCGACTGCGGCTTCCCCGAAGCGCGTGTACCCGAGCGCGCCGCAGCAGTTGGGCAGGGAGAGCGCGCAGAAGCCCGGGACCGCGCGGGAGATGCGGTCGGGCGCGGCGAGGTCGAGCAGCACTGCGAGGCGGTCGGCGATCGCGCGGCAGACCTCGTAGAACGCGCGGGAGGCGACGGCCGGGGAAGGGAGGCCGAAGCGGCGCGCCACGGCGCGGGCGGGCGCCGCGTGGGCGAGCCGGAACAGCGCGGCGCCGAGCTTGTGGTCGGGCGGCAGCGCGAGGGTCGAGGACGAGGAGGATGAGGCGGCGGCGGGGGCGGGGAGCGCGAGGGCGTGGAGGAGCTGGAAGAAGGCGGGCTTGGACATGCGGAAGGCGTCGCGCCAGGCGGAGTCCGGGAGTGAGGGGGAGGAGAGGAGGCGGAGGAACCAGGAGGAGGGCAGCGGCGGCTGCGACGGCGTGGGCGGG
Organism: Eragrostis nindensis; assembly: GCA_012490785.1. Lineage (NCBI taxonomy): Eukaryota > Viridiplantae > Streptophyta > Magnoliopsida > Poales > Poaceae > Eragrostis > Eragrostis nindensis. The sequence continues at coordinate 234,891 of JAAXCT010000418.1, forward strand.
GAGAGCGAGAGGGAGGTGAGCGTGAGTGTCTGCAGGTGGAGCGGGAGCAGCGCGAGGAGGCGGGACACGGCGCGCGCCGCGGAGAGAAGGAGCGGGTCCAGCGCCAGCGCCTGCGACGGGAGCAGCAGGAGGTCGCGGTCGGACGCGAACCGCAGCGCCAGGGTGACGGACGAGGCGAGCTGGGCCAGCAGCGACGTCAGCTGCGGCGGCGGCGACTGCGGTGGCGGCGCGGGAGGTGGTGGAGACGCCGGCGCCGGAATGGGCGCGCGGCGGCGGGAGCGCTTGCGGCCGGAGGCGACCATCCTCTGGAATCGCGCGCCGCGCGGAACGGGAAGGTGGTAGTTGTTTTTTCTTTTTTGTTTTCCCCCCTGCGGGTTTCGTGGAGCTTGGGCGCGGTAGTGATGGCAGCGGCGACAGGTGGGGGTGGGAGCAGTGGACTGAGCTCGTTGGGTCAGGACGGTAGATGGGCTCCCCCTCTCGCCTCGGGCTTGACGACGACATGGGCTTTCGCAGGTGCGGCAGTGGGAACCGGAAACGGAGTGCTTTCTCGGGACGTGGTGGAGCACTGTTACGTCGTCGTGTTGTATGACACATTGGCAATTTGGCATGCGCTTAATCACAGCAATAATCCCGTGTCAGGCCTGTTCAGGTTTTCATGCGGGCTGTTGAATGTGTAATTTGGCCCGAACGCGAGCTGTCGGTAGCAGAGGTCCGGTCCAGTTACGCGCACCGTGCAGCCGCTGCTGCTTGGCGGCAGATGCGGAGACAGGACAGACGGCGGCCACAAGCGCGGAACGGCGGAAGCGCCGGTGCGCGTGCTGCTTCCGGATGACTTGATGAGTGACGAGTCAACGGTCACGTCCCACCCGTTCGCTTCGCCGCTGGCTCCACGCGTCGACCATCCCGCGCGCGCCGGTCCGGCACCGCCCATCGCTGCTGGCTCCCCCACGAGCCGCCATCCTCCCCCACGAGCCGCCATCTTTGGCCGTTCTTCTCGCGACGAAATTCACTGTCCCAGTCCTCGCTAATAATACCTGGGTACGTGCCGCTGCGAAATTTCTCTGCAATACTATACGTTCCATGTTTCTGCGTACGCGCGACAACGCTCATCGATCTCACCGGCCACCGAACTCGTTCTTCACTTCACCCGAAGCATCCTCGCAATCGCATTACCGCAAAGCAAATCAGGCAGAGCCCTCACAGGCCTCTCTATAGTCTATACTACACGGGGACGAGTCACGAGCCTACAAAAGGCAGAGCCACCTGCCTCCAACATTTGGATATGCCGCATTGCCGCCGCCACTCTGCCTTCGCCTCGAATCAAGCCCTTGTTCGACGTCATCACATTTTTTTTTGGCGAATGTGTGAGGAAGATCACATTAGCATGTACAATAAACAAATGAGCACATGCTAAAGCCCCTTTTAATTGCGGTTCAGCAAAAGACCCATTCAATTTGCCGAATTTTACTAAAACGTTTTCCATGTGAAACTGAACAGTTTCGCGTGGAATTCGGCCGATTTACGTAACTTTTGACTGTGAAGAAGAAATAAATGAAAATACAACCTCGAAGGTCGCCCTGTTCGGATGCTCATTTTGGGCTAGGCTGGTGGCTGGGAGTAGCTGGGACCCCACCAGCCAGCCTCATTTCCCCAGCCAAAACCAGCCGGCTTGATTTCCAGCCAGCCCAGCCGAACAGGCTGGGTGCCTTCAGGAAAGGCGCCGGCACCGCGCCAAGATCGGGATAACTGCTTGATTGTTTTGACATTTGTGATAAAACTATACTAGATCATAAAAAGAGAGATAGTGGGGATGCCTTCCGCCTGAAGGTTCATTTGGAAACATCGCGTGCCAGTAGGTTCCGTATTTTCATAAAAAAAAAAGTGAGAACCGTAGATCATAAGATGAGGGATGGAGGGGATGCGCATTTGGGAAATCTGATATATCGGAAAAAAAGGGTTGTGGAATTACTCTGAAATAGGGTAATATCCGAGCTGTTTCGCACCCAAACTTTATAACAAGTCGGAGTCTACCAAGGTCTCCTCCTCTCATATTCCTCTCCAATAACTCGCTGTCGCTCGCCTCTCCTCCTACAACTCCAAAGCCGCCCCAAAACCATGATGTCCGGCGAGGCCTCTGCGCCGGCGGCGGACCGAATTCGGGTTGTGGGGGCGTGGGCCGGCGCCCTGGAGGTGGACCTGGACGTCTGGACGGTGCCGATGCTGCGGGCGGAGGTCGCGCGGCGGGCGGAGGACGTCGAGCCCGACCGCGTCGGCCTCATCTTCGGCGGCCGCGTGCTCAAGGACGAACCCCCCGCGTCGCTCCGGCAGGCCGGACTCAAGGGGAACGCCAAGTTGCTCACCACCCTGGCATCCCCCGATCGCGCCAGGGAAATCGCCGCCGAGGCCGCCAAGGCCAAGGCCGAGGAGGAGCACGCCAAGAGGCTTGTCAGGCTTTGGTAAGAATCTCGCTTCGCCGCCTTCTTTTTCTTCATCAAACCCTTGAGGGTCTTGTGGAATTTTAGGTTTTGCGCTCCTTTGTTTTGGCTAAAATTACAGTCATCACGGAAAAAGGATTCACTTGGCAGTCTAAAATTAGGAAAGGCGATGGATTTTCTTGTCTGGTTACTGTTTCGTTTGCGAAAGGTGCAATATTTCACTTCGTTCTCGGTTAGGGTATTGAATGTATCTTGCACAAGATTAATCGATGATGATTTTACACCAGTGATTTTTGTATGATTTTGTGATATGAAAAAAAGAAATCGAATAATTTGCTCAGCGATCATAATGCGTAGTTCAGTGATCAAGTCAATCAGTTCATACAGGGCACACAAGGTTGTTTGTTTACCTTGAGTGAATATAGTGATGACACCCACTTGAATTGACCACTAAGATACACCGAATTCTCTAGGAACTCATGATTTCTTTTATTTGATGATCATCACTGATTGGTGTGATGCTTTTATAGGGATGCTGCAAAAGCTTTGTCTCAAAGGCATTCGGATGGCTCCTACCTTGAATATGAAGACTACAGCTTAGATCTTGAGGATCAAAGTGGCCAGAAAGTGATGTTTGGATCTGTAGATGATATGAAGTAAGTAGACTAAATCTTCTGTTTTGGGTTATATATAATTATGATCTTAACACCACCATTAATGGTACTTGTAGGGCTTTGAAGATGGCTCTAATGCTTCATCAGAAAGGCAAAACTCTAATGACGAGACAAATGCATAAGGAAGCACTAGATGTGTTAGTAATGGCTGAGGTACTTCTGTAGTTCCGTGCTTTCTTTGATTTATATGATTGCACCATCTTCTTCCCACTGCAAGAAGCATGCGCATCTTCTGAACTGCTGTGAGTTGGCATGCGTTGTATACAACTATATCTCTACAATGACCAATTTTTCATTGTTGTAACAGGAAGCGTTCTCCCTTTGCGATGCAAAACTCATTGAGGTAACTACTGTGAAGAGTATTCTTACTTGTGGCTGTATCAAAGAGGGTGCTGAAATTTCTTTTACTTGTGTTCTGCAGAAAGTTGATAATGTGCCAATGCTTCAACTGGATATAGTCTGGTGTTATTTTATGCTTCGTGATATATCACGCTTAGAAGTCGCAGGTTCTCGCCTTGAAAAAGCACGGTTAGGACTTGAAAGTTCCCATGGCAAAGATTCCACTCGGTTCAGATTGCTCCAGGCTGGTCGTCAAGCAGACCTTGCTATGTGAGGCTTACTTTTTTCTTCCTGTACTATATTATATGTTTTGTTTTCATAGTTATTTTCATTGAGAAGTGAGAACTGCTCCTTAGAGACAAACTTATGGATACATTTTCTATTGGTGGATGAATGGAGGACCAAACATATACTTTAAGAAAAAGAAAAACAGGCCAATAGACAGAGGGAGCTATTATAAATAGTTTATTTTTAAGAGTACTTGTTTCAGAGGAGGTTCTTTAAGCATATTAAATCCTTTTCAACCTGTGAAGCAGTTTAGAGTTGACTTATGTTGATCCTAACATACTCAATTTTCTTTCATGTGTGACAGTTATGTAAGGCTGGAGCTTTTGGAAGGAGTGGTAGCGTATCATAATGGTCATTCTGAAAAGGCACATGGATCTCTCACTTCTGCACAAGCTAAATACCTTCAGGTATATTGGTTTGGTCATCCTTTTTATTCGATACCTTCTTTTTATTATTCGGCACCTCGATGCTTTAGCACCATTGCACCCTCTGCCAATCAATGTGAGGCTTATATTTTGCTAAATGCATCTGTAATCAGCTTCAAGTACCAGATGAAGCTATAGCAATGCTGACAGAAATGGGATATGAAGCAAAATCTGCAAAAAGAGCATTAAAGATGACTGGGTATGATATTCAATCATCTGTTGATCTCTTATGTGAAGAGCGTGAAAAGAAAACACGTAGAACAGAGGAGGATCTGAGGACACAAAGTGAGATCATGTGAGCTTCTCAAACAAATAGTTCGCCTCCTATTCTATTTATCTCTTTTCCATTTTTGCTGTGGCGTGATAGTTTCTTGGTGTTATTCTAGGGAACAAAAGGCATACGGTAGAACACCTATGAACAAGGCAGTTGACATGAAGAAGCTGAGGAACTTGACTACAATTGGGTAAGTATGTTGGCCTTCTTTAGTTGACACAACTTGAAGGGTCCTTTCTGGAAATTGATTCGCTGTGTTTTACTTTAGTTATAATGCTATTGGGCATGTACCTCGAAAATGTATAATGGGTGGACTCTCAGTGAGTTGATAAATATAACGAAATTAATAAAGCAGAAGTGATTTGAGAGAGCAGTAGCCGCCACAACGCTTGGTGCACCTAAAGCCTAAAGTACCTCGTTCTTTCAATCAGAATTTGTTGCGATCAGCTTAAGTTAATGTAATATTCGGTTGATGTTGGAAGGGTTGCCAAAATTTATTTTGCCAGCATATAACCACTGCCGTTAAATCTCAAAAGCACCTTAGGATGTATTACTGTTTCTTTTCTTCAAAAAAGATTGTGTTGCAATGTTACTTTAGTTACTTAGCATTGCCATAGTTTTTCCACCATATGTTTCATTTTTCTTTTGATCCAATGCAACAGCATGGTGTCAGTAGCCCTAACCTAAAAATCTAGGACTTTTGTTAGATATTATTAGGACACCTATTCTTGACAGGACCGATCTTTCCTGAATGTGCATGATGACATTGATTTTGCATTTCCATTGCTTTACGCTGCTGCTACTGCGCTTCCTATTACTGACCAGTTCTTTAAACTTTTTAAGGTATGAGAAATATCTTGCCGCTGAAGCACTGCGCATCAATGAAAATGATTCTGAAAAAGCATTAGATATTTTGACAAATCCGGAGCAAAACTGCATCCTGCAAGTATGTGGTGCCCGCACTCTTCTTCCCCCTCGCTTGGACTAGTAGCTGCTTTGCGGTTGTTAACACTTTCTCATCACTCGCAGAGTCATCTTGAGGCAAGGAGGCGACAACGGTCATTACGTGGTATGGCTCAACACAGCAATATACAGTACTCTTTAAGATTCGAGTGGCCTCATAGGAATTGGAGTAATGAACTTTCGACCCCTTTTTGTTATCTTCTTTCCTGCCAGGGTTGGGTTCAATACCGTCGAGCTCCAGAGCAGCTGCTGCCAGAATTGCTCAAGCACTCAACAATTCACAGGCTTTGGTTAACGCTCTACCACATGCTGGGGATGGAAACCCTCCAGAGCGAAATGATGCTGTGGAAGGAATCACTCAAGAGGGAAATGACGCTGTGTATGGGAACCCTCCGGAGGGAAATGATGAGCAGTTTGTGAACAACGCAGAGGCTATGCACAACTACGAAGATGTGAACGAAGATGAAGTTATGAATGATGAACCAGATGTGACTGAAGTCGAAAACCCTAATCCAGTTGCAGTCAAAGATGCTGCGATAGAAAAAGAGCTTGCCAATGCGCTGACGGGGGATGCCTTTGATGACTATGACATTGATGTTAGCAACGAAGGACAGGCCATAGCAGAGTACTTGAGCTTATTGGAGTCGGCTGCAACGTCCTGATGTGCCTACATAACGTATAGCAGGTTATAGAGCCAATTAGATATGTATCTCAAGCGCCAGTAGTAAGATACAGCTAGTTTAAAATCGAGGGTTTAACTTGGTAGGGTCGATTTGTACAGAATGCTACCATTGTGGTAACTATATGATGCTTGGTAGTTGCTTTGCTACCGCGCTGAAGCAGTCTCATAGTCTTATTGATGACAGCTTTCTCTTCTGATTGCATACTGAAACTTAGGGGTACATGCCACAGCAAAATGCAATCAAATGCCTTCGTGACAGACATGTTTGCCTCCCTCTCAAAAGATGGTAGCTCCTTTCGAAATTAAATCGTTTATATAGTTGTGTTTTTCTGAACTGAATCTTCAGATGAACTCTGATCTGAAAACAGTTTTCCATCGAGTTTTTTGTGATGACAACTAGAAACCTTGCTGGTTTCCATCGAAGCACAGATCGTTAATGTCTTAATTTACAGGAAGCATTGCAAACAAGATTTAAATTAGAAATCTTTGATACGAGGTACACAACGTACATTGACAATGGAGGACACACCACATGCATATACAAACATGCAACAAGGATAGCAAAGTGAATAAATAATTAAACAATGCAGAAGCGAGTGGCCTTTTCAAACTTTGTACTCGAGAGGGAAACGAGGTGACCCATCACCCATGGCATCATCGATCAGGCACAGGTGTAGCCGGGTGGCACGGCGCAGCCGCAGTTGAGGAGCACCTTGAGCGCGATGGGCACGTAGACGGAGATGTCGAGCACCTTGGCCTTGATGGCGGTGCAGAGGCACGCGGCCGCGGACAGACCGGCGATGCCCTTCACCAGCGGGCAGCACTGCACGTTGGCGTCGCCGATGTGCACCTCGTTCCCGAGGAGGTCGACGCACGCGCCGAGCTTGAGGGCGTCGATGGGGCACGTGTCCGAGGGCGGCGACGGCGTGGGCGACGGCGGCGGCGGGCACGCCTTCCGGCCGCCGTGGCGCACCTTGGGGCTCGAGTGCTTCGGGCTGCCTCCGCCGAGCACCGGCGGGAGGGTCACCGGCGGTAGTACTCCAGTGACCGGTGGTAGTCCGGTGACCGGCGGCAGGGTGACTGGCGGCAGTCCGGTGACCGGAGGAACGGGGAGAGGGGTGCCGAGGACAGGCGGGATGGGAACGGACGGCAGGGGGAGTGAAGGCAGCTTCGGCACGCTGACCGGCGGCAGAGGGACCGACGGCAGGGGAACCGACGGCACGGGGAGCGAAGGCAGCTTCGGCACGTCGACCGGCGGCAGAGGGACCGACGGCAGCTTCGGCACGGCGACCGGCGGCAAGGTCACCGGTGGTAGGGTGACGCCGCCCGCGGGCGTGCCGGCCGAGGGGGTGCCGGCCGAGGGAGCGCCGGTCTGGCACGAGTTGCACTCGGGCTGCATCATCTCCCGAGCCAGCGCGGGCGGCGAGGAGGAGAGCGCGAGCACGGCGAGCACCAGCAGCGCCGAGAGCTTGGTGGACTCCATCGCTGCGAGCTGAGCTGCGGCGTGATGAGCTGAAGCTGAGTAGTGCGTGCGTACACTGTGATGTGAGGAGGCGTCGGATCGAGCTCGCCGTTTTTATAGGCGGGCACGGGGGGCTTCGAATTATTGGGCGCGCCGGGGATTGGTGCGGTGGCATGCAGGGGAAGAGGAACAGGTCACGTGAAGCCAGTGGGATCGCCAGTGCTGGGCGCCTTGGCTCCTTGCCAAGCCGCCAAAGATTGGCGCAGTGGCGTGTGACTCGCGCTTGGTCGCGTCCGCGGCCATGATTGCGACGCACTGCTGACTGCGTCGTCCCGTTCGTCTCCGCTGCCATGGATTGGAGCTGGTGGCCGCGTGGTTTGCTCGTATCGGCGCTCGTCGCTTGCCTAGAGCTACATGTTTCTGGAAGGGCAAGTGGGCGACGCCAGTAGATGATTGAATTGGATGGTCGGCTCGGCTCAGAATTAGAACGAAATGGTGAAGCTATTCGGTTTCACTTAGATTAACATTTGTGTGGTCATCCTTCTGATACTTTTATTTACAGATAAGCCTGGTGCAGAAGCGTATGCGCTCTTTTCAGTTCGGCGTCCAAGCAGCTTCTTCGTTCAACAATGGTGTATGCATAGGGATCAACTCGCTGAACGGGTTTGAGTGAGGAAGAAGCTCTGTTCTGCGTACTACCAGTAAATGTTAGTAGAGCAGAGATTGCCAATGAACTTGGCCAGATTACATTTTAGTTCAGTTTTTAATTAGTATGTTCAGCATTATGCCAGCCTAGCTAATACTCGTAGTAGCCTAGTAGCACCACAAGTCCAGAACCAACCGAGCTAGATCGCCGTGCTCGGTTGAGCTTCGTAGCATAGCATCAGTCGCATGCGAGCGACTGACAGAATCATAGCTGGTTGGGGTCGGCCCAGAGCAATCACTCTACACTTTTCACCGATCTGGCTACGCTACATGTTCCCAGATGTCTTGTCATACGTTCATCATAACATGCGAAACCAGCACATAGCAGTGCACCTGACGTCTTATCATAGAAGATGAAATATATTCAGCATGCAAGCATACAAGAGCATTCTGCAGCTCGCCATGTGACATGGAGGGCCGGTTTTATCTGTGGGACATCGCCTGAATTCTCATCGATACAATTTATATGCGTGAGAATGTGTTCTCGGATCTCCAATCTAAATCAAACCACATTTTTCAGCCATTACTAATCTCTTACTAGTTTTTTTTTTACGCAAAACTCAACAAACAAACTCATTCACGAAGCACGACCATACATACTGACAACACACTTTGCGTTGGAATATGCAAATGACAATGACGCAATGTGACATCAGAAAAAGCAGAACACGAATAAAGATCATCACATCGACAGCACGCTACAGGAGCGTGCGCTCGTAGTGAGGCGTCAGACACACTTGAAGCCGTCGGGGAGCTCCGTCTTGCATGCGCTGGCCAGGACGCCGACGCCGACGGTCCACTCCGTGGGGATGCCGAACACGGTCTCCTTGATGGTGGTGCAGAAGCACGCGGCGGCCTCTGCCGCGGCCAGCCCGTACGCGATCTTGCAGCAGGCGCTCTCCAGCTCCGCGCCGGCCTGCAGCCCCGTGGCGCCGAGCACGCCCACGCACGCGCCGAACTTGACCGCGTCCCACGGGCAGAACGGACTCACCGCGTGCAGCAGCTTGCGCGACGCCATCGGCGCGGCGGACGAGAGGGTGGCCGCGGCGAGGAGGAGGAGCGCCAGCGTGGCGGCTTGTCGGGCGGCCATTCTTCGCTTGGTCAGAGCTATCGATCGGATGGTTCGGTACGTGCACTGAACTTCTGACGCGCGATGCCGTGCGTGGCAGCCTTTGCTAGCTCGGTCGTTGTTGCTGTTCCGTTAGGTACGTTTTTATAGGCACGCGCGGGGGCCTTTCCATGCATGGTGCTGGGCAGTGGAGAACGAGACATGCTGTGAAAACTGCGTAGTGAATAGTGATCTGGCAATTAACGGTGCAGACATTTTTTGTACGCGAGTACATGGATCAAAGTAACTTACGCGTACAGCACGGGACTTTGTTGCGACAGTACTTCTCCATACATTTGTCATGCAGCTATGGATGCATGGGCAACGAGCCAATGGTCACATGAAGAGAGCGATACCAAATTTGTGATCCTGGTGGTCCACGGCTGCGTCGATCGAGCGCGCGCTTCTTGCACTAGCACAGCTACGTGAGCCAGCATGCATGGCGTCTCGTGCCGATCGATCGTCCCTCACCTCAATGAGTGCCTTACCGGATGTGCGTCTGGTGCCGATTGATCTTCCCTCAATGAGTGCCTGACTGGATGTTGTCAGCTCTCGTACGTGCATGTGACGGGGGAGTGGCTTCATCGATGGAGCGAAGCGAGGACAGGGCGACGATGGGGAACTATGTTGGGAATGGCGACACGAGGTGCCAGCTTACACTCTAACAGCTTCAGGATCTCATCAATCAGTCGCCTCCACACAACTGTGATCTCTAGCTTCTCTCCGAAGCTGAACGGATGACCACCATTCCTGACCGATCCAACTAGCTGGCATGTGTTCCGGAGCCTGGACGCGATGAGGGTCAATGACGGAATCAAACAGCAGAAACTACCATTGGTTATTCGTTATTCCAACCTGAATCTTTGCCCCTTGGCGGACGCGTTCGCCGCGCACGTTCGCCTTAGATTTGGCCCGAGGAGCTTCCTGTCCTCAAGTAGCTTGTCACCCTGCCCTGGGCACGGCGCACCGGCACCAGGTCTTCGCCCTGGCACGAATGCTTCCCCAGCGGCAAACGCCACAAGCGAGCCGCAGCGGCTAGCTAGCTGGTGTCTCTCGTGATGAGCGCGAAGCAAGTCGAGCAGCCTTGGGCTCGGATGGCTGCGCGTTCCGGCCGCTCCGTTTGTGAGGCTGGTCTGGGAGCACGCGCGCATCCAGTGTTTCCCGTGCCAGGCGATGAAGTTTTTCAGTTTTTTCGAGGCCCATGCCCATGGCGGCTAGCATGCTGAGACGGAACGAGGAAGCAGAGACAAATTGACGAGGGGCCAATGTAGAGTCGACTAGGCAGTGACGAGCACACGTATCACTCGTGCTATCAAAACCAATATACATCGAACTTCACACGCCACAGCCAAAGTCATATGTAAACTGTACACGTATAGAGGAACATGTAATCTTTGTGACCAAACATTGGATTATACAACTACAGAAACAAGCAACAAAAACTCAATTATGATCACTTCCATATACTAATTTTCTGAGCAAGCTCCATCCTGATTCCAGCGTTCCAAGCTTGTTGTGCGACGTGGATGCAGTACTAAACACTGTACAGCGTGTCAAGCGCGACCAAACACAAGCACTTCATGACAGAATGAAATCAGACTGCGGGGACCTAGTACATCCATGACAGTCAGCTCGCATCTTTACCGACAGGTTCCCTTGTTGCTGGTCTTGTCGATGTTCAATACAGGAAGTATGTCAGGGCCTTCACGACCTTCTCTGGCCTGCAGAACACATGCGAGACGTACGAAGGATCAACAGAAGCATACTATGTTCAAGGTCGAATGAGTAGCAAGTGTAAACAGAGGGTCAAGGACATATCAATTGTGATATGTTAAACTCTGTACAAAATAATTCAAGTACGGAACGAAAACCAACTGATGTCATTACCAGTCCTCTTGCGGCATATGACCAGCTCCTTCAATTGCCTCCAGTTTAACAACACCGGGGTTACCTTTCTTGAATTCCTCAGCTATTGAAACCGGTAAGTACTTGTCTGATATTCCCCAAGCAAGCAGTATCGGCTTATCCCAGCTGCAGGAAGGTTAAAAAAAGGTTTCAGCTCGGTCAAAAGTTTTCACAGATTCACATTTCTAAATTCAATATTGCTAGCATGTATCCAGAATGGAATTTTCGATACTCCGATATTAAAGCTGAATATGAACTCCTAGCCAGCATAAGGCATAATCTGCATATTTTCTATTACTCCCTCTGGCTTTTAATTGATGGTGTTAGAAAAACGTTCTTAGCTTAAAATGAACTAAGAATGTTGTCCTAACGTCATCGATTGAAAACCGGACAGAATAGACCAGAGGCCATGGTGAGTAACTGAATGTACATATGCACTTTGCTAGTTTGATTAATTACCTGTTGGATGAAAATCCTGCCGAAATTCGACTCAATACATCCTGCAATTTGGCCTTCCTGGCAGTTTCAAGCAATGCTAAAGGAAAAGAAATAGAAGGAGTGAGATGTTAAGACTGCCAAACAATTGCAGTAACTAGACATGAAGAACCGATTTTCCCCCCATAATCAACTAATAAATAAATAAGTGTTGCAACGACTCTCAAAAAAGATGCAGCAACTGTTCATCACAACATTCATTCTGGAAAAATTCCTTGATAGCCAAGGACAACATTTCAAATTGGATTGAGAAGTGGAATAGATACATGACATATTAGAAATATAGGACGTAGGAGTATGGACTAACCAAATCCAGGGGCACCACTTGATAGGTAAGGTAATCTATATACATCAGCCTTCTCATTTTTCAGCACATAGCTGTCCAACAAGTGGAGCACAACATGAAAGTTTAAACCAATGTGAGAAATGAACAGCTTGACGTCATCATATGGCAAAAAAGACCAATCTTTCTTATTCTTTTCAAGCAGCATCCAGTTCAGCAAGAAGCATAGAGGCTCACTAGAAAGAGTTTGTGCGACAAGGATACATACGGGCTACCTGCTTCAATGAATCTCTCAGCCAAAACAGCATTTTGGCAAGTAAATTCACCAACAAGAGGCAACCTGCATCAAATGATTCATTCAGTTTACTTGCAAGTACAATGCTACCTAAAAGAAGGAAGAACAACAACCACAACAACATAAGGAAGAAACAATGACTAGAAACAGTGTAACAAAAGACAATCCACTTGTAACCAAATAAATATTGACACAGTACTCATCCACGAATCCAAGTCATTTTTGTACATAATAAACTAATAAAGTACAGAGTAGAATAGGAAAGGTGAATGTATTAATCAAATTGCAAAACTTCCTAGGATCATATGCCCGAATTCACACCACCAACTCAAAAAAAATTTAACTCCTGCATTTGAAATTTTACCAAAGCATACTGGTTCATCTATAAAGGGTAAGAATTGGAGAGCAACTCAGAGTGCAAATGAAACAGAAATAGCTGACCTTAGCTGCTGCAACACTCCAGGCAGTGGAGAAGAAACAGTAAGTGGACTGTTAAGGATAGCTAACTTAAGAACTTTGCTTGAATTCTTCAATGCCCACGTCAACCCATAAGAACCTACCAGAAATCCCTACGATGAAATGAATTAACAGTTCAGATGATCTATAGGAGATAAGAAAAACTACAGACCATAGTTCTACGAAATTTCCAACTTTGTACCTGGACAACTAAGAAGAATGGTTCAGTGATATTTAGAGCACCAAGAAGATCATCAAATGCCTTGTGGAACTCCTCCTCTGCAAACATACAGTATTTATAAGTTTCTGCAAACAACTCTGATTTTTATACACATTTTCCTGACCTTTAAAGTCGAATCCATAACCAGTCTGTGGCATTTCACTGAATCCAAATCCTATCCAGTCAGGAGCAAAGCAGTGGAAGCCAAGATCTGCCATCTAGTGAGATCAGTTGATGTTAGGGATGGAATGATTGACTGAAACAAAAGCAGCAGTGGAATGCGGCTATTAAGCTTTTATAGAAGTTGCCACTTGAATGCTCAGAATCAAATCCTTATTTTTTCAATAGTATATGAAATGGTCCCATTTTGTGGCCAGTTTTTTTTTTTTAAAAAAAACGTTGCAGCTTTCATGTCAAGGGACCATGTAGATCATGTAAGACTCTAAACTTTTTTAATAAAAAAAGGGAACAATCTACATAATAAAATTATGATTGAAAATTGAAAATACCTTCCTCCAACTAAATAATTGAAAGAAATGGCCAAAATAAACAATATTTATTGACAAATAATGCACATAATTGTTAGCTGCATAAGTTGTAAATGACGAAGCTAACCTGAGACATAACTGTGCGATAGCTAAATGACGAAGTAGGAGCTCCATGAATGAACACAACAGTTCCACGTCGTGCATCAAGTGAACCTAGAATGTATGGACAAATACATGATATAAACAAGCGGATGAGCTTTTCTTATCAGCGTTAATAATCCATGAGGGTTCTTGTTACAGTTCTTTGGTTCATTTCGTTCACAATTGTGACTACCCTAGTGGATGAATTCATACAGCACACACTTAGCATAAGAAAGTTCCACAGAACTACAGAAGTAATGTTGGCCGTTAGTCCATAGATATTCAACGCCACAAAGGTCTCCAGCAATATGTATCATCTTACCATTGCTTTACATTCATGGATATTTTTTCTATTCGAATGACAATGACGAGTGTAATACTGCTACCTCGTCACTCTGTGCATTCAAGTTCACGGTCCTTCTAATCACGACATCCCGTCAACAAAAAGGATGATGAGCCAAGCGTACCTGTTTCCCTGACGAACCATCGAAACTCCCCTGCTCTGACGTACGAGCCGTACTCCCTTCCCTTGTCCTCAATCCTCTGGACGCAACAAGGTCAGTCACTAATAACTGATCCAACAGCAGATATGATTAACTGATTGCTCTAGTGGGGAAGGATCAAGCACAAGTAGGAGGCGCGGCAAGGCATGAGGCATTACGTAGAGCATCTGGCCGACATTGCCGTCCTCGGCGGGGACCGCCGGCAGCTGGATGGCGCTGCGGCTGGAGGGGTTGTCCGTCACGAACCCAAACGGATTGAACGCCGGCTCGTCGTCCTCCTTCTCACTCCCATCCTTGCCGCTCGCCGCAATTGCCCAGCCGTGTCTTGCTCCCCGTTGCAGCCGCCTCCCGCCACCGCGGCACAGGGAGAAGCCAACGATGCCGCTGCTGGAAGCCGCGGGAACCGAGGGAAGGAGGAACAAGGGAGCAGAAGAGGAGGAGGAGGTCGCGCAGGGGCAGCAGCGCGACATGGCGGCGGCCGGTGGCGGTGATTGGTGATGCTCGGATTGGTGGATCCCGTGTGGTGGCCGCGGGGGAAGCGAGGCACCTCGGTTGGCGCAGCGGCGTCGAGCCACGAGAACAGAGGATTTGGTGTGGGGCCCGTGCAGTCCGCCGTGTGGGTGTGGCCGTGGCTGGCGCGCGCGCAACCGCTGAACGCGCGCCAGGACACTGGTTTGTGCCTTTGCGCACGGCCCGTTCTACGATTCTGAATCTGGGATTCTGGGGTCAATTCTGTTCCATCTCAACCGTCGAGTTTACCTTGTGCAGCAGTATAAACAAAGGTCGTTTGCAAGATGATGAGTTTAGGAACAGCCCAACAGGCACCCGCAACCTGTGAAACCTAGCACGCCCGTGCTCGCCCTTTCTCTTGTCAGCAAAGGACGCCATGGACGCAGGGCCGAGGTTAATGCTTAGCCCCCGTCTGACACGACAGATGTCAACGGGTTAAATTATGCTTGTGTTAGTGGAAGACCTGCTTTATTCAAACCAGAAAACTGAAGTAAAACTGAAAAACCCTGAACTGTAAGGACGAACTCTCTGTGAGCTGTTTAGTAGCAGCAATCAAATGACCCAATTGCCTTCAGGAACCGAGCTGACTGTTTTTTTAACTCATTTAGTACAAGTTAACTTACATCTTGGACTAAAAATGTATCAAGTTTACATTGGTACGAGCTTTGAGGCATTGAATACACTTGCTAACCTGTAAAACAACGGATAAGAACTCGATCGCCTTTTGGCATTTTGATCAGATAAAACCAGGAACATTGGATTTAGGATTAAACACATTTAAGAAAGTACTGCAACTTCAGTTGCACGGTTTCAGAGCACTTGGAGGAAAACCAAGGACGCTGTAGGGCTGCAAGTCGGCAGAGTGTCATTCCCTGCTGCAGTTTAGCACTGATGAATTCTAGAATGAACAAGTGCAGCTAAGGATTCTGAATTAGATAAGTAAAGCACGTCCGAAACAGCATGCTGCTCTTTTACAAACATAGGTAGTTTTTTTTTTTTTTTGAATAAACACAAACATAGCTAGATTGGTTCACAATGACGAAATTACAAGACTTCAAAGCCTAACGATTAGAGTGCTCTGGCCTCTCAAAATTCCTACAATGCCACGCATATACATCTGTCAGATGTGGAAGGCTGGAAGCAGTATCTTCAGTCTTGAGCGTCCGCCTGGGGGTGCGGAGAAGCCAGGAGGCAGAACAGGAGTATTGCAATGACGTTACTGAAAACAAACGCTGCCAATCCCAGCACGGCGGCCTGCTTGTATCGGCTGCATGCTCCGGGTGCCATGAGTGCGCACGAATCCATGTCCCTATCGAAGAACAGCTCGACTGCCAACATGGAAGAGCTGGAGGCAAAAGTCTGGCATGAAAGCGCCTGCACGAAAATCGATTGATCATACAAATCCAAAATTCTACAAGCGCATATCCAAATCAAAATTCTATAAGCGTAGAGTTGACCTCGCAGCACAATACGCACCATCTCAGAGAGTACGATGGCCCAGGACCCGCAGTGTCCAGGCAGTGGTGAATGGAAGAATACCACTGCAATGTCGTACGACAACCTGGCAACGCTAAAAACAAACTGGATAGACAAGGTAGCCTCAAGAAACCTAAAAGAAAAAGAAAAAAATATAGTAACCAATTTATATCCAGTTTAATACTATTTCTAATACACAAAATGTAATTATCCAAGGGTTTAAAAATTATTGGAATGCTGTGTAGTTCGTGTTACCAGGCGCCTCAACCATGCATGCAAATGAAGCACTGCACAGAGATATCACAGCAAACCGACAAGCGAGGAGTGAGGTCACAATGACCCTGTGCAATGCCAGGAATGAACGGGAAGTGTTAGTACTTATAAACAGGAAGCTCACGCTTAAAACAAAAGAATACGGTTGCAGATTTAACCTCATTTTCGTTGCCATCCCCGAGTGAAGGTTCAACCACTAAGCAGCTCTCCAATAGCAGCTGAGTATCCGTTAGTTACTGCAGAGCGATATCATATATCACCGTGAAGAAAAATCTCATAGGTGAATAAGATGCTGTAAAACTTGACCATTTAT
This sequence comes from Eragrostis nindensis, assembly GCA_012490785.1. Classification (NCBI taxonomy): domain Eukaryota; kingdom Viridiplantae; phylum Streptophyta; class Magnoliopsida; order Poales; family Poaceae; genus Eragrostis; species Eragrostis nindensis. The sequence continues at coordinate 251,604 of JAAXCT010000418.1, forward strand.
CAACAAGACATTGATGAACATCAAATTTACAAGCTGACGTAGAATCCAGGAGTATATGATTAATGATCTGTTTATGACTGAAATTGTGACTGATCAGGTACAACTGAAAATTGCCGGTAACTTAGTGAGACGACTACATGCAATTGATCAGGCAGTTCTATTGGGGTGATGAAAATGGAAAGAGAAGAACTCACTAGGTTTCTTGGGAGAAGATGCTACTACCCAAAACTACTGGAGGTTTGGGTTTTAGAGACTTAAGTTTATTCAATCAAGCTTTATTGGTACGCCAAGGATGGCGCCTTTTGTAGTACCTAGATAGCCTCTGTGCAAAGCTCTTAAAAGCCAAGTAGTATTATCCAAGTGGAAAATTGCTGGCCGTTGCCGGACCATGAACAGTTATCAGTTGATGGACCTGACTGGCTGCTGCTGAGCATGCAGCACATGTCGAAGGAAGTGGCCTCTGTTCTCCTGATGACTCTTTGGCGAAACTGGTCAGACAGGAATACAATCATTCATGGCGGCCCATTTTCTGAATTTGGTGCAGTAATTAGCCTCGAATCCTTTGTCAATTCGGTTCTGAACCTGAAGATGATCAAACCGGATGATAGGAAAGGTAAAAGCCTCATGTTCAACCATAGAGCAAAAGCCAGCAGGTGGAGCTACATCGCATCCAACAGAAGCTGTACGGTGGACGCCACCGGAAGAGGGATGGGTTAAAATCAATGTCGACGCGAGCTTCGTGGAGGCAACAGACAGGCCCCGGACTTATAGTCAGGGACCATGATGGTGGGATAATGATCTCTCGATGGCGGCTTTTGTTCAGCAGAGGAGGCGGAAATGCTGGCATGCAAAGAAGGCCTGTGGCTGGGGCTGGAATGGGCACGCAATTGCTTCCAAGTTCGTTTGGCTCCAATTCGCTTCCAAAGTTAGTTCTTGCTTCGTAATTTTGTACCATAAGACAGCCCAGGTGGTTCAGAGTTAGTTGTTTGGTTTCACGTGCTGCTTCCAAGTCGCCTTTTTAATTTGCTAATGTGAAATCTCAGCATTTCCTTATAATTTTGCCAGCAATCCTCCACATACGCACAGGAGAAGATCACTTAAACATAGTAAACCATAACAGGTGCGATTACATCATACTAGGTACACCGCCAACCTACACACAGAGTCATTCTGCTTGGCTAGGTGTTCAGCGGACTTGGAGGAGCAGCTAAGAAGCACAGGGATTAAGTACAGTAGCGTTGAAACTCGACTCAAAGTCCTAGCTGTGGAGCCATGAGAAAGAGGACGATGAGCGCGGCAGCGGTGGTGCAGCCAGCTGCCGACAGGTCCAGCATGGCTGCTATCTTGTACCTGCTGCACGCCCGGGGCGCCAGGTTAGCACAACGACCGGTGTCCCTGTCCAAGTACATCTGCGCCGCCATGGCGCACGCTCCGCCCCCGTAGGTCACCCACGAACAAGCGCGCAAATCGATCAACCGATCAGGCGATCACCAACGTCGGAAGACAAAGTTTTGAAAGATTTAGAATTTAAACTGGGCAAGGTACGCACGAACTCGCCGAGGATCACTGCATAGGAACCGTGGAGACCTGGCAGAGCAGCGTGGCCGAAGGTCACCCGGGCATCCTGGTACAACCTGGCGACGCTCCAAACAAGCTGAATAGACAGGGCCAACCCTAACAACCTGCAGATCAGAACGCAAATGAACAAACACGCTGGGAGAAAAGAAAGTAATCCACATATATAATGATCTAAACAAAAGTTAGGACGTTATCTTACTTGAACGGCGTGTAGTCCTCCTCGTCGGTGGCCGTAACCAAGAAGCAGAAAGACGCGCCGCAGAGCACGACAACAGCCACTCTAAACGCCAGAAGAGCAGTCGCCACTGATCTCCTGCGCCATATATACAGAGAAAGCTTTTGTCATGTTTGGCTTTCATGTTAGAACAGAAAGCAGCTATGCCATTATGCTCGAATGTTAATTGTACAATAAACAAAGAACGGATGTGGTACCGCATTTTGGGTGATTGCCTTGCCCGCTGGACTGGCCGCCGCCAACGCTGTATACAGAGGGCAACAATCGCAGAAGTTAAGATGGACATTTATGAATTATTAAAATCAGTTAATTTACTTAGGTATTTATACAGGTAATAAGTACTCGTTAATCAGACAAAAATGATCTTGTTAGTCACACAAGATAATATACTGTTGAGCGTGTTGTATACAATATTTGATTATCGATATCATAAACTGATCTTGTGAATCAACCAATGTTCATGCATTGAAAGACCTTTTTTCAATTGCCGAGGAGATTCCCTTCCCTTGGATGGGCCAAAATTTCGGCCTAAACCAATGGATGGGCCAATAATTCTTTTTCCTCCCAACTAGCAAGCAGCCTGCTAGGTTCGATAATTTTACCAAGTAAATGAAAGAAGAAAGAGGATTGTTCTAGCTACTAGCGTGCTGGTTCATTTCCTCCAAAGATAAAACAGCTTCCGTTTTGAGTTATTGAATCAATAAGACAACAAACATGATTGGAGCTGGACATTAGTAACGAGAGAGAGTGAGAGTTCATGGAGGAGTGATATTACCTGTACGTGTGTATCTGCTTCTTCGGAAGATGTGGAGGGAAACAATGTCACCTTTACACGACCTGCAGATAAAAAAAATACTCGTATCAAGATTCAAGAAGGTACTGCATTTGCATCTCGTGGACGCACCACAAGGTCCACAACTGGAAACTTATCAATTAGCAGCAGGAGATCCTACACGAACAATCGAACGGCGCATATTTTCCAGAATCCAACTAGTAAATTAATAAGCAGCAGGTCGCAGATAATTACACCAACAAGCAGGAAAATATGATTATCCACCGCAAATTAGGAATGAAATCATCATGCTTCCGAAGAACACAGCTAATCGATCCAGCAGGCACCAGCAGATTAGTGACGGCGAGAAGAAAGTATCAGAAGATGCAAAAAGAGGAAGAGCTGATCACAGTCAGTACAGCAGCAAATGGGTGCCGATCGCGCCACCTGGAAAAGAAATTAAAGACGGAGATGAACAGGTCGATCTCGTTGTAACTGAACTAGCATGCGCACCACAACCACGAACGCAGCCGACACACTGATCGGCAATAATCCATCCGCACGAGATCGAACGGAAGGAAGGAACAAACAGCACGAAACCGAACCGATGATGTACTGGAGGTGCCGCGCGCCACGCCATGATCAGTCTCGCGCGCTTGACGGGAATGGGGAAGCGAGAGGCGGAGGGGAGAGGACAGGGAGCGAAGATCTCACCTCGTCAGGAGCAGGAGCTAGCTGGCTCGTTGCTGCGTGCGGGGTATAAAAGCGCCAGAATCCGCGAGCAACAAGAAAACCAAGAGCGAAGCAGACGGGTGGGTGGGGTAGACCGGTAGATCAGAGCGAAGCGAGGGCGTGACGGGTGGGTGGGATCGACGTTGCTAGCTCTCACGCACGCACTAGTAGTACTAGTATCTCTCGTCTCATACTCTCATTAGCGAGAGAGAGAGGGGTTCATGGAGGCGATCACCTATGTTCGATTCTTCAGAGTGGGGAGGGAACCAATGCGCAAAGGGGTTGGATCACCTTTATACAGATCGAGTTCGAGGTACATGTATCATTTTCTTATAAAACCCCCTTATGCTATTATTCACATTAGCAATATTCACTAATAATGCGTGTTAATGGGGTATGTGTGGTGCAGACTGAGTATCATATAGACAGCTTCAAATTACGGAAAATGCATGGTAGCTGAAAGCCTTAAACAACCTTGCCGTGGACTGGTAACTGCCATAGCATATCTGGCTAGTGGCAACGCTAAAATTGACAAGACATGGGAGTAACAAGGATCAATAATGCTTCCTTTTCGGTTTCCATAAGTAGTTTAGTCCACACAGCATGCACATCTACCACATGCGATTGTCAGGCACTGTCAAACACATGACGTATCATACCATTATTTTGCAGTTTGTAACTTTGTACCAACCTAAGCACACCTGGGATCACCACTTTTGTGTCCCAAAAGATATACATATTCAGTTTCTCTCTTAAAGGCTTCTCACTGACTAAATCATTATAAACATTGCATATTTAGAACATTGTACCGATGCTTTAAGTTTTCGAGGATCACTGATTCGTATATTGAGAAATTTGCAGAAACTTTGATCTCCTAGACTTCAATCTGAGCAAGTTTCATAGTTCACGGGGGAGGTTCTTGATCACGGTGGGTATGCTCATTCATGGATCATGATATCAAGAATCAGCAGGATGTTTGAAGATAACTCTTTCTTAAATGAGATACTTCCCAAGGTAGGTACGTTAAGGCACCACCTTTGTGACATATAAGGTAAAGACATTAATCTGATCTCTTCTTCTCATAAGGCAGTTGAGGCACAGGAGGCGGGTCACACGAACTTCCCTGAGCAGTCACTATCTGTTTTTGCTTCTCTTGGAGATTCGCGTTATGTTCACACGTGGTAAGGAATGTAAGTAGTAGTAATTGTTACAGTACATGGTTTGATACAACATACAAATTCTCTCAGCTTCATTAATTCTGCAGTAGTAGTTACAACTTAATTTGTAGAGCCAATTTGCTATGGTTCACACATATTTAATCAGAAAAAAAGAAGAATTAGGTTTTGGTCAAAACTATCTGTTAAATCTTCAATATGATATATACTTCCTCAACAATATGACCAAACGAGGGACAATCATTCTAATGCCAACATGTGGTGCTAAACACATTTTTGGCGGGTCGAAAAAGAACATATGTTTGGCTGGGGATCCATATAAAATCAAAGTTTATCTCATGCAGTTCGGAAGAAACCGTGAATGGTTCACCATTTGAACTTATCTAAACAAAACCTGGCCAGCAGATTACAAAGCCATACTGGCAATAGCGTTACACAAACCTAACTTTCTTCTCAACAACCCTAGAGAGCGCCTTCACTTTCCACCATAGAGATCAGCTAGCACATGATCTGCCCACGACCGTCGTATATCAAACCAGAAAAATAAATGTTGATATATATAGTCCCCATGATATTTGGGCTTGTTTGGATGTTATAGCATTTATAGATTTTTCCGCCAAATCTAAATGATATGACAGTTTTGCACGAGTCCCCTTATTGTTTCTTCTCTACTGTTTCAGCTATTTCTATTTGGTTTGCACTCTTAGTTGCTCTCCACAGTTCTTCCCCATGGCTTTCTTCCCCATGGATAAGCCAGTATGCTCCGGTACATTATTTCAAATGCAAGACTTGAGTTTTTGAATTAGTGGCGTAAATTCAGGCATATGATCCTATGAACTTCTGCAAGTAAAATTGATTTATATGTGCACATTTCCTCTTCTACTCTGTACTTTATTGGTTTATATGCGTAAAAATGGCTTTAAATTGTGGGCTAGTAGGCTTCCTTCTTAGATAGATGGGAGGCAGCTTAAGCTGCTCATTTGGGACTATGTGAACATTTTTGTTTGTTCTCTTTTTCTCCTACTATAATGAAGCGGCAGAGCACCTGCATTTCTTCGTCAAAAATAAAATAAAATAAAATTGTGGGCTAGTACTGTGTCAATTGCGATCAAGAAAATCTCAACACCACTACTACAACACCATGTTTTTTCTAAAAGAAATGTTGGTAATTAAATGCATAATCGACACAGTTGAACATCAAAGCATGTATGTTGCCTGCTTGTATTATGTAGTTTTTGAGAGGATAATATTATGTAGATTAAGTGCCCAAGAATGGCCGGTTCAAATCACAAAATCAAAGGTTTATCGAGATTGTTATTATTCCCTTCATATATGTCGGTGCGCACATCCATATGAACACACAATATTATTCGCAATACATACATGCAACTAACGCTTGCCAAAATTTTTACCGGTGTTGTTGATAGGCGACATCTGTGAATGCAAAGCCCCAACATCTCATGTCAGCATTGGCGGATGGCAGTTGGGGTCGCATCTTGGGCAGTGTTGCCTGCACTCATCCCGAGATTCAAAGCACGGCTCGGGCTGTACATCGAGACAACAATAGCACTTATTATCATGGCACCTACGGCCAGTCCTCTTCACACAAAGTATACTAACAACGTCACTATTGTTAGTGCCATTCTCTTCTAACACATCTGTTAAACTGTAATCATCTGCAATAGTATGGTCTTTTATTGTAGTCTCATCATCCCCTAGTTGTCGGCTTCCTCTTGCACCTGCATCAATTGCCAGGGTTACATAATTGTGGCTAGTACAATAGAGCACAACGAAGTTTCTAATTGCACAAATGAGATACTATTTATCACCATGCTTTGAAAACAATGATACTCTCAGTCGACGAACAAGGATCGTCCCTACTTATTATGAAACTCCGGTTGTTTTAGCCGATGATTCTTCCATATGTTGATTTCAGATCGGATGGCGTTCATGTATTATTCCTCTCCCTCGACCACCTTAATGTCTTCCTGTCGTCTCCTCCGAGCCCGCCTCCCTCACTACCCTAACCACTTCCTCTACTACACTAACCGTTTGTTTTTCTACTTCCCCACCATCAACCATACCCATGGCCTATCACCATGCCACTACACACCGCCTGTTGTTTCATCTACCTGGCATCCCACACCCTGCGGAACACAACAGCCAACTGAAAACTCTCTCCCCTAAACTTCGGCAGATGCATCTGAAATCACTAGCTCGCAATTTCAGTAGATTGTGGCGCAGAAAACTTGCATAGTTCATTTATATAGATCACCTAACAAAACTACTCATATATGATAGTGGAACACACCTTGTGCAGAGGCCAGAAAGCATGCTAGGAGCATGATGAACACAATCCCTGTCACAGTCATCCCTCTGGTGTTCCCCATTTGACTCACAAGAATGAAGATGGATGCAGACCAGGCGAGGGAGACTAATATAGATCATCAAGCACATGATACTCCCACCAACCCTGATATAAAACTGGAAACAAATAAATGCTGGAGATATTTAGTCCCCACGATGTGTATGGATTATATTAAATTTGGATATTATGGCATTTATAATTTTTAATGCCAAATCTAAAAGATACTCCAATTTTGCATGACTTTAAGTTGTGGCTTAAAATTGTGGAAGAATTCAAGTAAAGTTCTTAAATACATATCCTTAACATATGGCGAAAAAGACCAATCTTTCTTATTCTTTTCAAGCAGCATCCAGTTCAGCAAGAAGCATAGAGGCTCACTAAAAAGAGTTTGTGCGACAAGGATACATACGGGCTACCTGCTTCAATGAATCTCTCAGCCAAAACAGCATTTTGGCAAGTAAATTCACCAACAAGAGGCAACCTGCATCAAATGATTCATTCAGTTTACTTGCAAGCACAATGCTACCAAAAAGAGGAAGAACAACCACAACAACATAAGCAAGAAACAATGACTTGAAACAGGGTAACAATAGACAATCCACTATTCCACTTGTAACCAAATAAATAATGACACAGTACTCATCCACGAGTCCAAGTCATTTTTGTACATAATAAACTAATAAAGTACAGAATATAAGAGGAAAGGTGAAAATATTAATCAAATTGCAAAAGTTCATAGGATCATATGCCTGAATTCTCACCACCAATCCAAAAAAAGCTAACTCCTGCATTTGAAATTTTACCAAAGCATACTGGTTCATCTATGAAGCGGAAGAATTGGAGAGCAACTCAGAGTGCAAATGAAACATAAATAGCTGACCTTAGCTGCTGCAACACTCCAGGCAGTGGAGAAGAAACAGTAAGTGGACTGTTAAGGATAGCTAACTTAAGAACTTTGCTTGAATTCTTCAATGCCCACGTCAGCCCATAAGAACCTACTAGAAATCCCTATGATGAAATGAATTAACAGTTCAGATGATCTATAGGGCATAAGAAAAACTATAGACCATAGTTCTACGAAATTTCCAAGTTTGTACCTGGACAACTAAGAAGAATGGTTCAGTGATATTTAGAGCACCAAGAAGATCATCAAATGCCTTGTGGAACTCCTCCTCTGCAAACATACAGTGTATATAAGTTTCTGCAAACACCTCTGGTTTTATACACGTTTTGCTGACCTTTAAAGTCGAATCCATAACCAGTCTGTGGCATTTCACTGAACCCAAATCCTATCCAGTCAGGAGCAAAGCAGTGGAAGCCAAGATCTGCCATCTAGTGAGCTCAATTGATGTTAGGGATGGAATGATTGTCTGAAAGAAGCAGCAGTGGAATGCGGCTATTAAGCTTGTATAGAAGTTGCCAACTTGAATGCTCAAATCAAATCCTTATTATTTCGATAGTATGTGAAATGGAGCCATTTTGTGGCCGATTTTTTTCTTAAAAAAAAAAAACGTGGCAGTTGCCATTTCAAGGGACCGTGTAAATCATGTAAGACTCTAAACTTTTCTAATGAAAAAAAAGGAACAGTCTACGTAATAAAATTATGATTGAAAGTTGAAAATACCGTCCTCCAGCTACAGAATTATAAGAAATGGCCAAAATAACAGTATTTATTGACGAATTATGCACATAATTGTTACTTGCATAAGTTGTAAATGACGAAGCTAACCTGAGACATAACTGTGCGATAGCTAAATGACGAAGTAGGAGCTCCATGAATGAACACAACAGTTCCACGTCGTGCATCAAGTGAACCTAGAATGTATCGACAAATACATGATATAAACAAGTGGATGAGCTTTTCTTATCAGCGTTAATAATCCATGAGGGTTCTTGTTGCAGTTCTTTGGTTCATTTCGTTCAGCATTGTAACTACCCTAGTGGATGAATTCATACAGCACACACAACAAATAACAATATTCTAGCAGCAACCACATAGGGAGACATTTTGTTTTCACATTCATAAGAAAGCTAGAAGTAATGCTGGACATTAATCGATAGATATTCAACGCCATAAAGGTCTCCAGCAATATGTATCATCTTTCCATTGTTTTACAATCATGGATTTTTTTTTTTCTTTTTGAATGAGAATCACTAGTGTGATACTGCTACTTCGTCACTCTGACAGCATGTAAATGTGCATTCAAGTTCATGGTCCTTGTAATCATGACATCTCGTTAAAAAAAATGATGATGAACCAAGCGTACCTGTTTCCCTGACGAACCATCGAAACTCCCCTGCTCTGACATACGAACCGTACTCCCTTCCCTTGTCCTCAATCCTCTGGACGCAACAAGGTCAGTCACTAATAACTGATCCAACAGCAGATATGATTAACTGATCGCTCCAGTGGGAAGGATCAAGCACAAGTAGGAGGCGCGGCAAGGCATGAGGCATTACGTAGAGCATCTGGCCGACATTGCCGTCCTCGGCGGGGACCGCCGGCAGCTGGATGGCGCTGCGGCTGGAGGGGTTGTCCGTCACGAACCCGAACGGATTGAACGCCGGCTCGTCGTCCTCCTTCTCACTCCCGTCCTTGCCGCTCGCCACGATTGCCCAGTACCCTCCACCGTGTCTTGCTCCCCGTTGCTGCCGCCTCCCGCTACCGCGGCACGGGGAGAAGCCAACCGTGCTGCTGTTTCTGGAAGCTGCGGGAACCGAGGGGAGGAGGAACAGGGGAGCGCAGGAGGAGGAGGAGGTCGCGCAGGGCCAGCAGCGCGACATGGCGGCGGCCGGTGGGTGGCGGTGGTGATCGAATTGGTGGATCCCGTGTGGTGGCCGCGACGCGACGGAAGCGAGGCGCCTGACGCGACGGAAGCGAGGCGCCTCGGTTGGCGCAGCGGCGTCGAGGCAGGCGAACGAGGATTTGGTGTGGGACCCGTGCAGTTCGCCCTGTGGCCGTGGCTGGCGCGAGCGCAACCGCTGAACGCGCCGTGCAGTACTGGTTTGTGCACGGCCTGTTCTACGGTTCCGAATCTGGGACGCAGTACTGGTAAATCTTCAGTTTCTTCCTGGCTGCCTACTGTAAACTCTAATCACTCCTAGATTATAGCAAAATCATAGGCACCAAAGGGATTCGAAATTAGATTGGATAGATTTGAATACAAAACCGCCGCCTGCAGGCCACAATCTCGCCTGCCAAACTTCTAGTCCTATCTCTCAGTTCAGGGTACCTAAAGTTTGTCGCTTACGATCCTGAAGGCCGCTTTGGGAGAGTGGGCAGGTAAATCAGTAATTGACCCAATCACCACCGAGAAATTTGGCATTGGTCTTCTTGACCCTAGAACTCTTCCTTGTGGCTTCAATTGGTACGGATTCCCGCACGCGTACTCCAGATTCCGCATTTGATAACTGAGTCTGAACGGGGTCAAGAGGTAGGCTTCTGACACCTCCATTTGTTGAACTTGCACCAAATGATGAAGATTGACCGTCTTCTCTTCCTTCTGCTAGTGGTTTAGCACTTGTGTTAGAAAGCAGATCGGTAATAATTAGAAGGGAAACAGTAGATGACAAATTATGATATTTGGAACAAATGAATCTATAATGCTAACATAGAATACTAAAATAAGAGAGAAAAAAACACATTGGATCAAAAGTTGATCCTATCCTTGGCAGATACAGAAGGGAGATCAAAGTTGAACGCTTGAACCTACAGCAGTAGTTGAGATGGTCAAAGAGCGACTATAAAAGGGAGATCAAAGTTGAACGCTTGAATCTACACCAGCAAGAAAGATGGTCGAAGAGCAACTACAATTTCATGAGTTCGTGGTCCACACCAGAAAGCCATACTCCAAAGAGAAAAGAAAAAAATCATTGTGCAACACTCTAACAATAGTACAAGACCGCCCAAGAGTTCATGATCTTCAAACCTCCAGAAGCAAAAGACTATGCAAATTGCAGCCAATACCAGAATAATCAAAATGCATGTATCTCAAACAAATGCGTACTGACCACACACACAAAAAATAGCTAGTATGTCAATCAGAAATTAATGGGCTACTGGATCAGGGGGCAGGATATTTCTGTCACCACCAGAAATGGTTCTATACCATCATACACTTGCATTCACAAGTATATTCTTGCCTTCTTAAATTCTACTCCCTCCGTTCCGAATCTCGGATTTTGTTGACGTTGGTTAGCTCAAATCTGAGCTAACCAAAGTCAACAAAGAAAAAAGAACAGGAGTATACTATAATAATAAATCAAATTGGAAAACGTTCACGAGAAAGAACAGGCAGAGCTCTGCATAAGCTGCTTAAGCTGGGATCTCATACAGACTGACCGCATCAAAACTCAAGTACATAAGCAGAGTAACTGTCTAAGCATTAGCAATACAATGTATAACATTTGGAGGTATAAAACTTTAACTGAAACTTCGATCACAGAATTGAAATGCATGATTCAAGTAACAAATGCTTATGTTGATCGGAAATTCAGAATAAACTTATGCAATGGTTACTAGTACAGTTCGACAATCACTTCAACAAACTAGGCACACAACCAAAAATGTCAAAACAAAATAGAAAATTAACACACATTCAAAGTATTTCTAAAGATGCAATGAACTGTAATTTATCACCTACTTGCAATAATAACTAGCCGTGTTCCACTGCAGTAAACAGTAGATGATTAAGCAAACATAGCTCATGACAGATAGATGGGTTCTAAAGATTCAAAACGAAACAGACAACAAATTGATCAATTAGCATGCATCTCGAACAAATTCGTACTTGCAGGACCAAAGTATGATCAAGGAAGACAATTCACAGTCTAAAAATATTTTTCTATGCTATTGGATCAGAGGCGCAAGACCTATTACAATATCACTAGCTAGAAACAGATATTCAGCAGTACAATCTGTCATCCTGAAACTACACAAGTCACTTGCACGGTGCACCACGGTTACACTGTTCACACACAGGCGGTATCAGTGCTCAAGCTCAACACTTGCAAATTCAATTCTGGATCAGAGATCACATCAATGCATACCTTACAGGTCTAAAGTAGCAGTCCTGGAATGGAATCACACTTATAACAAAACAGCAGACAGAATTTTCTTTGTGGAATGAGTCATATAACATCAATAATTTAACAGGACCCTTACAAAATTCCAGAAAGCAAAAAACAGGCTACAATCATGCATGGCTAAACACATGGTTGGGGCAGACAAACAACAATATAACCACAAATAGCAGTGTTGTTGGGATTCAACCATCACATGTAATCGCGGCGCTGTTGGGATCCCCACTATATGATAAAAATGCAACCTAGAAAACAAATTCTTAAGTCATAACACTTGCAGAGTTCACAATGGAAGGCCACCCATCACAAGAACTCACTTGTGAAGCTAATTGTGAGTCCAGAGACCACACCTCAGTCACATACACACATGATGCAGGGCAATGACATTCAAATCAGATCCCCAAGGCCTCGCGGTGCTAGAGAAGGAAAAGGAAGGAGAGGGGAGGGAATGGAGATACCTTGATGTAGACATTCTTGGCAGCCTTCTCCTTGCAGAGAACCTTGCTGCCAGAGGACCGATCCCTGCGCTGTACGAACCTCGCCGCCACCTTGGCCGTATCACTAATGATCCCTGCTTGTGTGCAAATAAGTTCATATATCGTTCCAGCACACATAACATAATTCCATGCATCAATTATTTTGTTTCTCATAAAAATAGTAACCTGGAGTGTAGAAGCTGATAAGTGGAAGCAACCAACATGAACCATCATTCTTCGTACGAACCTTCCTTAACTGCTCTGACTGATGCTCAAGTGTGAAAATTTCACGATTAATGCCTGTAAAAATGACATTAACGCCTTCAGCGAATCCAAGGAGCTCCACAACGTCCACGTATTCTCCTTTTTGGAGCAGGTTGCTGAGGTCCACAACCCTACGACATGCTCATGTCCCATTACCGTTGCCATCCTCCTTCCACGACCACAGTGCGAGACTCGAGTCCTCGTATACTCCAGCAATTCCCAGACCACCGTCCTCAGCATGCATGAGCAAGATGCCATCGTCGGGGAGACTACGCATGTCTTCTGGTACCAGGAAACATGTCATGCCACTTCCATCCAGATTGCACTTGAGGATGTACCGATATTGGTGGTTGAGCAGGAAGTAAACTGTTTGACCGACAAGGATGCTAGGCTTCTGGCTGCAATCATGATCGATGCCAACAGTGTCAAACAAGGCCACCTTAACCCAGGCACCCGTCTCCGATGAATAAAGACACACCACGAGGAATTTCTCGTTGTACGGACCACAATGTGCTTCGTCTTCGCATTCGTCTTTGCATCTGGAGCTTGTGAACACTATAAGGAACGGTCCTCCTTGGCATGAACTGTGATCACAACCATTCACAGCGCAGATCACCGCTGCAGAAGGCCAGATATACAAATTACAATGGTCTAACGCCGGAGGGAAGGGAACAACCCGTCGCACGCCTGTCATTGGCTCCCAGACGAGGATGCCCTGTTCCATGCAGAAGAGGGCACGGCCGTGCCGGCAGTCCAGGATAATGGCGTCCTCCGTCTCCACAGGCATTGGCAGGGAGAAGGCGGGTGTGGTGTTGGCGGTAAATTGGCCGTATCCGAGGAAGAAGCCCAGTATGGGAGGTGTTGGATGCAATAACCCGAGGCGACGGCGGAAGTCAGGGTCGGAGACGATCCTGAGCCACGGCTTGCAGACGAGCGAGGCGCGGAAGAGGCACGACGGGTCCTCCTGGGGGAGTCGGACGAGGATCTCGGTGATGATGTCGCTAGGGAGGAGGGGAATTGGGGAGGGCGGGTCGGTCGCGGAGGCAGCAGAACCTGAGAGGGCTTCTCCGGTGGGCGGCTGCATCTTCAGCTTGTTGCAGACGTGCGGCGAGCGACGGCGACGGGAGGGGTTGGGAGCGCCGGCGCTGAGCGGGATGGGTGTGCGGCGGCGCTAGGTGGGGCACGTAGCGGCGGGCGGGAAGGACTAGGGGCGGCGGCCCTGAGCGATCTGCGTGCGGTTGGGAGAGGAAGAGGGGCGGAAGAGGGGCGCCGGCGCTGGGAGACCTGCGGGTGTGACGACCCACACTCGCTAAGAGCAACTCCAGCAAGCAGGGCATGTAAATATGAGCCCCTACATGGTCATGTAGAGGCCGGCCCCTATATTTGAGCCCTTACAAAGTGGCTCCAACTCCAGCAGCACCTCATATTTCCAGCCCCTACATTGTGTGGGGCCTACAAGTCAGCCTCTTTTCCTTCTCCTCCTCTTCTCTTTCCTCTTTTCCTCTTCTTCCTCTGTACCCATCCGGCCGACGAGCTGCTCGCGCACGGCGTCTTGGCATAGGAGCGCGGCGTGGGGAGGACGGCCAGGCGAGGGGCGTGGAGGAGGGCGGGCCGGGCGAGCTCGCCCCATGGCGAGGAGGCGGGGAGAAGGGAGGAGGAGGGCGGGCCAGGCGAGCTCACCCCATGGCGAGGAGGTGGGGAGAAGGGAGGAGGCGGGGGCAGTGGCCGCGGCGGCGGGAGGCTATCGAGCGGGGCGGGGAGGCCGCCGGGTCGCGGAGAGGCGGCACGGGAGCTCGCGGAGGCGCCGGCAAGAGCGGTCGACGGTGCCAATAGCCGGATTTCCGCGGCCGGCGTCGATTTGCGACCGGAGCGGCCGAATCCAGTGCTCGGCAGGGGGCGCTGGGCGCGCGCGCAGGCGAAGGAGCCGGTGACGGGGAGGTCGGAGGCGGCTCGTCGCGGGCTCGCGTAGGACGACGACGAGACGGCGCGTCCTCGTGTGCGGCTCGGCGACAGCGCCGTCGAGGTTGGGGAGGCGCACGGCGTCCGGCGGGAGCGTCGCGCGGGAAGAGAGGCGTCGCGTGCGCGCACGGTGGTTGGTGGGCCCCACCAGTGTAGCGACCCCCCAGCGGGTCGCCACATCTGGCGACCTTGGAGCCGAATGTAGCGAGGCCCCTTGGCTAGGGGCTTCGGTAGGGGCTCCGCTGGAGTTCAATTTTTTGCCTCAGGCCCCTACATGCCATCTAGAGGCTCATGTAGGGGCCCTGTTGGAGTTGCTCTAACACATCGGATGTGACGACCCCGTCGCAGTAGGCCTCTGTTTTCCTGGTGAAACTGGTCGGACAGGGTTTCAAAAAATAAAAAAGAAAAAGAAACTGGTCAGACAGGAATACAATGACTCTTGGCGGCCGATTTTCTAAAATTGATCAGTAATTAGCCTCCAATCCTTTGTCAATTCAGTTCTGAACCTGAAGATGATCAACCCGATGATAGGCAAGGTAAAAGCCTCATGTTCAACCATAGTGCCAAGCCAGCGGGTGCAGCAACATTGCAGCCAACAGAAAGCTGTACGGTGGACGCCACCGGAAGGGGATGGGTAAAAATCAATCCGCTCGTCTGGCAGACAAGCAAGTCATGGATGCTTCAGTGGCACTGTCTGTGGAGGCAGAAGCCGCTGCGATTGAGGAAGCGTGAGCCTGTTCTGTGTGGGCTTGATGTTGTGCTTTAGTTTCAATAATGTTAAGGCACGATCATGTATCTGTTGTAGTAGTGGACGGCACTCGGCCGATCGGCTGAGTAAATGGTTGTCAAGGGCTGGAGGATGGTCAGGGTGAGATGCAGCATCTTGGGGCTATTGGTGGACTGCACGCCTCCTTGGTTGTGTGTGTTGGTGGTGTAGGCGATCGCCTTGTTTTCAATGTGTAATGTCGAATCCTGTCAGTTCAGCTGTGTTTGTTCAGTTTCAGACAAGTTCAGTTTATTCAGTGCAGTTTCAGTCAAGAGCTAAGCACTTTGGTTCCTGTTGTCTTTGGAGTTTCAATAATGAGTGACGACCCTAAACTGGAAGTTACCAGCAAGAAGGGAGACTGTCAGGCTGATGCTACAGGCAGCTAAGGCATCCATTGTGTGCATTCAGGAAAGTAAACTGGCAGTGATTGATGACAAGTTGGCCGCTGATTTCCTGGGACCTTATTTACCAGCTGAACAGACAAGGGGAGGGATTGTCCTGGCATGGCATAGGATGAGGATCTAGTACAGGCAACGGAACTTCAACTGCACCGTTTTGCTCTGACTGTCAAAATCAGAATGATACTGACGAAGACTGTTTCCCATCTGACAACTGTGTATGGACCTGCGGATGACGCAGATAAGCCTGTTTTTCTGCAAGAAATGCTAGTACTACTAACATACATGCCTCAAATAGAGAACCCATGGATCTGTCTTGGAGATTTCAATTTAATCTATGAAGCCAGGGACAAAAATAATCTGAACCTGAATAGAAGACTCATGGGAAGTTTCAGAAGAACACTAGACAGCTGTGAGTTGATTGAGTTAGCACTGCAGAATAGAAAATACACATGGAGCAATCGCAGGAAAATCCAACTTTAGAACGCCTGGACAGAGTTTTCTGTAACAAAGAATAGGACCTTGCATTTCCTGGGATGGGTCTTCAGGCACTATCTTCTTCCATGTCTGACCACTGCCCCCTCTACATCTGTCAACAACATTGACCTCCACGTAAAGCTCGTTTCAAATTTGAGCAGTTTTGGGCAAGAGCGCCGGGTTTCATGGAAGTGGTGAAGAATGCATGGGAACAGCCTGTGCCTGGAAGGTCAGCTCAGGAGACCATCACTTGAACATACTAGCACACCACAAGTCACCATAGGTACAGTACACCACAAGTCACCAACCTACACACAGTCATTTCCCAACCGGCCGGGCGGGTGTAGAAGTACTATTGTTCAGAGGGAGTATAGCGTGGAAGCTCTCGGCTCAAAGCCCAAGCTGTGGTGTCATCAGGAAGAGGATGATGAGCGCGATAGCTGTGGTGCAGCCGGCCGCCGACAAGGCAAGCGCGGCTGCTATCTTGTACCTGCTGCACGCATGCGGCCCCAGGGTAGCACATTGACGGGTGTCCCTCTCGAAGTACACCTGCGCCGACAGGGCGCACGCGCCACCCCCGTAGGTCACCCACGAACAAACCTGCAAATCAACCAATCAATCCATCACCAACGTCGGAGAACAAAGTTTAATTTGAAAGACTTGAAATTTGAATTGACATTGCGCCCTGGGCAAGGTAGTACGTACGAACTCGCCGAGGATGACCGCAAAAGAACCGTGACGGCCTGGCAGCGCAGCGTGGCCGAAGATCACCCGGGCATCCTTGTACAGCCTGGTGACGCTCCAAACGAGCTGGATGGACAGGGCAAACTGCAGCAACCTGCAAAACAGAACGCGGATGAACAAACACACAAGGGGATAAAACGAAAGTAATGCACATACTATAATAACCTAAATAAACAAAGATCAGGACGTACATGAAAGGCGTGTAGTCGTCCTTGTGGGTGGCCGAAAACACGAAGCAGACAGACGTGCCGCAGAGCACGACAACAGCAACTCTAAGCCCCAGAAGGGCAGTCGCCACCGATGTCCTGAGCCATATATACCCAGAAAGCTTTTGTCACTCACGTTGACTTTCATGTTAGAACAGAGTGACTGTTAGTTCTTCTAGATTCAGTCACAAAAAGAAAAGAAACAAAGTCGTGCATTCTTCTAATGCTACGGAGTTGTATTTTCAGGGAGATAAGAACTATTCTACATCTTCTACCATCTTGTAGCTAGTTAGGGGTGGGTGTGGAGCATGAATCAGCTAGCTATAAGATATATGATCTGCACCGTTTGGCGGTTGCAAGCACCATCACCGTTTGACCGTTTTACATGATTCTTCTTGATCAATAGAACTATCTTTACCCGAGAGAAAAAAGAGCGGCTTTCTATACCTCATTCTGGGTGATGGCCTTCCTCCCCGCCGGATGACTGAGCGCCAAGCCGCCAACACTGTATACAGGGTAAAGAGAGCTGTTACTATATATTTCAAGTAAAAATTTAAGGCCCAGTTCTTGCAACTTGCAACAAAAAAAACCACTTCATTATTTTTTTGAGCGTAAAAAAAAAACCACTTCATGCATTGGGAAACAAGGATTACTTGTGAAGTTTATGCTGTTCATACACACACAGAGCAACAAGATGACGTTTGGCATAGATCATGCTAGAACATTAAATTACACAAGTACTATAGGGAACAACTAAAGTTAGCCATCTAGAGTCACCGTTTCAAATGCTAATTCTTACGGTTGTCTCTAAATGACGTGGCTCTTGCTTAGAAGCAGCTGCTGCCTCCACCTTTGGGCATGCTCTAAACAATCTAGGAAGGCAGGTTCCACAACAAGAAGAAGATCTTATCACAGTCACAGCAGCAGACGGGCGCCGATCGAGCCCCACCAGGAAAAGAAAAGACTGCTAGCAGTTTGGAGTACTACTCGACGACCAACAAGGGGATGGAAATCTCGCATTGAAACCCATGCGCGAACACGGAGGCCGCCGCAGCAGCAGTACGTAGTGGGAGCATCACGGTTATTAATTAGAAATCCCAAGTCCAATCTCGCCCAAACCTCAATCAAGAAACTAAGAACTAAAGCTCCCTTCCAGATGAACAGATCTCGTCGTAAATGAACAAGCACGTACGCGACGAACGCAGCTGACACACTGATCAGCGCTCCACGGAAACTAGTGCTAGTACCTACCACTACTGAGCGAGGAAGCAGATTAACTGGCAACCAATCCATCCGCACGAGACCGAACGGATCGAAGGAATTAAGGAACAAATAGCACGAAATTAACCGAACCGAGGACGCATGGCGGTGCCGCGCGCGCGCCGTGATCAGTCTCGCGCGCGCGGTTGACGGGAATGGGGAAGCCGAGAGCTAGGGAGAGGGTGGGGAGCGATCTCACCTCACCTCGATCGTCAGCAGGCCGCAGGAGGGGAGCTGGAATGGAACACCAGGCGGCGCGCGGAGGCGGAGAGCGGAGTGGCAGGCAGGCAGGAGCTAGCTGGCTCGTTTGCTGCGTGCTGTGGTATATAACCGCCAGAATCCGTGCGCGAGCAACAAGAGACCCAAGAGCGAAGCGAGGGAACGGGTGGGTGGGGTAGAACGGTTGTTCGCACCAGCAGTGGGGCCTGCCATACTACTAGTAGTATCTGAGATACTATAGTGCCTCTCATCTCAGCCAGCCAGAGAGAGAGAGAGGAGCGATCACCTGTGTTCGCTTCTTCAGAGTGGGAGGGAAGCAACGCGCAAATGTTAACAGCAAAGGGGTTGGATCACCTTTATACGTGATCTACGGAGAGTTACATGTATCATTTTCTTATAAAACCCCCTTATGCTATTATTCACATTAACAATATGCCCTAATAATGCAAGTTGATGGGGTATGTGGTGTAGATTCTGTATCGTATCGACAGCTTCAAATTACGGAAAATGGTAGCTGAAAGCCACAAACAACCTTGCTGTGTGGGGCTGGTAGCTGAAAGCTTAGATGGCTAGTGGCAACGCGCTAAAATTGAACAAGGCATGGGTGTGACACGGATCAATCATGCATCCTTTTTAGTTTCCAGAAGTAGCTAGTCCACATTACATGCACACATCTACCGGCTGTGGTTGTCAGACAGAGTAAACACATGACGTATGGTACCATCATTTTGTAGTTTCTAACGTTGTACGTACCAACCTAAGCACACCTGGGATCATCAGCTTTGGTCCCAAAAGATGGATATTTTCTATTGGAAGGCATCTCACTGACTAAATCAAATCATTATAAACACTGCATACTCAGAATATTGTGCCAATGCTTTTAAGTTTTACAAACAATGGAATGCCGCTGATATATACTTCATAGACTTTAATTTTGTGAGGATCGATCATTGATTCGTATATTGAGAAATTTGCAGCAGTTTTGATCTGCTAGACTTCTGAGCAAGTTTGTAGTTCATGGGGGAGATTCTTGATCAAAGTGTGTATGCTCATTCATGGATCATGCTCAAGAATATAGCTGAACATGATGTTCGAAGATAGCTTTTTCTTAAATTAGACCCTTCCAAGGGTCAAAGATAACTTTTTCTTAAATGAGATACTTCCAAAGGGAGGTTAAGGCACCGCCTTTGTGAGTTGTGACATATAAGGTAAAGAAATTAATCTCTCCTCCTCATAAGAAAGTTGAGGCACAGGAGGCGGGTCACACGAACTTCCCTGAGCAGTTGTGTTCAGACCTGGTAAGGAATGTAGTTGTTACACTACATACTTTATTACAACATACAAATTCTCTCAGCTTCATTAGTAGTTCTGCAGTAGTTACAACTTTTGTAGAGCCAACTTGTTATGGTTCACACAAATATATTTAATCAGAAAAATGAATTAGATTTTGGTCGAAACTTCCTCAATACATTTTTTTTGCGAATTATCCTCAATAATATGACCAACGAGGGACAATGTTTCTAATGCCAATATTTGGTGCTAAACACATTTTTGGCGAATCGAAAAGGAACACATGTTTGGCTGGGATCCATGTAAAATCAAAGTTTATCTCATGCAGTTCGGAAGAAAACACGCAAGAATGCTTAACCATTTGAACTTATCTAAACAAAGCCTGCTCAGCAGATTACATAGCCATACGCCCATACAGGCAATAGCGTTTAAAGACGCAGATTCATGGGATGCTAAATTAACGGCAAGACAAATAGTAGGTTACACAAACCAATAACGCCATCACAATATGCTGGAGGCATGGCACACTAATATATACCAGGCCTTAACTTTCTTCTCAATAACCCTACATAGCGCCTTCACTTCCTCCTTGGGAACACGCCGAGAGGGTGATCACTCAACCAAAGGCCTCCACCAACAACCATTCTTTTTTTTTTTTGTGATTACACAGTACAACACAGACACCCACAACGCACGCACACTCACCCCTATGAATGCACATACGCAAACCCTACCCCTATGATCATCTTCGAAGACTGACCCATTTTACATATTTGCCTGCATGATGCATCAAATGGCTGAGTTTCAGGTGATACAAAAACCATGTGATCAATGAGATAAAAGACCTTTCAACGCCTCAAACTGTGGTGGCCATGAGTGATGGCATGAAAGCCTCAATTCGGGAATCCAGCTGGGTGCATGGTCAAGAACCAAAGAACATCGTACTAGCTAGCCCAGCTGTACAACAAAGCCCAAAGGAAAAATCAACTGTTCCACTAATTAAGCAATACGGCACTACCGAACCACAACTGGATTTGAAGTTTAGGCCAGATCACAACACAATAAGAGGCTGACCCTTTTTTTTTTGGAAATAAGAGGTTGACTTTTTTTTAGGGCATAATTAAGAGGTTGACCGGTTGGTATTGTTAATTTGTATAGGAGGTTGGACTTGAAACAGCCAGGGCAGTTCACTTGGTCACTTGGAGATGGACTTTCATAGGAAACAGTTCAATTTCACAGGAAAATCGCAGGAAAGAAATTTTTTTTCTCCAATCCAAACGAGCCCTAAATGGTGAATACAACATCCAATTCACTGGGCAATAAAACGTTGCAACATTTTGGAGTGCAATGTATGCATTGGCCGATGCAGAGGCTGAAATATTGAAATATATTTTCTTTTATAAAAATTTTGGATTGCAAAAACTGAGCCAAAGCTGTAGTTTTTTTACATGGGTACGTACTGCTAAAAAATAAAATTCTAGCTGCTTATAATCTTTGCTGGCAGGGGGAATATGCAGCTCTGTGGACATGCGGGTGAAACACCAGTTCACTTATGCAACGATTATCCACTCAAGCAATATTTGGGGATGAGGTTGAAAGCATCACTGGAACTACGAAAGTTTATTGACCACTCTACAATTAGGCAATGGTGGCGGACGAAATTTGTGCATTGAAAAGGCTACTGAAAGACGAGCAATCGAGTAATTCAATATTCCTGACAAAATGACAAAGACATATAACCGGTGCAATGTGGTCCGCGTGAAAAGTCTGTGGGATTTCTTTTCCTCGTTTAATCTGCTCAGCAGATTACACAGCCATAGACAATAATGTATAGGGACAGCAATTGAAGGATTACTCAACTATAGCCCAAACTAGGAAATCTTACGTACTCCTTGATGGCCCATAAAAAATGATTAATGGACAAAAATCAGCATTGAAACGGCTATTGAAAGTGACCACAGACATGACAGGTGCAATAAATTCCTTAGGAAAAGTCTGTGGGCAAGTTTCTTACAAAACAACAACGTAGGAAACTCCTCGCGTGAGCTCTAATTGATATAAAAATGCAAAGCAAGGGACGATCCAAATTCAAGGATCAAAGATCAAATTTACAGGTCAAGCAATGTCAGAATATTATTGAACGAGACAATGGAGCGAGCAAGACAGAGTTTGGGATTGTGTCACCGACTAACGGCAATGAGCCAAGGCCTAAGCATTTTTTGAAACAAGGCGCAAACGCAGACACTCATATAAATACATGCACACACATTAAGAATGCTTATTACAAGCCTCTGAGAGCCTATAGGTTGGCATACCTCGAGATTAATAAAATCACCGCATTCAGGCCACAATTAACAGTGACTAAAAGAATAAGTAACCGTTATCATGAGTACCTGTGTTGAGTCGTAGATTCAAACTTGAATGGTTTGGTTCAGGCCACCAATTGATTGTAGGTATCAATTCTTTGAGGGGCACAAGATCATCCAGATGTCGAGCATTGGAACTATTTCCCCTGAATCACACGAACAGATCTCCAATATCATTTTGAAAGAATTTGATAAACATCGAGCACTTAGTACCACCTCCAAGGTCCTGGGTTCAATTTCCCATGAAAGCGAATTTCAAGATGGGGTAAAAAAGGTCACTTGGTGGTTCTCATTGTCGTGCACGGTAAAGATTCGATCCACAGGGGGCGGGCTCTTGTGTGGATAGGGGCCAACTTTCATGACCTTTGTGAACCGAGCTCCGGTTGAGTGTTCTTATAAATGAAACCATCAGGGCGGTCTTCCCCCGACATATTTAAACATGGACTAATTCTCCAGAAAATTCATTCCAATATTACTTCCAATGTAGTAAGGTTGTTCAAAGTGAAGGAGAGACAAATTCTTTTTATCATGGATGAGGTTGAGTAATTTTCCCCTAACTTCGTAGGAATTCGAGTCACACTGCTGCTAAAGTTTCTCAATAAACATTTGCAATTTCACGAAGTAAATATTATGATACAGACATGGGCATTATTCCATGAAAAACATTGAGGGTGGCTCCAAGAAGCACATGCACTTTCCCTGACTTCTGCAGAGGGCACACTGATCAGATCGATTTGATCTGGCCAAGGCAAGACAAACCATACATATAATTTTTGTATTTTTTGCAAGGATGATATTATGTAGATTAAGTGCCATTAAATGAACAAAATCAAAGGTTTATCGAGATTGTTATTATTCCCTTCATATAGATCGGTGCACGCATCCAGAATGAATACAATATTATTCGGAATGCATACATGCAACTAACGCTTGCCAGAATTTTCAATGGTGTTGTTGATTGATGATGATTACAATTGCAGACCCCTAACATCTTATATCATCTGTGGCGGATGGCATATGGGGTCACATATTAGGCAGTGCTGCCTGCATTCTTCACGTGATTGAAAGCACGGCTCGGGCTGTATATTAGTACAACAGAAGCACTTATTGTCATGGCACCTATGGCCATCCCTCTTCACACACATTATAGTATAAATCTCACTATTTTTAGTGGCATTCTTTTCAGCACGCCTGTCAAACTGTAACCATCTGCAGTAGTATTCATATCCTCCTCGGGATGTCGGCTTCCTCTATCACCTGCATCAATTGCAAGAGCTACATAACTTTTTCCAGTGCAATAGAGCACAGAAAAGTTTCTAGTTGCACAATGAGATGATAATATATATATATATATATACACATCAATGTGTTTTCATGGATGAAACCTTAACGGTGTTACCATTTATCACTCCGCTCAAAAAACAATGATAATCTCAAACGACGAACAAGGATCACCCATACTCTTTATTTGACACTCTGATTGTTTTAGTTGATGATTTTGTTGATACAATGATTTTAAACGGTGTTCCCGTCTTCTTCTTCCCTCGATATTCATTTTATTCTTCCTTCGACACCCTTATGTCTTTATATCGTCTCCTCCGAGCCCACCTCCCCCACTGCACTAACCATTCGTTTTTCTACTTCCCGGCCACCAACCATACCCATGTTGGCTACCTTCCACATGTGGCTCTAGCGATTCGCACACAGCCATGCCGCTACACACTGCCAGTTGTGCCATCTACCCAGGCACCCCTTTAAGTCTAGAGAGCGCACCAGCCTTGAAACCCCTCTTTGCTAAATTTCAAGAAGCACTTATAGAATTTTTTTTAAAAAGTAAACATTCTAATATGAACTACTCATATATATTATAGTGAAACATACCATGTGAAGATGAAGAAGCCAGAAAGCATCCAAGGAGCATGATGAAGACGATCCCAGTCACACTCATCTGCGAGTGTTCCCCATTTGACTGATACAAAAGAAAATGGATGCAGGACCCAAGCGAGAGAGACTAATATCGATGAGATAGCACACAATGCACCCACAACCGTCTTATATAAAAATCAGGAAAAATAAATGCTGGAGATCACAAATCTGTATGGATTATATTTGGGCTTGTTTGGATGGTATAGCATTAATGATGCCAAATCTAAAAGATATGTACAATTTTGCATGATTTAAGTTGTGACTTAAAGGCGTTGAAGAATTTAATTAAAATTCATAAGTTAGCTATCCTTAACAATCTCCTTATTGTTTATCCTCGCAAAAAAAAAAAATCTCCTTAGTGTTTCTTCTCTACTGCCTTGAGTGTTTCATCCGTTTCTGTTTCGTTTGCACTCTTAGATTTCAAATGCAAGGGTTAAAAGTTTTGAATTGGTGATGTAAATTCAGGCATACGTTCCTATAAACTTCTGCAAGTAAATTTTATTTCCATATGTACATTTCCTCTTTTAGTCTATACATTTTTTGTTTATTATGCACAAAAATGGCTTAAAGTTGTGGATGAGAATTGCGTCAGTTGCGGTCAAGACAATCTCGACACCACACTGCAATGCCATTTTTTAAAAACAATTGTACTTTATTTGTTTATTGTGCCTAAAAATGGCTTAAAGTTTTAGATGAGTATTGTGTCAATTGCGGTCAAGACAATCTAGACAACACTCTTACAACACCATTTATTTAAAATAAATGTTGGTGATTAAATGCATACAATCGGCACAGTTGAACATCAAAGCACGTTTGTTGCCTCCTTGCAGGTTGCATTACACGAACTATTTGGAAATGCAAGGAATATTATTTGTAATGCATACATGCAACTAACGCTTGCCAAAATTATCGATGGTGTTGCTCATCAGCAACATCCGCGAATGCAGAGCCCCAGCATTTGATGTCAGCAGTGGTGGATGGCATTTGGGGTCGCATCTTGGGCAGTGTTGCCTGCACTCATTCAGAGATTCAAAGCAAGGCTCTGGCTGCACATCAAGACAACAATAGCACGTATTATCATGGCTAAGGCTGGAAATAAAGCTTGAGGCTCGTGAGCCACCTCGGCTCGATCTTCATTTGCTCGGCTCGGCTCGGTCATCTTAATGAACCAAGTCGAGCCTCCATCATAGCTCGTTTGTTAATGAGCCAGCTCGCGAGCTGCTCGCGAACAGTTCGATTAGCTCGATAGGCTCGATTATATAGAAATGCCAACTTTAATTCTCTAATAAGATGGTAGTTTTTATGTTGAGTGAAGCTTAATTTATCATCAAAAAGAAAACCAAGTTCATGGCACATATGGCCAGCCCTCTTCACACAAAGTATACTAACAATCTCAATGTTGTCAGTGCCATTCTCTTTCAGCCTGTAAATTGTTAACTGTAATCTTCTGCAATAGTGCAGTTTTTTTATTGTACTCCGATCCTCTTCTAGTTGTCGGCTTCCTCTTGCACCTGCATCAATGGCTAGGGTTACACAACTGTGCCATTATTCCTCTCCCTCACTATCTATCTTATTCTTCTTTTGACCCCCTGAACAATCTTCCTGTCTTCTACTTGGAGAGCTGCCTCCTTAGACTACCCACAGTGGTGAAGGAAACCGGTGCTCAGATCTTCTCTTTCCTAGTTCAGCACCGATGCTGACTACTGCAGCCGCCGATGCCGAAAGCAAAATCGCAGCCTGCCGATCATGTTCAGGCACCGATGCTGAACCAATATAATAAAAATAAACAGCACGGAGTGGGGAATTATCCATCGCGCGAAGGAAACGGACGAGAGAGGGAGTGCTCTGACGAAATGGACCCACGTAGAATTGGGCATCGGTGCTGTCCAGTGTGGGTGTTGAGCAGTTTTCAGCATCTCTAAGGGCGTGGCCCGTATTTCAGGGTTTCAGCATCGGTCTTATTGTGGACAGTATTACTACTCTAATGACCTCCCCCACTACACTAACCATTCATTTTTCTACTTTCCCACCGCCAACCATACCCATGGCCTACCACCATGCCACTACACACCGCCAGTTGTGTCATGTACCAGGCATCCCACAGCCTACGAAACACATCAGTCCTGAAAACTCTCTCCCCTCAACTTTGGTAGAAGCACTGAAATCATCCGCAATATATTTCAATCAATTGTGGCATAGAAAACTTATTTAGTTCAGTGAATATGGATCACCTAAAATACTACTCATATGTGGTAGTGGAACATACCGTGTGCAGAGGCCAGAGAGCATGCTAGGAGCATGATAAACATGATCCCTGTTACAGTCATCTGGCTGACATTCCCCATTTGACTCACACGAATGAAGCTGGATGCACACCCAGACCCCAGGTGAGGGAGACTAATATATATCAGCAAGCACATGATGCACCAACCACCGCTTGATATAAAACTGAAAAAAATGAGCTAGAGATATTTAGTCCACACGAAATGTATGGATTATATTTGGGCATATTTGAATGTTATAGAATTTATAGTTTTTTTTACACCAACTCTAGTAGATACTGCAATTTTGCATGACTTTATGTTGTGGCTTAAAATTGTGGAAGAATTCAATTTATTAAGTTAGCTATCCTTAACAGTCCACTTGTACTATGCAGTTTTTTTAGAGGATAATATTATGTAGATTAATTAGCTAAAAGAAATGTTGGTATAAATGCATAATCGACACAGTTGAACATCAAAGCATGTATATTGCCTGCTTGTATTATGCAATATTTTGGGAGGATAATATTACGTAGATTAAGTGCCGAAGAATGGCCAACTCATATCACAAAATCAAAGGTTTATCGAGATTGTTATTATTCCCTTTATATATGTTGGTGTGCACGTATAAATGAATACACAATATTATCCCCGCAATGCATACATGCAACTAACACCTACCAAAATTTTCAATGGTGTTATTGATAGGCGACATCTGTGAGTGCAAACCCCCAACATCTGATGTCGGCAGTGGCAGATGGCATTTTGGATCGCATCTTGCGCAATGTTGCCTGCACTCATCCCGAGATTCAAAACACGGCTCGAGCTGTACATCGAGACAACAATAGCATTTATTCTCATGGCACCTATGGCCAGTCCTCTTCACACAATGTATACTAACAATCTCACTATTGTTACTGCCATCATCTTTTAGCACGTCTCTTAAACTGTAATAATCTGCAGTAGTGTGGTATTTTATTGTACTCTCATCCTCCCCTAGTTGTCGGCTTCCTCTCGCACCTGCATCAATTGCCAGGTTACATAACCATGGCTTGTACAATAGAGCATAATAAAGTTTCTAATTGCACAGAGATACTATTTATCACTATGCTTTGAAAACAACGATACTCTCAGTCGACAACGAGGATCGTTCATACTTAGTCTGAAACTCCTGTTGTTTTAGCCGATGATTTTTTCATATGTTGATTTCAGATCGGATGGTTCCTCTTGTCACGTCCCATGCTTTTGCCTCCATTTGAAATCTACTAAAAATTTAAAATTTTCGAATTTCAAAAAAAACAAATTAAAAACAAGTGCGTGTTTAAGTTAGTCAAACCACCCCAATTTTAAAACTTTTCTTTTTGGAAAACTTGCATAAAACTCATCATATGCATTTCGGGATTTTATTGGATTTGTTTTGAGTGTTTGAGCAGTTTTTGTTTTTGTTCGAATTTAAAATCCTTCAAATTCGAATTCCAGAAAAAGATCAAACCTTTTCTTTCTTCCCGGGCCGCCCCCTCTCTTCTTCTTCTCTGCCGGCCCAGCCCGCCTCCCCTCCTTCTCTCTCTTCTTTTTCCCGAAACCGCAGTGGGCCGCGCTCACTACTTCCCGGCCCGCCAGCCCACTACCCATTTCCCTCTCTTGTCTCGCTGACGCGTGGGGCCCGCCCGTCCTCCTCCTCCCTCGTCCAGTCAAGTCGCCGCCCATACCGCAGCCGCCGCCGACGTCACGCACCGCCTCCCGCCGCCTTTCTGTGCGCACCGCCTTCGCCGCCTTTAAAGGCCGTCGAACCCCGTTCCTCTTCACCGTGCCGCCGCCTTTCTCTCCTTCTTTCCCTCTCTCTAATCCACTCCGGCGAGATCCTCGGCGAGCTCTCCCACCGCCGTAGGAGCAATCCGCTCCTTCCCTCCCATTCCCTGAGCTTCGTCGAGCTGTGCGCCACTCTGGCATCCCCTCCTCTCGCGCAGCCGCGCCCTGTGTGAGGAGATCGACGACGACCCGCCGCCACCCTCCTCTTCGCCGCCGACCGCCTCCCGTCGACCTCCTGCCCGTCTGAGCACACGGTGAGACTCACCGCCTTCTCCCCTCCATCCTGCATCTCTTCTTCTCCTTCCCTTCCGCTCGCGTGCACCTCCGCGCCGGGCGCCGCCATGGTTGCCGTGCTCAATCTCGTCGCCGGCCGCCTGGGGCGAGTCCCCGGACCAATCTGAGCCCACCAAACGACTCTCCACACTCCAGCGCATCCTCCAGTGAGCACCAACTCGAGGAAATTCTTCTCCCTCGCCTCTCCCCCTCGCGCACCGCTGCCGCTCCTCAACTCCGGCGAGCTTTCGCCGCCGCTCCACCACTCGCCGTCGTCGACATCACCCACCCACAGCTTCGCCGTCGCGCGCTCGTCCTCGGCGACGTGCTCCCAGCGCCGCTCCGTCCTCCTAACCGCCGCCGGCGACGCTTCCGGCGTCGCGCCGCCGCGCGCGCCCTATCCCCGGTCGCGTTGACCGAACCCCCGCCGCCGTGTCTGACGTGGCCAGCCACGTGCCGCGCCACGTCAGCCAGTGGGCCACTTGATCGGTCCCCTCTGGCCCACCTGTCAGCCTAACCCTCCTCCCCTCCTCTTTCCGTGCACCCGGTCCACATGGACCATAGACTCATGAGCACTCCGGTTCACCATGAACTTGGTCCACCAACCTTTTCCCATTCAGAAACAATTCCGAAAATCTTGAAAATCCCGGGCCCTATATTTTTGCAGATAAACCCCTGACCTCTCCAGTAATTCTGTCTTAGTCCTATCTTTTTGCAGAAAAGTCCCTATACTTTTCTGTAATAACAATTTGGCCGCTATCTTTTTACACCAAGACCCCTGAACTTTTCCAAAATTATAGATAGGTCCCTGTCGACTTTCTATTTTTACCAATAAGCCCGCATAATATTTCTATTCTTGCAAATAAGCCCTTTAACCTTCAAACCTTCATATCTTTTTCGCTTTAACTCCGTTTCGAGCGATTCTTGCACTCACGCGTTCGTATAAACGCGTAGTACCTTTTGGTACTAGTTTTGAAGCTCTAGAATATTTCCTTGAGCAATCAACCCTCTAAATTCTTATCCTTTTCAACAAAACCCCGTCACGATAAATCTTATAATCGTGACTCCGCACGTCGTGCACGTTTATTCAAACCCCTGTGCTGCACCTAAGTAATTTCGGCACACTGTGCAGCCTCGACATAGTGCATTTTGGCACTATCCTTGGAATCCCGCACACTGACCCACATGTCAATCTCTTACACGTGCTGCAAATGCTAAGTCCACACAAGAACGTGCACACACATTTCTATTCCGAGCAATTTCCAATATCAGAAAAATCTCAGAAAATTCCTAAAAATACTTTACACCCTTCTAAACGTTTTCCATCCCTTGATCACTCCAGATTAATTAGGATTATGGCAATGCCTTATTAAGTTGGCTTAATCCTGATTAATTTCCTTTCCCAAAAATTGAATAATCGATATCTCCTCCGTTTCAACTCTGATTTTGGCGATTCTTTCGCCAAAATTCATCTAAAATCATCCTCTATTCATTGCCACCAGATCCAATCTAACCTTGGTCTCTATTTGATTTATTTGATATATTACTTGTTCATTGCTTGAGCGGTAGATTTATTTTCTTTTATCGCTAGATAATCAAGTCTTTGAAGAAGAGCCTGAGGATTTGGAATACGAGGACTTAGAAGAAGAAGATTTTTGTGAAGGCAAGTCTAACTCCCTTTGATCATGTTGATCCTATGTTTGCAAAATATCCTTTTTAGAGCTGTTTACAAATAAATTTGCATGATATTTAAATGGATTTAAATGCTAGAAGGTCCTATGCAATAATTGTTTGCCATGTCTTGACTTAAATATATCCTGATCCCTTGTTAACCCTAGGAACCAACGTCATTAAATTCCTTAATGATATGTTGGATTGCTTTGCCGCTTAGGACTTTCACCATATGTGTTTAATTAATCCTGCTCACATGATTTTCGTGTAAAATGCGTGAGTCTTGGTGGTGTGTGTAAATGTGAAATGGTGGGGTTAATGATAAGTGCAACTCATAGTGGGGGGATGTTTTGGCGGGAGCAGGCGAGGTAGTCCTCAGTGGGGAGGATATCTCTGGGACGCTATGCCTCGGGGAGGATAGCTTTTGGAGTGCCTGCTTCGGTCGTATAAGGTCCGGTTCTTGTGCCGCCTTTGCCTAGCACTATACGCACAGCCACAAGCCCAGTATGGGATGGGGATTGGAACCACACCCTACGGTTGATCTCGGTACCCACCCGGTTTGCGGAGTATACGGGGACCAGGAGAAGACTCGGGCCAGTGCGGTTTCGAGGTCCGGTCGGAGACTCTTTTTGGAGCCATGCTTTCATGGACCCCTGGTTTGGCCCGTGGGTGGATGCCGTGGAGATACAGGCAGGTACGGGACCTTTAGTAGCAAAGTTCAAGCCGAGAAATCGGTGGAGGACTGATCTACCTTGTGGGGAAATTTGTGCACCCTCGACCGAGGTTATGAATCTTTCCGGAAAGCCGTGTTCCACGGTATTGGACAACGCGAAAGCAAAGACCATACTCGATTAGACTTTTCGGTGTGAGTTATTCTTGGCGTGTTTTCGGAATACACCGGTTTGGAGCCGTGTGCTGGTTGTCGGCCAGTGATAAAACTTGAGGCACTGGCGGGATAGACAGTAACTCCCCCAGGGCCGCCCAACCCCGCTAATCTCTACAGATACTTGATTAGATTACGACTGCTTTGTTTTCAAAACAACCTTGCATAAACTTGGCTTTCTTGCCTCGTTGTATAAACCACAAGCCTATCCTTGATGAACTCCCTTGCATAACTTACCCCCTCGTGTTAGGCTTGCTGAGTACCTTAAGTACTCACTCTTGCTTCAATCATTCAGAAGGTGAGCCAGAGTTTGAAGCTGTTGAAGATGAAGATTAGGGTTCAGCCTGCACGCAAGTCTGCCTGTTGGAGTGGTGCCGTTCTGTCTTCCGCTGGAGTAGTTGTTAGTGTGGCTGCTGTGCCAGCCTGTCGGTGTGTTGTCGTTCTCGTAGTCAGGCCGCTGGCCTTTGATGTAAGACCTTTTGTGTAATAAAAGGGCTTGTATGAGACTTGGTAATATTATAAAGCGTCGTATCAGCGTCTGATCCAGGGACTGATACGGTAAGCGCTAGTGCTCCAGAAATAGGGTACGACACCTCTCCCTCGATATCTATCTTATTCTTCCTTCGACCAACTTAACGTCTTCCGATCATATCCTCCGAGCCCATCTCCCTCACTACACTAACCACCTCCACTGCCACACTAACCGTTTGTTTTTCTATTTCTCCACCATCAACCATACCCATGGCCTACCACCATGCCTCTATATACCGCCTGTTGTTCCATCTACCAGGCATCCCGCAGCCTACGGAACACAACAGCCCTGAAAACTCTCTCCCCTAAACTTCGGTAGAAGCACCTAAAATCATCCGTGATTTCAGTCGATTGTGGTGTAGAAAACTTGTGTAGTTCATGTATATGGATCACCTAAAAAACTACTCATATATGGTAGCGGAACATACCGTGTGCAGAGGCCAGAAAGCATGTTAGAAGCATGATGAACACTATCCTGTCACAATCATCTGTCTGGTGCTCCTCATTTGACTCGCAAGAATGAAGATGGATGCAGACAAGGCGAGGGAGACTAATATAGATCATCAAGCACATGATGCTCCCACCAACCCTGATATAAAACTGGGAAAAAAAATAAATGATGGAGATATTTAGTCCTCACTATGTGTATGGATTATATTAAATTTGGGCCTGTCTGGATGTTATAACATTTATTGTTTTTTATGCCAAGATACTGCAATTTTGCACGACTTTAAGTTGTAGCTTAAAATTATGAAAGAATTCAAGTAAAGTTCTTAAATACATATCCTTAACTGTCAACTTACTGTTTCTTCTCCATGCATGGAGTGTTTCAGCAGCTAAGGTCAACTATATATATATTTTTTTTTGCACTCTTAGTTCCTCCCCGATTCTTCCCCTCCATGGATGAACCAATATGCTTTGGTAGACTTCAAATGCATGGGTTAAATTTCTTGAGTTGGTAATGTAAATTCATGCTATGAACTTCTGCAAGTAAATTTAATTTATATATATACACATTTCCACTTCTACTTTGTACTTTATTAGTTTACTATACATAAAGCTGCGTAACATTGTGGATGAGCACTGTGTCAATTGCGGTCAAGACAATCTAGACACCACTCCTACAACGTCGTATATCTAAAAGAAATGTTGATGATTAAATGCATATAATCGGCATAGTTGAACATCAAAGAACGTTTGTTGCCTGCTTGTATGTTGCATTGGCGCATCGGGTCCACCAGCAACTCTTGCGCGATCGCACGCTTTACATAGATTGTTTGGAATGCAAGAAATATTATTTGTAATGCATACATGCAACTAACGCTTGCCAAAAAATTTGATGGTGTTGTTGATTGGCGATATCAGCGAATGGAGAGCCCCAACATCTGATGTTAGTAGTGGCGGATGGCATCTGGGGTCGCATCTTTGGCAGTGTTGCCTGCACTCATCCAGAGATTCAAAGCATGGCTCCGGATGCACATCGAGACAACAATAGCACTTACTATCATGACACCTATGACCAGCCCTCTTCACACAAAATATACTAACAATCTCACTGCTGTTACTGCCATTCTGTTTCAGCGTGTCTGTTGTTAAATTGTAATATGCAATAGTGTAGTTTTTTGTTGTACTCTCATCCTCCCCTAATTGTCGGCTTCCTCTTGCACCTGCATTAATTGCCAGGGTTACATAAATGTGGCTAGTACAATATATAAGCACAACAAAGTTTCTAATTGCACAATTGAGATACTATTTATCACTATTGCTTTGAAAGTAATGACTCTCAGCCCACAAACAAGGATCGTTCATAGTCAATCTGAATCTCCAGTTGTTTTAGCCAATGATTTTTCATATGTTGATTTCAGATTGGATGCCGATTGTTATTCCTTTCCCTCGATATCTACCTTATTCTTCCTTTGACCACCTTAACGTCTTCTCGTCGTCTGCTCCGAGCTCGCCTCCCTTACTACACTAATGACCTCCCCCACACTAACTGTTCATTCTTTTTACTTCCCCACCACGAACCATACCCATGGCCTAACGCCATGCCACTACACACCGCCAGTTGTGCCAAGTACTAGGCATCCAAAGCCTATGAAACACACCAGCCCTGAAAACTCTCTCCCCTAAACTTCGGTAGAAGCACCTGAAATCATCCGCGATTTCTATCGATTGTGGTGTAGAAAACTTTTGCCGGTCGTGTAAAAAACTACTCATATGCTATAGTGGAACATACCTTGGCAGAGGCCAGAAAGCATGTTAGGAGCATGATAATCCATGTCACAATTATCTTGGCTTCATTCCCCATTTGACTCACTCGATTGAATGGATGCAGATCCAGGTGAGGGAGACTAATATAGATCAGATAGCACATGATGCGCCCACCATTGCCTGATATAAAATTGGAAAAGAAATAAATGCTGGAGATATTTTTAGCCCCCATGATATGTATGGACTATATTTGGGCCTATTTGGATGTTATAGCATTTGTAGTTTTTTGACACCAAATATAAAGTATTTGCATGACTTTATGTTGTGGCTTGAAATTGTGAAATTCAAGTAAAGTTCTTAAGTTAGCTATCCTCAAAAGCCCACTTACCTTCACTGCCTGGTCAGCCTGGAGTGTTTCAACGGCTAAGGTCAACTATATTTCTCTTTCGTTTTGCACTCTTAGTTCCTCTTCAGTTCTTTCCCTCCATGATGGTTGAACCAGTATGCTTTGGTAGATTTCAAATGCACGGTTAAATTTTTTGAATCGGTAATGTAAATTCATGCTATGAACTTCTGCAAGTAAATCTGATTTATATATACACATTTCCTCTTCTTCAAGTAAATCTAATTTATATATACACATTTTTTGCGACAGATATACAAATTTCCTCTTCTACTTTGCACGTTATTAGTTAATTTATTATGCATAAAGCTGCGTGTAAAGTCTGGATGAGCATTGTGTCAATTGCGGTCAAGACAATTCAGACACCACTCCTACGACGGCATTTATCTAAAAGAAATGTTGGTGATGAAATGCATATAATCAGCACAGTTGAACATCAAAGCACGTTGTTGCCTGCTTGTATGTTGGATTGATGCACCGAAACCTCTTGCGTGATCGCACGCTTATTACACAAATTATTTGGCATTGCAAGAAAACTCGAAACTATCTAGCCAGCGTGTATGTTGCTCTAGGTGATGAAGACGTTGAGCGCAAAGCACGAACCTTTCACGAGAGAGGTGGTGTCGATCGGCAGGTGGGGTGGCAGCAGTTTTTGTTGCACTCGTTTAGAGTTCTGTAGCAGAGATGGGCAGGCAGCATCATACAGCAGTAGCATATATCGAATGTTCGCAAGCATCCTACATCTGCCTTACAAAATGTCAATTTACTCTTAGTGCTATTTCGACCACTCTCCTTCAGCTCGTCTGGCAAAGGATAACCGATTGGAACAGTGGAGTTTTGTTCTTCCGCCCGTGGCCGTAGAAATCGACGGCCCTTCTCAGCTGTATGCATTAGGTTGCGAATTTCCGTCAATGATTAAACAACAACACAATAAGCCATGCATACATATCTATATTCATGCATGAAAACTGAACAGAACAACATGTACTCGTACGGTGTGCTGATGCAAGGAAGCATCCAAAGAGCAGGAGGATAAAGATCACCAGCACATTCTTCAGGTTGGTGATCCCCATTTGATGCACGCACGGCAGAAGATTGATTAAGAAGAGAAGATGACGACGAGTTGCACACCCTCTCCTCCGGCTGTCTTATGTTGGTATATATTGATCAGCGAGGCATGTGGGGACTATGTGTCCCTCTTAAATCTATACTATAAAGATCCAAAGCTCCTAAATTTAACTGTCACCCTAAAACCATCTACCCACCCATTAATTCACCTTTGATCTTAACCTCCTCCCACCTCTCTAACCGTGGATTAGCGATGGCCCCACGGGGACACACACCAATGGGACGTCCCAATGGGACATCTTATGCAAAATTAGTTTGTATCTGCCAAGGTTTTGGTGTCTTTTTTTACCGTGAAAAACTGTACCCGCAGACCCTCCCCGCCTGTACTTTCCGCTGAGGAATGCGTGATCACGGGAGAAATTCACGTAGTTTCCTTCCATGCACGCATGCGCTAGCACTCTTCCGCTCGCCCCATCGCGCACACGCGCCGCGGCACCAACGCCTAGCGCCGTGCCCTCGCCCCTAGCGCGCGATCCGCCTCCGCCGCGTCGCTCGCCGCCGCCGCCGCGCGCGCCGTGCCCTCACCCCAACGCCGCGAACCGCCTCCTCCGCATCGCTCGCTGCCGCGCGCCGTCCAGTTAGGATCAAAAGGAACATTGGTCGGGTGCCTGGACGGATTGGCTGATCGACATCTTCTCCAGGTTGGATCGTCGGCGACTCGTCCGAGCATCGAAGCATCTGCGACCGCTGGTTGCATCATCAGCGACCTGTCCATCAGTCCTTGTGCCAGCGATCTGTATATTCCTCTCCTGCGTCACCAGCTCAATTCGTGGGCGTGCGTATCTGTGTGGTAAGGAAGTTTAATCCCATCTTTCCCATATAATAATCTTGCTGCTGAGAATGGATTACAACTCATGTTTTGAAGGATGTTTGACTGCTCACCGGCTCGATCTTTTGTTTACAAAGTTTTCCTTCGATTCTCAACGACACTTCTCAAAACTGATAGATGACAACCTATATTCCTGTGTAATTGATACATAATAACCTAATTCCTTCTCAACTGACAGTTCTCAATGATGCTTTCTTATGACAGTGTGACTTGTATTATAAGATCCATATATTCTTTGTTTCTTGATATATCTGGCAGTATGCATCAAACATCACCAAGGGGCAAGAATTTTGCTCAATTTGGTTTCTGATGGATAAGGTTTATGTTTGAATAACAGACTAAATCACCATGGCAGTTTTATCCATTCGTTGGGGCATGCAGATACACATCCTAATGCTCATATATGGAGGTGTTTTTATATCACTTTGCTCATTTTCCTTTGCAGCTCTATTTTTTTTAGTCATACATATGGGAAAGCGCAGGACAGGTGATGTGGTCGATGATTGCCCACCACTCAGTGATTGTACTAGCCTTGACTGCAATGGTGAGTTTGTATATAATGTATAGGGTTTAGTTAAATGTGCATATACTTTTGTCAAAAAGTTGTCAGATATTGTTAATGAATTTCAGGTGATCATGGAGGTGGGAATGGTGTTCTAGCTGCTTCTGCAATTAACAAAAACACATCCTGGACACGTCCACCCCTCGGGGATCTCACAAATTTGCCCAGGAATGGTTAGTTGCGCGCAGTTGTAAATCATCTTTAATTTTACATTTGTATGATGGCAGAGTTCATATGCTTTTATTTGTTGTAGATAAAAATAGTAGCACGCAAGAGGATGAAGAGCACGCTGCAAAGCGTAAAAAAGAAGCTGAAAGAAAGCGTCAATATCGTGCGCGGAAAAGGGCTGAGTTGGAGAATTCTGGAAATTCAATGCCCACGCCAACGTCGGTTGAATGCCTTACACATCAGGATCCAAACATGTCCTTTCCAGTGCAGGCGTTGTCGATGATTATCAAACCAGGTACCGTGTGATGTGTAAAAGCATATTTATGTAATTCATTAAGCAGTTGTAAAGGCATAAAAACTAAAAGAGATGGTGGAATACCTGTTTTCTACCGCATACAAACTTCCGAGCTAATAGTATAAATTACTATATATGTATTTTTCATCTTCATTATGAAAATTACATGAATCTGTATGCAAACCATCTATTACTGATTCCTGAAAGGCATCACGGAGGAGTTATATGCAGTGACGGGCGGGTGAAGATTAACTGATTTGATACTTTCACATCTCATGCCTGTTAATTTTTTTCAGACCAGAGAGGTGTACAGATTGATGAACAGCTTGCTGCGAAGCGTAGAAAAGAAGCTGAAAGGGAACAAAAGTATCGCGCACGAAAAATGGCTGAGTTGGAGAATTCTGGAATGTTGGTGCTCACGCCAACGTCGATGAACAACAGACCAGGTATAATGTGTCATTATCAGGTTGCATATAAACATTACTGGATCGGTGTAAACAACCATTAATTGAGTTGCTCATAATTCAGGAATACTCGACTTGACTCTGGCATGCAGCGAAAGGGCTACAGTTACGCCCGATACCATGCACATCGTCACGCAAGAATCCGAACATCTTGGTAACTGGCCTTTTCTTGACGGTCACACACACTTATGTTTTCTTTCTTTTTTTTGTGTTAAGTGCTTGCTGTTCATGTTTCCTTAATTTTATTGGCAGACCAAAGGGGTGTACAAGTTGATCAAGAGCGAGTTGTTAATCATATGAAAGAAACTGAAAGAAAAAAAAAGGATCTCAAAAGGAAAAAGGTTGAGTTGGAGAATGATGAGAAGTCAGTGCCCACACCAACATTGAACGATCCTGGTACCGTGTAACTGGCCTTTTCGTTATGTCTTATGTTTCTTGTGTTTACTGCATTAGGCATGCTGAATGATTTGTGTACATATTTCAAATTAGGTCCAAACGATGGGGTGGTGCCTGCATTCGAAAGTCAAATTGATGATGATGAAAGTTGGCTTCGTATAAATAACTCCTATATTCGTGATATTCCAGACTATGGTTTTAGTGGAGAAAACAGTACCATAGTGCCACATAAATGCCAAGAGGATGTTTTGGTTTCTTCTTCTAAGAGACCAAATAAGGTACCTTACGTGCATCAGCTCCTCAGCGACTACACAAACACAGATTCAAAAGGTTGGTTATGGTTGGCCGTGCATTGCTTTTGCATGTTTGCGTGATTCATAACCTTATTCTTTTTCAGATAGAAATATCATCACAGTAGATGAAGAGCTTGCTAAAAGGCGTAAGAAGAATGCAGATTACCAAAAACAATATCGAGCGCGGAGAAAGGCTGCTTTGGAGAATTCCAATAGAAACGCTGCTTTGGAGAATTCCAATAATATAATAGGTGTCATGTTTATATACCAACTAAATTGTTCTACCATGCATTTTCAGTTTGTGCTTATTCTTATACATTTTTTTTAGAAGAGGATATATCTCCAAAGGTAAGAAAGGCTCAAAAGCAGAAGGAATCATATCACGATAAATCCCCAGAGGAAAAGGGAGCATTGCTCAAGAAGATGAGAGAATATATACAAGAGAGGAGAGGAAGTAGGGGTACGATACAAGTTGTAGTTTCTCCTTCATTTTAGCGTTTCAATATTAATGTATATTCCATCTTTTACACCAAAAATTGAAAGGCAAATATGTTATTTTTGATTAGGTGCAAGACAGGACACAGGTTTTGACTCTGGGATTTGGGTACCTGATGACCCAACAAATCTCGAGGAAAATTTAGATGCCACAAGACCGATCGATGATAAGGGGGGTAACTTTGACGATGAGGATGCAATGATCTTTGCTGCACCTGGTAATTGAATTGTGTCTATGTTTTAATTCATATTTTTAGGAGTCTTCGGTACATTTCTTTTGATAACAAACCTACAATTTTGGTGTGCGGTACAAATATTACAGAAAGCATGACCGAGTCAAGGGCCTCGATCCTTTTGACAAAATATACAACAATCTACCCAAAAAGCACCATGTTCTGAAAAAGGTCCCTAACTGTGGGTATTGTCACGCAAAACAGTTTCCGTGTGAAGGGAAGTCATTCTGTTGTAGACAGGGTAAGGTGAAGATATACATACCTGAAGTACCAGATGAATTGCGACGTTTATTCACCAGCCAGTCAGACAAAACTGCAATTTATTTCAGAAAGCATATACGTTATTTCAATTCACATTTCTCATTCACAAGTATGGGGGTAGCACTAGACCGACGCTACGCCACACAGTGTGGCACTGGTGTTTACACATTCCGAATTCAAGGACAAGTTTATCACCGCCTTGATTAGTTAGTTCATGGAGGGCACACAGCTAGACACATGCAGTTGTACTTTTATGATACTGATGAATATAACATTGAACATAGAGTTCGTCGTTCTCCTCATCTTGACACTGATCTCATGAAGAGAATGCTTGGTATTCTAGGAGAGAATCCGTATGTGCATGCATTTAAAGGACTAGGCTCCTTTGAAAATCTTGAGCAATACAGGATTGAGTTGAACACTAATATTGGCGTTGACCAGAGAAGGTACAATGCACCGACTGCTGGTCAGGTGGCGGCTATCTGGATGGATGGGGGTGATCCTCAACATAGGTTTGAGAGGAGCATTGTTGTATACGGTCACATGGATCGTCCAGTCTATATTAAGGCATATTATGGTTGCTATGATCCATTAGCTTATCCTTTATTTTTCCCTCGAGGGGAAGCTGGGTGGAATAAGCAGATATTATATGCTGACTTATATGCTGACGAAGGTGGCAATGAACATCAACCAGGTATGTCTATAGTATAGGTATACATCAATTTTTCGTCCATGTACAATTGAACTCGCCACTATTTATAGATTTAATAATATCTTATTTTTATTAGGTACTCATAATGGTTCCAGTGGGATACATGATGACCACGTGCTTGATGAGAATGAAGATCAGGTGGTCCATCAGGAAGGCAATGATGAATTCTTTTTGCAAGAACCCAATTGGGAAGCTGATGGACCACCAGGTATATTTACTTATTATTTTGCATATCCGTGTAACTTGCATGGTCTGTCCTTACCAACATTTTTACTAGCATATGCGTTCTTGCTTTCTCAACTTGTATAGGTGATGATGAATATGGTATTGAGGATGACGACGATGAAAACTCACATAAGAAGTCAGGTCACAAAATATTGCCTTTTACCATGATTTTGTTTTTCTCATATTTCCAATGGGCCATTGATGAGACCTGTCCATGCATCCTATACAGATAGATCTAGAAAATTTGTTGCTGCAAGGGAGTACTACTGCTATAAGTTGCAAATAAGACCTGTGGAGTTCAATATATTGTTCCATGGTGGTAGACTCTTTCAGCAATTTATCGTCGATACTTACGTGAAGGTCGAATCGATGAGGCTTGATTGGTATTCCTTACCAGCACACCAAGCTATTATACGTGCCGATCTATATCAGGTATTTGTCCCACTGTTACCATCCCTTACATGTATGTTCTAAATTTATCCATGTAGTCGTATAAAGAAGCACTATGTATGTTATAAATAACTAGAAGCACCTGCCAATATTCTAAATGGTCAACTTTTAATGTCTTCCGTTTGGTGAAGCATACCGGCATGAGGCTTGAGCTCTATGCTAACAGCTAACATGTGATTTCTTATTAAATATTCTTATGTTTAGATAGATAGCAATCACAATAGTTTTGATGTCTTTGTTTGAGATTTACTAGCATGCAGTTTTGAACGGTGGATTGTGGCCTTTTATTTTGTTTTACATGTGACTGAAAATTGGTTTAATCATTTGTAAATTTTTGTGACAGGGGATAATCGATACACTTGCTACCGGAGAGGTACAAGCTTCCGAGGTTGGCAAGAGAATTGTTCTTCCAAGAACTTTCCCTGGAGG
This sequence comes from Eragrostis nindensis, assembly GCA_012490785.1. Taxonomy (NCBI): domain Eukaryota; kingdom Viridiplantae; phylum Streptophyta; class Magnoliopsida; order Poales; family Poaceae; genus Eragrostis; species Eragrostis nindensis. The sequence goes on from JAAXCT010000418.1 coordinate 292,879, forward strand.
TGATCGTGATGTTCAGGCGAGGTTTCTTGATGCTATGACATTGGTACAACGTTTTGGAAAGCCGGATTTCTTCGTTACCATGACATGCAACCCATACTGGGATGAGGTTGTACAAGAACTTTTGCCAGGGCAGACGCCACAAGATCGTCCTGATGTTGTTGCGAGGGTATATCGGGCAAAGTTACGGGACTTACACGACCGTCTTGTTAAGAAGAAGCACTTTGGTGAAGTTGCAGCTTATGCGCATGTTACTGAGTTTCAGAAGAGGGGTCTGCCACATGAGCACTTTCTTTTGATTATGAAGAAAAAGGACAAACTAAACTGCCCTGATGATTTTGACAAGTACATATCTGCAGAGATACCTGATCCTGATAAGTATCCTGTGTTGCACGATATTGTTTGCAAGCACATGATGCATGGGCCATGTGGCACTCTCAACAAGTCGTGCCCATGTATGACAGACGGACAGTGTCGTTTCCGTTACCCTCGTCAATTTTGTGAAACGACACAGCAGGGGAAGGATTCTTATCCAGTATACAGGAGGAGGGATGATGGTCAAGTTGTACATGTTAGAGGTGCAGATTTGGATAATCGATGGGTTGTACCTTATAATCCTCACCTACTGATGCTCTATAACTGCCATATCAATGTTGAGATTTGTTCAAGTATCAAAGCGGTTAAATATCTCTATAAGTACATCTACAAGGGACATGATTGTGCATCCTTTTCGGTGGATCAGTCGGAGAATGATGATAAAGTCATCAATGAGATCAAACAATATAAGAATGCAAGATGTATAACACCAATTGAAGGGGCGTACAGGTTGTTTGCATTTCCCTTGTATCATGTTGCTCCGTCTGTATTGCAGCTGCAAGTTCATTTGCCCGGTATGCATATGGTGGCATACAACTCTAAGGCCGACCTGCGGAAGGTAGTGAAAAATGAAAAGGCACAAAGGTCAATGCTTACAGAGTACTTCAAAATGAACGTTGTGGATCCTCTGGCGAGGACTTTGTTATACAGAGAGTTTCCGGAGTTATATAGGTGGATTAAATCGAAGAAGAAATGGCAACGTAGAGTTAGGAGGGCACAGATCGGACGTATGGTATATGCCAACCCCTCCGAAGGAGAGAGATTTTATCTTCGAGTGCTCCTCAACCATGTGAGGGGTGCTACTTCTTTTGAGCACCTCAGATCATCACAAGGGGTTAGATATGATACGTTCAGGGAAGCGTGCGAAGAACGTGGCCTTGTCGAGACAGATGTGTTGATCGACAAAACAATGATTGAGTCTTCACTTTGGCAGATGCCATCGTCTCTCAGGAAGCTCTTTGCTATCATCATGGTATTCTCTGAACTAACCAACATCCGTGCCTTGTGGGATAAGCATTTTGAGTCACTATCTGAAGACTATTGTCGTAAAATTAAAAATTCAAAAGTTGTTCAATAAATGGTTCTTAGGGATATTGCTGCAATTGTCTATGCAATGGGTAAAGACGTCAAAAACTATGGGCTCCCGGAATTGGACGAAACAGGTGATATGTTGTTTATTTTCATAAATCTTTTGTTGCATATCGACCATTCAGCTTTTTAATATTTTTTATTTTTTTATTTCGACTGTTTGCTTCTGCTCTCTGAATAATGGTTGACTCCATAATTTTGCCCTTATTTTAATATCAGTTTACTACAATCATTTGTGTGGCTGCTCATCAGTTTAACTCAATAGGCTCCTTCTGGTTATTTCCGCGTTTAGTTTGCATCTTCTATAGTTAATGCTACATGTATCATTTGTGATGATTAAATCTATCCAAATGTCAAAGAAATGAAAATAAACACTCAAAGAACCAGTCTAATTCTGTCATCTCTTCCTGGAAATGTGTATTTTTTTTTTTCCTAACCTGGAGTATGTCACTATCTTCTCAGAGCTCTACATAGGTAGTAGCTAGATAAAAATGAAAATGCGGTGCTCTACATTTTTTTTCACAAACAATAGTGCTCTACATTCTGTTTCTCAAACAACGGTGCTCTAAATTTATTTTCCCCTCAATGTAGATCTCTTGTTTAGTTACTTGTTATCTCTGTAGCTATCCTTGTGTGAAGCTACGACCAATGTTTAGTTACTTATTTTTATGACGCAGATGAACGTCATAGGGATCACTACCGAGAGCTCAATGAGGAGCTATCATTGGACGCCAATAGTGAACATCTTGAGCTGGTAAATACCCTCAATACAGAGCAGCTGGATGGTTTCAACGTAATAATGGACCATATCAGAAAGAAAAAGGGTCAGATATTCTTTGTTGATGGCCCCGGCGGCACCGGGAAAACATATCTATACAAAGCCCTTATTGCAACCGTGCGATCTGATGGCCTTATAGCTATTGCCACTGCTACATCGGGGATTGCAGCTTCTATCATGCCCGGTGGTCGTACTGCACACTCAAGGTTCAAGATCCCAATAAAACTGGATGAGAATAGCATGTGCAATTTCACCAATCAAAGTGGTACTGCTGAGCTACTTCGCAGAGCATCTTTGATAATATGGGACGAAGTTGCAATGACTAAGAGGCAAACTGTCGAGATACTTGACCGAACATTGCAAGATATAATGTCTTGGTCACAGCCTTTCGGAGGTAAAGTGGTTGTCTTTGGCGGTGATTTCAGACAGGTGCTTCCAGTGGTGGCGCGTGGCACGAGGGCACAAATTACAAATGCCACGCTGCAGAGGTCATATCTATGGGCAAATATACGTAAGATATGCCTCACTCGGATCATGAGAGCTCAGTCAGATCCTTGGTTCTCAGAGTACCTTCTCAGAATCGGCAACGGTACAGAGGAGACATTTGCTGAAGACTTTGTGCATCTACCTGATGACATTGTCATTGAATACAAAGATGAAAAGTCAGTCGATCGTCTAATGGAGTTTGTATTCTCAGATATCAAGAGTAATGCAACATCTGTATCTTACATGAGTGAGCGTGCAATTCTGGCTACAAGAAATGATCACGTTGATGATATTAATTCTAGGATGATTGAAAAATTTCCCGGAAAAGTTAAGGTGTACTACAGCTTTGACTCGGTTGAAGACGACACGCATAACAACTACCCTCTGGATTTTCTCAATTCACTCACACCTAATGGTTTACCGCCACATGAGCTCAAGATCAAAGTCAACTACCCTCTTATTCTACTTCGTAATCTAGACCCGCACAATGGTCTATGCAATGGGACCCGTTTGGTTGTCAGGGCTTTCCAAGACAATGTGATAGATGCAGAGACTGTGAATGGAGAGCATGCTGGGGAGAGGGTGTTCATCCCCAGGATTCCTTTGTCTCCCTCAGAAGATCTCTCCCTCCCTTTCAAGTTTAAGAGGAAGCAATTTCCAGTGTGGTTGACCTTCGCCATGACTATTAACAAAGCACAGGGACAGACCATACCAAATGTTGGTGTTTATCTCCCTGAACCTGTATTCTCCCATGGGCAGCTATATGTTGCTCTGTCGAGGGGTGTGTCGCGTCAGAGTACAAGGGTTCTCGCAAAGCCAAATAAAGACATCGATCCCAAAGGGAAGAGCACGAAGAACATTGTTTACAGAGATGTCTTGGAATCATGAACAAGGTTTGTTATTGTTCTATTACACCTTAAGATTATAGCTTCAGGCATCTATTAATTTAATGTTTTTCTCATCATGCCGTGTTAACCATTTGAATCGTATTTATAGGTGCCCTGTACACTTGAAACAACCAGAGATGCTTGGTCACATCTGATAAATCATTCTGTTTGGTGCAACCTGATTTGTAGAGATCTTACCCTTGTATACATTTATCTATATGGTTCAATCTTTTTTTCTATCTGAATGGTATATTAATCGTATGTTACACTTTTTTTAATTGTGATGTCACAAAACCATATTGGAATATGTCGGGTGGTACAATTTTTATACGTGCGTGTCGCACGTGCATGATACTAGTCAGGAGAAGGAACTAAATGCCCACAACACCAGCACTCTATATGGGGCGTTATGTACGCTTCTCCTGAAATTAATACTAATATGTATATTTGGCCGTTATTTAAACACGCCCGAAAATGCATAGTAGGAGTATGTAAATAAACGTATAGAATTAATCACAATTGCCTAATCGGGAACTGGCAGACATGGATTCCCCAGGATATATTAATTGCATAGCATCTTATTTTTCTTTATATACTCCTACACTTCTTAATGAAATACGTGCATTGCACATTCTCGAGAAAATTTATGTAATCCTATGGCTTGTCGAACGTTCTTCATATTCCTTCTAGTACGTACCAATATCTCATTATGGCCTCCCCGAAAAAAAAAATCTCATTATGGCCATTTACAAGAAACTTCGGTTTGGTTTTGGTTCGAAACTGAAATCCATTTTTTCTTCTCTTCGAACGACGCAGATGCCATTGAACCTAGGTTCATGCATCACAAACCTAAGGTGTAATTCAACCTGAGACAATGAGAGAGATCTTGCACAGCTTTTTGTGCCGCTAATGTCAACTTCAAAGCAACAATCTCGACACGTTATCGAGAAACGTGCAACGCAAGCGGGTTTGCACGTACTTTTCCACGTTCAACAACGTAGTAACGCCTGCGCCGACAACGTAGTAACGCCCGCGCCTTGACGAGATCCAAACCTCGCTCCCGGGCTCTCCTCCCGATCGTGCGCGCGGGCCCATCGATCCATTGTCCGCAGCACCACCGCCGGTCGAAGTCCGACGAGCATGGCGTCGTCGCCGGACCACCTCTTCGGCCTGCGCAACAGTTTCTACATCGGCGCGTTCCAGGCCGCCATCACCAGCAGCCACTCCGTCGCCGCGAGCGCGCTCTCCCCCGACGAGATCGTCGAGCGGGACGCCATCCTCTACCGCTCCTACCTCGCCATCGGCTCCCACCAGGTACCTTGCACGCGCGCGACGTCCTCGTTGCCGGCTTGCCGGCGCGCGCGTGACTCGATCATTCTGACACTTATGGCTCGTGCCCTGCTTGCAGTTGGTGATCGACGAGATCGGGCCGAGTGCCGCCACACCGCTCCAGGCCGTCAAGCTGCTCGCCGTGTACCTCTCCGGCGACGCGGGGAACAAGGTCTGTTTCCATTTTGCTCCGCGTTTTTCGATCGTTCTCATCTTCCTCATCAGTTTTCCATTCATTCAAACGTTCTTTAGTGTTTCCTGAAAATGCATGATCGATGCGTCGCTCATTCCCCACATTGACCTTTTTACGTGCTTTTCTGTGATCGTTGTGCAAGGAATCGGTCATCTCGAGACTTCATGAGCTCTTGGGAGATCCCGCGGTCGGGAGCAACCCCATTCTCCGGTTGATGGCAGGCACCATCTTCATGCACGAGCGCAATTACGCCGAGGCTCTGAAGCACACCAACTCTGGTGGCAACATGGAACTGTAAGCTTCAGTTGTTTCATACACCAAATCCTCTGTTACCTGTTCTCGACAACGTTTTAAATACACCTAACCGTTAAGCACTTAATTGTCCTTCAATTTGATGGTGCAGGCTTGCGTTGAATGTTCAGATATACCTTCAAATGCATAGGGCTGATCACGCAGAGAAGCAGCTCAGGGTCATGCAGCAGCTGGATGAAGACCACACACTGACACAGCTCGCGAATGCTTGGGTAGACCTTGTCATGGTAGGCACACGCATTACCCCTGTAGAGAATTTCCTATTGGAGATATTACCATAGGAAGAAATGACATGAGATAAATTTTCTGGAAAATTTTTGCCATCAGTTTCAGACTTTCAGTTCAGCCACATTATTTCCTGAAGAAAACTTCAGACTTGCGGTACTCCGTACATGACTTGGCATGCTTTTCAGGGTGGCTCCAAGATCCAAGAACATACGAAGAAATGACATGAGATAAATTTTCTGGAAAATTTTTGCCATCAGTTTCAGACTTTCAGTTCAGCCACATTATTTCCTGAAGAAAACTTCAGACTTGCGGTACTCCGTACATGACTTGGCATGCTTTTCAGGGTGGCTCCAAGATCCAAGAAGCACACCTCATCTTCCAAGACTTGTCAGAGAAGTACCCAACGACTTGCATGATTCTTAACGGAAAAGCCCTGTGTTCGATGCACATGGGTCATTTTGAGGAAGCAGAGGCGTTGCTGCTGGACTCACTGAACAAGGTCAGCTCTGAAGATCTTACTTTGCCCAAACAACCATTTCCTCTGTCGGAACTAGCTATAAGCACATGCCAATTTTGAGCTTCCAAAGCAAAATTCTTAATCTTTTAAGTTTAATAAGGAGGTTCAGGTACTGTAACTGACAAAACTGCACACACTGTTCGCTGTTCAGGATGCTAAGGATGCTGAAACTCTTGCTAACCTCACGGTGTGCAGTCTGAATTTGGGGAAACCTGCAACGCGGTACCTCAAGTAAGTGAAGCCTACAGTATGGGATGTAGTCTCTATTTTTTTTAATTATTATTTGAGATGTTTTCTGAAGTACTACTTTGAGATGGTTTCATCTGAATTAATCCAAGTCTGGTTGTGTTTGCAGCCAACTAAAGTTAACACATCCTGACCACATGCTGGTGAAGCGAATGTTCTCTGCCGAAGACATCTTTGACAGAGCCTGCCAAGCGATGGCATGAATTTTGCTGCCGAATCCTTTTCGTTGTGCTTCGGCTTTGTTGTCGTTGTTGTTCTACCTTTTTTTTTTTTTAGAGATCCGTTGTTGTTCTACCTGCTACTTTGCTCCCGTATGGGCCAAAGTAACACTGATGTTTCTTAAACAACTCAACTAATGCTAAGACATATTTAGTGGCAATTCAACAAACACTCCTCCATCCTGTAATAAACTGGTTACCAGTACGATATTGATAACGATGTACAAAGTCATCTTCCCACATATTGATGTAAATAATACGCCACGATTTGCTTTTGATGAGGCTTGTGTGTTGTTTGAGAAACCAAATACAGCACGCAATTTTGTTTGCTTCTCCATGTAAAAGGCATAAAAGCAGAACTTTTGACAAAAAGTATTGGTTGAGAGAAAAATCAGTGCACTCTTAACCTACCACATTCCCCTCATCTGAAGGTGACGAAAAGGACTTAAAATGGGAATTAAAATATAAACAAAAAACTATGACCCACGGTCAGAAGAAAGAATCGAGAATCAAACAGGGCAAGACGAAAGGGTCCAACACATATTCCGTCGTCACAGCTCACACGGATCAGAACCAAACACACGACTTTGGTACTGCAGCGCCGCCAGATCTCGTCGAGAAGCGTTTCATCAGTGTCGCTGCTCCTCCTCGGCTGCGTTGCGCGGCCGCTGCCGCCGGATTCCGAGCCGGCGTCAGCGTCACCAACCGTTTCCAAACTCGACTGAATAAACACAAGTACCTCGCGACGTCACAACCATGTGGGACCCTAAGTTTGACGGTCCCATGGGCAGCGTGACAGCGATAACTATCTCCCTGTCTCGGGAGTTTGCAAATTTGTATCGTTTCTAAACCCATCGAGCCCCACCACTCCGTCGCCTCTGCTTGTGTCAGTTGCTAGTAGTAGCGGCAGTGCCGGGAGTGCAGCGGAGTGGCCGAGGCGATGGCTCCTCCGAGGGACCCCAAGGACGGCGTCGGCGGCGGCGGGGGCGGAGCGGGGGATCCGGAGGGCGACATCGAGGCCCCTCTCATCTCCTCCAGCTCGTCGTTCTACAGAGACGCGGTGTACGGGGACGACGACGGCGAGGGCGAGGAGGAGCAGCGCCGGCGCCGGCGGTTCATCCTCGGCGGGCGGTCGCACTCCAACACCACCTCCCAGGTTGCGCTCGTCGGCGCCGACGTCTGTCCCATCGAGAGCCTCGACTACGAGTACCGTCCCCTGCTCCCCCCACCCCCCCAATTCGACGAGATTCGCTTGCTTCCGCTCGGCCTTGATTCGATCGATGCGCGTGCAGGCTCATCGAGAACGACGTGTTCAAGCAGGACTGGAGGGCGCGGAAGCGAGGTCACATCCTGCGGTACGTGGCGCTCAAGTGGGCCCTCTGCTTCCTCGTCGGGGGGCTCGCCGCCGCCGCCGGCTTCGCCGCCAACATCGGCGTCGAGAACGTCGCCGGCGCCAAATTCGTCGTCACTTCCAACCTCATGCTTGACGGCAAGTAAGCAGCACCAACATCGAGGTTTCTGACGCTGAGTCAATTCGAATTCAGGGAGCTATGTTGACCGGAAAATTAATTTCGTCAGACACGGGTCGGCGTTCGCGGTGTTCCTGGCTTCCAATTTTCTGCTCACCATGTTAGCCGCGGTGCTGACCGTGTTTGTGGCGCCAGCGGCTGCCGGATCAGGCATTCCGGAGGTGAAAGCCTACTTGAACGGTGTTGACGCCCCCAATATATTCTCTCTGAAAACACTGATAGTGAAGGTGCTAGTTCCTGTCTTTTTCATCCATGCCCTTTTATTTTGACATCATGTATTGATGACAACTAAGACTTGTCTTGGTGCTTAGTGTGAAGTAATGAACTGGTTGATTGATTTACCGGTGGCTCATTACAGAGCAATTAGCAGGGATATTTCTACCTGCTTGTAAGGCACTTACATGGATGTGCTGTAGTTCTATTTCTCTTATTTTTAATTGTGCTGTTCAAGTTGAATTTGATGATAACGTTAAGGTGGCTTACATAGTTGGGGTGATGAGCATGGTCTATTTTGTACGAGCTAGTAAATCTTAGCATGGTGTTGACCTAGTCATCGAAGGATTGGAATCATGCCCTCTCATCCATTTCAAGAATTTTTGTGACATGGATGTCATAACAGGACGCATGCCTGAGCACTAATTTTTTTATTTGTACCCTGAAACCTCTGTTTGGTAACGTACAAATTCAAAGACTTCAGGGTAGAACCAATTCCTTATCTGTCCCTGTTCGATAAGCGCATACCTAATTTGTTCCCGCTCAAATCAGGTTCCAACATGTAACCAAACTTCAGAGTTGCATGTTGCATCCCTTATTTGCCCTTTTCCGCACATGTTTTTCTAACGACATATTATGGATGTGTGAAATTATCAGCTATCAAAATTCTATGCCGTATGTTTACGTTTTGCAAAATTAAGAAGTGCTTCGTTCACTCAAATAAAAATAGGGCAAATAAGGGTAGTCAGGCAGTCTTGTTCAGTGTTCAGTTTAGGGGCAAATAAGGTATTTCTCCTTGAGGGTAAATCTGTCGTATACCTAACGGCAATAACTGAAAAAGGGCAAGTAAGAGACGCTGCTTTAAAATCTGGGTACATGTCAGAATCGTCCTTGCATGGCGACAAATAAAAGGATGTGTTGCTAGAACGGCGACAAAAATGGAATTGGCTCTGCAGGAGTATTTTTGATACATTATAATAAGCTTTATTAGGAATATGTGCATTCCTTTAATCTGCTTGATTCATCTTCTGCTTTGGCAGAAATTTGAAGATGGCATAGAGAGCATTTGTAGCTAAAAAATGCGGTGCTGAAAGTGTACAGAGGTTGCACATAGGCCTTTCCTCTTAATTAGATTATGATCTACTAGCTCTATTTTGCTGGGAAGTGGTATAGAGCACTTGCATTTTGCTATTATTTTGTAAGTCGATTTATCCTTTTCATTGCAACTTTTGTTTGGCTGAAGTGCTACATCATTTGGTTAACTAGAGTGGATCTTGGTTTGTGAACTTTTTTCAACTTAGTGATGACTTGCTCTTCTGTTATCTAAATTCGTTTGTGCTGTTTTTGTGCAGATTGTGGGTTGCATTGCTGCAGTATCGTCATCACTGCATGTGGGAAAAGCTGGTCCACTGGTGCACATAGGTGCATGCATTGCATCAATACTTGGGCAAGGTGGGTCACGTAAATATCGCATGACATGTAAATGGTTAAGGTACTTCAAGAATGATAGGGATCGGAGGGACCTTGTTACTTGTGGTGCTGCTGCTGGGATTGCGGCTGCTTTCCGGGCACCAGTTGGTGGAGTTCTCTTTGCCCTGGAAACGGTATCCTCATGGTAAATTCTTTGAAAATGAATATGTTGACGACTTGAGTTCTTTTGTAATTATATCATTTTATTCATATGGAGCACAAAAAATTATAATAAGAGTGGACTTCGTTGGTCAAGAATGATGACCCAACAATCTGAATTAGAACCATATTTTTTAAAAAAGACATCGTATATCTAGTTACAAATTCTGTACTTGACTGGGCATAATCAACAGCTAAGCACCATTACCTTCATTACTTTGAAATTACTAAAAAAGGTTAAATGATTGGAGATATTTTTGGAAGTGTACAGTAAGGAGAGGAATGCTTGGCCCAGTGGCAAATTCCATAGTACTTTGTGTTTGTTGCTATAATCTACCAGTTTCAAACAGAAATCATTCCTCTTATTTCACTGCTCTCTGTAATTTTGGATCGGAACTAAAGATGGAACCATCATTCTCCCTATCTGATCTGTTCTAGTGACTGAGTTGTTTTAAAAACGTTGGTCGTATTGATGCACAGGCTAAGGTGCACCAGATGTGCCTCTTTATGCAATCCCTTTGATGGCACAAACATTTAAAGCTTCTACAAAATGGCATCCTTCATAGATGATGTTTTGTGTTAAAAAAAAAAACTCCCTCTGATTTTTACGTTCTTTTTGGTTCAAAATTGAACTAAACAGTGTTATATATGAAAACCAGAGGAAGCACAAAACAACTCAATCATCCCTTTTTTTTATTATTGCAGGTGGAGGAGTGCCCTACTGTGGCGAGCCTTTTTCACTACTGCGATGGTCGCTGTTGTGCTTAGGGCATTGATAGACTTCTGCAAAAGTGGAAACTGTGGGTTATTTGGGAAAGGTGGACTTATAATGTTTGATGTGACGGCAGATTACGTCACCTACCATTTGGTTGATTTGCCCCCGGTAATCACACTAGGAGTTCTTGGGGGAATACTGGGGAGTCTGTACAACTGTTTCTTGGGCAAGGTTCTCCGTCTTTACAACCTTATCAACGAGTATGTGCTGATATTTCCTTAATTTTGAATTATCCCCACTTCTGTAGTTTGAATCGTGCACTTTTTCGACATAAGAAAATCACGTGTTTTTGTTTAAACTTTAAGATTCCTTGATACATCACATTGCTGTGCTGTTGTCTTCCATCAATTTTTGGAAAACAGTAACTAAAACTGTTCATATAATTACAATGTGCAGCATCTACTGAACCACTTGACCTATCGATTAGGCTCATAACTCATAAATCCATTTGAACCCAAACAAGTTCCATATATTCTTGCCTAAAGTCTTTATTAATTTCAGGAAAGGAAAAATGTACAAACTGCTCCTGGCTGCAGCAGTCACCACTTGTACATCATGTTGTCTCTTTGGCTTACCATGGATAGCTTCTTGCAAACCTTGTCCAACTGGCACAGAAGAAGCATGTCCGTCAATAGGGCGATCTGGTAATTTCAAGAAGTTCCAATGTGCAATGAATGAATATAATGACCTGGCTAGCCTGTTCTTCAACACTAACGACGACACTATTAGAAACCTCTATAGTGCTGGTACTGATGATGAGTTCCACTTCTCTTCAATGCTCGTGTTCTTTGTCGCCTCATATTTTCTGGGCATTTTCAGCTACGGCCTTGCTTTACCATCTGGCCTTTTCGTACCAGTTATTTTGACTGGTGCAGCTTATGGCCGCCTGGTAGGCATGTTGATTGGGTCACAATCAACTTTAGATCATGGTCTTTTTGCTGTTCTTGGCTCTGCTGCTCTTCTAGGTGGATCAATGAGAATGACAGTCTCAGTTTGTGTGATAATGCTGGAACTGACTAATAATCTGCTTCTGCTTCCTCTGGTTATGCTTGTTCTTCTCATATCAAAGTTGGTGGCAGATGCTTTTAATACAAATGTCTATGACTTGCTTGTCAGATTGAAAGGGTTTCCTCATCTTGAAGGGTACGCTGAACCCTACATGAGACAATTGTCAGTCAGTGATATTGTAACTGGTCCGCTACAGACATTCAATGGTATAGAGAAGGTTGGCAATATTGTCCATGTTCTGAAGACCACTGGTCATAGTGGTTTCCCTGTAATTGATGAGCCACCATTTTCAGATGAACCTGTGTTATATGGTCTGATTCTTCGGTCCCACCTCCTCATTCTACTGAGAAAAAGGGAGTTCATCCATAATTGCACTGCTTCTACACTGGATGCTTCAAAGCATTTCTCACCTGATGATTTTGCTAAACCTGGCTCTGGAAAACTTGACAGAATTGAGGACATCAAATTAAGTGCAGAAGAATTGGAGATGTTTGTAGACCTGCATCCATTTACAAACACTTCACCTTATACTGTCCTTGAGACATTGTCTCTAGCTAAGGCTCTTATACTTTTCCGTGAACTTGGACTGAGACATCTTTTAGTTCTACCCAGGTCCTCTAAGGTTAGTAATGCGATTTGCATTTAAGTTTTAATTGTTTGATGGGTTTTTTTGACTATTCCATTGTTTATGTCCTTTCCATGATTTTTCTAGATATGTCTATCTGCTTTGTTGCAATGTTAGCAGCAAAGTGTTGTTGCTAATGCTGATAATTACTGAGATTAATCATGATGTACTACTACAAAAATCATTGTACAACAAAAATCACATGATATTCATTTGTATGCCTTTACAAGTATCATTTTCTCTTATGGATCACAATATTTGGAGTTGTGCATATTTCTCATGAATTCCACTGATAAACTTTGTTTGAATTGTGATCAATGCAGAGGGCGCCTGTTGTTGGCATATTGACAAGGCACGATTTCATGCCTGAACATGTCTTGGGTCTTCACCCTTTCCTCTTTAAAAGCAGATGGAAGAAGGTTCGACTTGGCAAGGTAAAAGTCAGCAGCATATTCTGAAGGTTGCTAGTAACTGATTATTGGAGAAAGGCGTAGAAGGATATCTGAAGCAGCGTAGCATCAGTGCTGTTATACTGGCATATTGCATCAACGAGAGGAAGAATGCTATTTTGCAGAGGATAATCAGCTGACAGGGTCATGTATAATTTACCTTGAGTACTGGTGCAACAAATGTTGTAACCTTCCTAACAAGAGGATGAAACAGTGGTGGGCTGCACTTCTGGTGAAACTAATATAATGCTCCAGTGCTTTCGTGCGTGTACAAGAAACACTTTGTGGAAGTTCTGCCAAACTTCTGTAGGTTTTATCAGAGTTTGGCAGCAGCTTGCCAGTGCAGTAGTCGGCAATTCGTAAGTCCCAGTTCTCATCCACGCACGCACGCACGCTTTCTTCTGTTCTTTCGATCGACATGCAAAATCCAAAACGGCAGCGTCTCCCCAGCCACCGTGGAGCACAGCGCCAGCGCCCGGCGGTGACCATGGAGATCGCCAGCAAGCGCCCTCCCTCGTCGTGGGAACGCGCATCTTCGAACCCGCCCCGGCCAGCAATGGCTGGCATCGCCGCAGACAAGGAGACCACCGCAGCTTCGGAATTGATCGTGACTAACGGGGTCGTTGACATTTACTTGTCTGCATCATTTACTTGTCTGCGTCATTGGCAGTTCTAGCCGCGACTTTGAGGCGTCCCGGCCTCAGCTGGCGCCGGTGCTTGCCACTGGAACCGGACCGGGCACACACACGTGCAGAGTGCGCATCGTTACCGGCGGCAATTCGACTAGCATCATCCACCCCTAGCGAGTTGCGAAGCAATCTTTTTCATGCACTCGAAGTAGTTGGCAAGCAATTTAATACTATTCGTGCTGCACCGGTTGGGAAAACGGTGACCGGACCACAGAAGAATCCCCATATTTTATTACTCCAATTTATTCGTATTTTTTGACTCGGAAGCCTCGACTCGAATGCGAATCGATCCGTTGCCCCCTTTTCCAACTCATCACACGTCGCCCCGAATAAAACCGCAGCAGCACCGGACCGTCATCTACCACGCCTCCCACCCAACCCACCCACCCTACCGCTGGCCCCACCACACCATCCTCCCACCTGTCAGTCACGTCATCCGGAGGCGGCACCCACCTGACAAAAAGGCAATCGAAAGAAAAAAACACCTCTTTCTCTTGCTTTCGCAAGATCTCTCCCTCTGGTCGCTGGTTCAACAACGCTTTCTCTTCCCTCACGATTTCCGCTCCCTTGTCTCCGCATCTCCTCCCCGGTTTTTCAAACTCTTTCTCAGTACCCGAAAGCAGCAGCAGCCACACGCCTCCACTTGTCAATCCCCTCTAGCCCCGACCCTGCTGCTCTGCCGTCGCGCGCCGGCATTGCCCATCCCCCTGCCGGCCCGACGCCACCGCCCGCGGCTCGCTAGCTCCGGTGCTTCCCCTGCTCTCGCGCCGCGGCCGACCGGCCCCCGGATACGCGCCGGCTTGTCGGCTATCGGAGGAGGAAGGAGAGCGCAAGGATGGGGTTCCTGGTGGGGCTGGCGCTGGGGATCGCGGTGGGCGTCGCGCTCATCGTCGGCTTCGCCCGCGCCGAGAACTCACGCGCCGCGCGCCGTCGACAGCTGGTAAGCGCTGCGCCACGGTCAAACTTCCTAGAATATGCTGGATGCGTGGTGCTTGCATAGGAATATCGGGTTAGTAGCTTCGAGTAAGAAACAGCCTTGCGTACGAATCGAAGCGAAGTCGAATCGCCTAGCTTTCGCCGCGATTGCTGGGCTAGCGGGTTAGGTAAGTGGGGGCCGCTGAGCTGCCCCGTCGGCCGGCTTTTACACGGTTTGCCTGGTTGGGGATGGTAGATTTTGCTTCCTGCGGCGTGTTAGCCCGTTTGGGTTACAATGAATTGATGGTATGCACACTGATAAGCCATGGTGAAAGCATTTCTAAGCGGGACACTTGATAATCAGCTACTGCAAGTGCAATGCCCGACCGACTAGTTGTGAAATGCTGAACTGCCTGTTTCCCCTGAAAATGAGGACTGGTTGTGAAATGTACATCCACTGCCAGGACTCACTGTTTGCTTCATGCCATTTTGGTGCTTGCTGCATGGATGACAAGTACAGTTTCATTCTCACGGTCACCCCATCACACTGTGCAAGTCTACGTTAGAACCACATGAACCAATTGGGCTAATATTATTTAGCACTGAGTTGTGGTCTGCTCGAACGCTTTTCATTGTAGTGATTTCGGTCCATGGTATTACTTTCATGCACAACTAGAATTCTGAATGGCCCCTTTGTGACTTGTCAGTGACTTAGCCATGCCTGAACCCATGAGGGACTTTTCCTTGTTTATTATTTGCGCAGGCTGCTACGGTTGCTAGCTTCTCCAGAATGATGATTGAAGATTCGCGAAAGTTGTTCCCATCTGATCTGTACCCTTCCTGGGTTGTTTTCTCATCACAACAAAAGGTATTTGGCTATATTTAGTCAGCTCTCATGCTTCTGCACTGTATGTGAATGCATGTATGCTGACAGCGCATTGTTGCAGTTAAAATGGCTTAATCAAGAGCTAATTAAAATTTGGCCGTTTGTAGATCAGGTATGTATATCTTTCAACAGGACTCGAAAGCTTTTACTAGGCTTAGACTCTATTTGACTTGATTTCCTTTATGGACATTCTTATCTGTTTGGTCATTCGTCATTGCAGGCAGCATCAGAACTGATCAAGACCTCTGTTGAGCCTGTTCTTGAGCAATACAGGCCAATGATCTTAGCTTCCCTCAAGTTCTCAAAACTCACTCTTGGTACTGTTGCACCACAGTTTACTGGTAGGCCTCGTCAAACTATTCCCTTTGTTAATTTCGTAAGGCAACAAAGCATTCCAAGATTCAAATGACATTACAACAATATCTCTTACTGTTAGACTTGTAATTGCAGTGGCTTTCATATGTCCATGTTTTAGTACTTATGATTAAAGGAAAAACCCTGTAAAATATATGAAAGTTGGCAGTTTAATTTTGAACTCTGTTCCATGTCAAACCGATTGTGCCTCATAAAATCCACAGAGGACTGTGCTGCAGATCAAATACCTTTTTTCTGAGTATATACACTATGACACTATATTTAACTGTTTAGTTGGGTTGGGGCAAGTTTTTTTCTTTCTCTTTTTGGGGCAGGAGCTGATGAACTCACTTTTGCATGTTTACACACACGTTCATTCATTGCAAAGCAGACAATAGCTTTGGTGGTTGGCATTTAGCTCTTTTAAATGCATAACACCTTGTCCATAAACAGAACTGCGTCCTATGGAAAATTGTTTGCTCTAACGCTCTTCATTTGGTTCATAATCTATGTCGCCTGTGTTATGTAATCTTCATGTCTATAATTGCATGGTGGATGGTAAGGTATAAGTTTTGTATTGATTTTATTGCAGGTGTTTCAATAATAGAGAATAATAAGGAATCAGGTATCGTCATGGAGCTAGAGATGAATTGGGATGCCAATCCAAGTATCATACTGGATGTAAAAACCAGACTTGGTGTTGCACTTCCGATACAGGTGACCTATTTCCTGGCTATGCCTTTTTCCTGCAGTATGAATGCATGAATTATACCTAGTTCACGAAACTGACCAGTATGGTTACTCTTTATCTTGAATAATGACATTGTTGTTCGCATCTAATGTGTAACATGAATTTTAAAAAGTTATTCTCCATTTTTCCTTAGGTTTAATGGCAACTGAATTTGAAGTATTTGGTGTCAATTCATTAACCGATTTGTTAGTCTTAGGCCGTTTATTGCATATCCTGTGCAGGGCATCTTAAATAGACCGAAACTGTCCATATCCTTATAGTGTATAATTATACAGGGAATGATGTGGATGAAATAGCTATTATGAGATCATATATTTCATACACAATAATGTTGTTAGTGTTATTGCTATATAGGTGAAGGACATTGGCTTTACAGGAGTCTTCCGTTTGATTTTCAAACCACTGGTCGAAGAGCTACCATGCTTTGGTGCTGTTTGTTTTTCGCTACGAAAGAAGGTTCTCTTTCTTCTTTATCCTATTTTTCTCTGATTACTTGAATTGCTTCTTTCTCTATCTCATTTTCCCTTCAAATCATATCAGAAAAAGCTGGATTTTAGGCTGAAAGTCATTGGTGGCGAAATTTCTGCTATACCTGGGATTTCAGATGCTCTTGAGGTTTGGTGATACATTTATGTTTTGTTGCTGAAAGTTGGTCTTTTGCATTTCCCATAACTGAGAAGATGAGTCGAATTGTCCTTCCGTGCAGGATACCATAAAAAATGCGATTGAAGACTCGATAACATGGCCAGTGAGGAAAGTCATTCCTATAATACCTGGGGACTACAGGTAGTTATTTGTCGATTTGTGCCCACACACTAGTACTGCTCTTACTAATTCATAGTTAAATCACATCAAGAAAGACTATGACTGCCTATATATTACAGTGATTTGGAACTGAAGCCTGTTGGTACATTGGAGGTCAAGCTTGTGCAAGCAAGAGATTTGACAAACAAAGATCTGATCGGAAAATCTGATCCTTTTGCCATTGTGTATGTCCGCCCATTACCAAACAAAATGAAGAGAAGCAAAACAATTGTAAGTGTACTAGTAACCTACAAAACACGGATACGTCGCCTGAGTCGTGGATACGCACCCGATACTTCGCGGATACGGATACGCCGCGGATACGCCTTGGATACGTATCCAGGAAGTATCCGATTAAAAAGAAATACAACAAAATTCGGATACTTTCCAGTACGTATTGGGCCGGATTTTGATCAATATCGGATACTTCTCAGCCCACCAGCAGCCCAGTTTCAGCCACCGAGAGAGGGAGGGAGGGAGGGAGACTCCACGGCAGCATCGGCGGCTTGGATCTGGAGGGAGGAGAATCGGGCTGACAGCGCAGTGGAGAGAGGAAGAAAGGAGGAGCAGCGGCAAGAAGGGACCTGAAGGGAGGAGCGGCCGCTGTCCCATGGTCGCGCCCGTGGATCCGGCGAGAGCGGAGGAAGAGAGCAGGGAGCGGAGGAAAAGAGGAGCGTTCGGCAGAGGATCCGCTCGCACAGAGGAGGTGAGCGGTTGCTGGTGGATTGACTCCGGAGGATTGGCTGGTGGTGCCTGGTAGGGACTTCCGTAATTCTCGTAGGTAAAGGAACAGGCTAGGTGGCTGTAGGCCTGGTGATGGGCCGGATAGCCCAGCATGCACGTTCTCCATGCCCTTCTCATTCTTCTTTCTTTACTTTTTCCTTTTTTCTTTCCTTCTTACCTTTTAGGAAATATTGTATATTCACTATATTTTTTGAAAAAAATAAAATATTATACGTATCCACGTATCGGGTTGTTTGATAAAATGACGTATCGACGTATCCGTATCCGCCGGATACCGATACACGTATCCGTATCCGTGCTGCATAGCTAGTAACTCTTCCTCTATGTGAACTCTGCCTTTTGGACACTTGCTAATAATTGTCATAATTTTTGCAGAGCAATGATCTGAACCCTATCTGGAATGAACACTTCGAGTTTATTATTGAAGATGCTGATACTCAGAGTGTAACAGTGAAGATTTATGACGATGATGGTATTCAGGTATCTGAATTGATTGGCTGTGCTCAAGTCAGGCTAAAGGATCTGCAACCAGGCAAAGTGAAGGATGTCTGGTTGAAGCTTGTGAAAGATCTGGAGATTCAAAGGGACAGGAAAGATCGGGGTCAGGTGAGCCTAATTTTCATGGAAATAGAACTGCTATGCTTAGCAGCTATCATCATTCATCAGGGCTATTTTCAAATGGCTACATAATACTTTTCTTGTGAAAACCTCAACAGGTGCACCTTGAGCTGCTGTACTGTCCATTTGACATGAAGGAGGAGGCTCCAAATCCTTTCAGACAACAGTTTTCGATGACTTCCCTGGAGAGGACAATGACAAGTATGGAAAATGGATCAGGGGGCACTAGTTTTGACAGGCTGTCTTCAAGGAAGAAAAGGGATATTATCATGCGAGGGGTTCTGTCAGTCACTGTGATATCTGGGGAGGATCTGCCGGCAATGGATATGAATGGAAAGTCTGACCCATATGTCATACTTTCGCTCAAAAAGTCAAAAACAAAGTACAAGACAAGGGTAATTTCTTCATCAAATACAAATTAGTGCTGTATCTTGAATTGTTGATGCCTCACAAAGTTGACATGTAGTAGTTAGCTATATAATGTGTTTGATTCGTTTACAAGTGGATTAGTAGGAACCATAATACTTGAGATAGAGCTACTATCAGAAATTGTTTGGTGGAAGCTTATCATGTGACTGAACGCAGGTCGTGAATGAAAACTTGAACCCAGTTTGGAATCAGACTTTCGACTTTGTCGTTGAAGATGGTTTACATGACATGCTTATGCTGGAAGTTTATGATCACGACACTTTCAGTAGAGTAAGTTCCTTGATGTTTTCATCGTTTTACCAGCTGGGTAGCTTTGTCAACTGCAGATGTACTTGTGGTAACTGTTGGGTATGTTTTCTGTAGGATTACATGGGGCGGTGCATCCTGACTTTAACCAAGGTTTTGCTGGAAGAAGATTACATGGAGAGCTTTAACCTGGAGGGAGCAAAGAGTGGGAAGCTGAACTTGCACCTAAAGTGGTCACCGCAACCAATCATGCGGGATTTGCGAGAAGAGGACAGCTCTAGGTTCAGATAGGTCCAGTTTATGTGCATGCATGGCTGCGCATCTAGTTTTGGGGCTAAGGCTCAAGGGTGGCTGTTGTGCGCGGTTTAATGGTTCTGGGTCTCTTCTGAATCTGACCGATTCAATACTTGAGTCATGATTTTTTTTCAGGTGCAAACAGATCGGTTGCACATATACATGTGAATTGTTATGTTGTTGATCAGCTAGCTCAAGGCCAGTAATGCAATGAGAATGGTAAATGTGTCTTTGTAACACCATGTTCAAATCAGAATGTGTAAATCTGGTGGAAATAAACTGAGCTGAGCTGTTGAAGCAATCATGCATGGCTACCATCAGGAGCTTATCTTGGTACCCTTTGTTAATGCACGCATCTGATTTTGCCTGGGCTTTGGTCGAAACATTGCTTCTACCAAGTTGCTTTCCACGATTTATTGTTGATATATGCAGCATTGGAAGGTTATATTGTTAGATTGTGATGTCGAGACATGAATGAAGAAATAATATACAAACTTGTGTTTCGCGTGCAGGGGCATGTCGTTTGCCTTAACTGACATCTGAAAGAGAAGAAACCGGAGCACGCATTAAGCCTGATGTACTCTTGTCTGACAGATCGTCGATGGCAATGCAATGTTTGATGGAGTTTAAAACTGATGTGTTCAATAGGCTTCTACGTCAACTGAAACAGCAAGCTGCAACAATTACAAATCGGTGAACATTAACAGTCATGCTTCTTCTACTGGCGGCACTGTTACAACTGGAGCAGGCACACCCAATTTGTCCCATCTCTTAGCTCAACATACATGCCTAGTCCCATCAAACAAACTCACATATTCTCTGTCCCGTCAGTTCTACGACATATGGCGGGCAATAGACTAAGGTCCCTCGGTCAAAGGACCCATGGCATTAAGGCATCAAACCCATTTTTCCTTATAAAACACACCAAACCCATTTTCTAAGCACCACCTAAAAACATCGCAGCCAAAAACGTTCAAAGATTCTCCGGAGCCAAAGGAGCATCCAGGCTTTCACCCTTGGGCGGATTCGTTCGGTGTCTTGGACGCTATCACCGGCGAACCGGCCAGCATTGCCCGCGGCATCCTTGCTTGCTCCATCCGCCGGCGCCAATGAAGCGCACGGCCGGGCACGCGTCTCCGGACTAAAATAAACGGCCCCCCCTATTGTTAATCTGTTTGGTATTCGCACGTCACGTCACAGTTGTTCCAAGCCTTGACAGCAGACACGGCGCTTTGGTGATGTACGGTGATACTATCTATTTTGGGGAGGCCAAAGAGGGGACAGTCTTCTTAGGGGAATGATCGTGAATAGCCGAATGGGCAAAGTACAAAGCTGGAGGCTCCGCTTTGCTTTACCTCGTGAGGGCTATTATATTACTGTACTTGCTAGCTATTTCTAGCATCAAAGCTGATGCTGATGTCTTGCAATCTTGCATCTGAAAAAGAAAAACATTGCAGCCTGCATTTTTTTGATTGCTTGCGAACGGGAATAAAGAACATTTTCTTTTCCCCTCCAAACGCATGCAGACACTTCGACCCAACCTGCTTCAGACACAAGGACAACTCACAACGTTCACCACTCCTACGTGGCTACGTCTATGTCTGCAGCCCATCAATCTACACCCACAGACTGGACTCTTGTTCGTTGTCAGCTAATGCTCCAACTGTAGTGCCAGATTGCGGTGTTGTACAATGCGTGGTGAATCATTATTCCTCCTCTAGATGGTGTTTAGTTGTAAGCAAAACAGCTTCAAACATACGTCCCACGTTTCCCTTTTGGAAGTTACCGTGAGCTGGTAGGTCTTTTTGTAACAAATTTGAGATCTTTGTTCGCATGAAGTACCCAAAGCATTGTTCTCTTCTGTAACAGAGCTCTGGTAGCGTATACTGCTTGCTCGTACATACGTAATAGCTGTCTTAGAATCAACAAATGAACCCCAGCATGCATCATGCATGCCATCATGCTTGATGCACATTCACACGAGAATTGGCAAATACCTTTCGTTTTATTTTATTTATAAAAAAAATAAAAAAGGGGGCAAATGTCTTTGTTTTCCTCCTCACTCAAGATGGATCATAGTTGTAATCAAACAGGCTCGCTCATACATACATGCCACGTTTCCCTTTTGGAAGTCACCGTGAGCTGGTAAGTCTTTTTTAACAGAACTAAGATCGATCTGCGTACTGGACGTGCTCCAAAGCATTGTTGTCTTGTGAAACAGAGCGTTGCTTGCTAGTAATAGCTGTCTTAGAATAGACAAATACTACAACAATGTGCATCACGCATGCCATCATGCTTAGACGCACATTTCACGCGGGACTTGTTGGAAGATCTTTTACCCCTAACAAAAAAAATAAAGAAAAAAGAAATATCTTGGCCAAAGGGAAACATCGCCACTACTAGTAGCAATCAGAAGTTAAAGACTAGTAGTGGTCGTATACTAATACTAGAGTTGACTATGCGACCTCGCATCGCATGGCATGCGTTGCCTCCGTCCACGTCCAAATCCGACCAAAACTCCGGTGTCCGGTCGGCGTTCTCCAAGCTCATGATGAAACCTCCCCCGAATATTCTACTACTACTACTCACTTCAACCCACTGTGTGTGTGTATTGCATCATCATTCACCAGAAGGGAAGGTGGTCGCTCCAAAATTGCGAGCGAAAGGACTCGCCGCACATTTGTCGTGCGGCGGAATTCAATAACACGCCGCGAATTTGTCACGACCTCTCTCTCTCTCCCCTTCGTGTCAGGCCTCGTCTCACGCGACGCAGCATCCAATCGAACGGCTCCGGCCTCTGGCCTGCCTTGCCTTTGCCGCGCCAGCCACCCGTCCGTTGCGTCCAGGCTCTCATGTGCCGTCTCATTCCGCACACCCCACAGCTGCTGTGCTTGTCCTCTGCTGCCCTGCTCTTCGGCGACCGTCGAAATTGCATCGTGGTTGCGTTGCGCGTACCTCTCGATCGTGTCCAGCTTTGTCATACCCTACTCAAGAGGGTATGTTGTGCATCATGTATCAGTCCCTGGATCAGTAGCTGATACGCACAAGAACACAGATATGATAGCCAAAGCATACTTCGAATAAAGGAAGTATTACCTGCTATAGAGCCTTTAGTGGCGGTTCGACAAGGATTAAGACCATCCATGTCCATCCGACCAACTAACGGCGAAGCAAACAGCGGAAACCACGACCCATGCCACAAGCAGACTTGAGACGCAGACCCGAAAACCAACACGTCGCCGCTTCCTACGAAGCCTTCTCTTCACTAAAAACAGCAGGCGCAAACGCGTGAGTACATAAGGTACTCAGCAAACCCTAACACAAGGGGTAAGCATATGCAAGGGTATATCAATGGTAAAGGCTGGGGTTCATTGTATTGGCGGAAAAGCCAATTTTTATGCAAGGGTTGTTTTGCAAACAAAGCCAGTTCACAAACTACAGTCAAGATTATTATCATATAATGGGGTTGGTCGGCCCTGGGGGAGATAATGGTTCAATCCCGCCAGTTCCTCACTTTTAATGCTGGCCGGAAACCAGCGCACGGCTCCACGCCGGTGTATTCCGAAAACACGCCAAGGATAACTCACACGGGAAACTCTAATCATAGTGTGGCCGATGCCTTCGCGTTGTCCAATACCGTGGAACACGGCTTTCCGGAAAGTTTCTTAACCTTGGCCAAGGGTGCACAAATTTCCCCACAAGGTAGTCCAGTCCTCCCCGGGGTCCCAGTTCGGACTGTCCTACTAAAGGTTCCATACCTACTTGGTACCACCACGGCATCCCCCACGGACATCACCAGGGGCTTCACAATTCAATACTATGGCCAGAGTCAATAAATGCCGGACTCGCCGCCACCCTCGTCAAGTCTTCTCCTGGGACTCCGTTGCAATCTCCTGCCTCCGGGGGGTACCGGGTGAGTACTAGTAGGGTGTGGTTCCAATCCCGTACCCATATACGGCTTGTGGCTGCGCGTAAGGTGCTAGGCAAAGGCGGCACAAGAACCGGTCCTTATACGACCGAACCAGGCATCTTCAATAGCCAATCCCCACGGGGAAGGGCGTCCCAGAGATAGCCTCCCCACTGAGGACTACCTCGCCTGGTCCCGCCAAAACATTCCCTCACTAGGGGTTGCACTTATTACCAATTCCATCCATTTTCACATTTACACACACCACCAAGACTCACGCATTTTAACACAAAAGCATGTGAGCAAGATTAACTAAACACATGGTGATAGTCCTAAGCAGCATACCAGCACATCATTAATGAATTAATGATGCGGGTTCCTAGGTTCAACAAGGAATCAGGATTTTTCAAGATCAAGGTATGGCAATCAAATATTACTAGGACCTTCTAGCATTTAAATCACATTTAAATACCATGCACATTTATTTATAAACAGCTCTAAATAGGATAATTTCGCAATCATAGGATCAATATGATCAATGGGAGTTAGGGCTTGCCTGATAATCGCAATCCTAATCTTTAAGTTCTGGGTCTTAAGACTCTTTTGTCGAAGTTGATGTCTTCAAGTCTTTTCTTGAAGCTTTGACCTTCTCTATTCTTTCTCGAATTCTTCTGGCTTCTTCTCGAAGCTCACGTAATCTAGCGTATAAAACAACGCGGATAAACAAACTACCGCAAAAGAAATAAAGATCGAAAAGAGCCAATTAAGATCCAATTAATTCCAACTGGAAAGGCGAAGGAATACCAAGGAACGACAAAAGACACAGATTATTTATGATGCAGCAAGTTTTACATTAAGAGCGATTATATTGTTTTATAGCTAATATGGGTGATGCATCGAACGCTAGGGCTTTTGATTGTAGATGAGGGATGCTAAACACCATGAAGAAGGCATGGGTGCATGAGGAAGTGGGAGGATGGCGTGTGTACGTGTTTGTCGTACATTTGTAGCATTAAGCCTTTATATAGATTGTAATCTATATAAATGCTTATGCAACACTTATACAACGCGCAAAGTGTGTCACTTTAGTTACCTATTATGGTACTACTTAATTATCATTAATTTATTATCTAATAAGTTTATCTGTCATGCGACGGGCGCATGACGGTGGTCCGTGTGCGTGCTCATGTAAAATATGAATGCACGAATACAAATAAAACACGGGGAATTAAAAGACAATTAAAAGAGAGGGATTGATCAAAGATCATTAAAAAGGGATTGATTCTGGTGGCACTGGATAGAGAGTGATTTTATATTAATTTTGGCGAAGGAATCGCCAAAATCGGAGCTTGAATGAAAAGATATGAATTTTGGAAGTTTACGGAAAAAGGAAATTAATTAGGATCATGCTTAATTAAGCATTGATATAATCCTAATTATTTTGGGATGAGTAATGGTTGGAAGATGTTGAGAACGGCTCAAAATATTTTCAGGAAATTTTTCTGGGATTTTTCTGGTACTGGAAATTGGTCGTAAAAGATTCTGTGTACAATCGCCGGGTGAGCTTAGCAATTCTGGCGCGGGTGTGAGGCTGATATGAATTTAGGAAATTTATAGAAAGGAAATTAATCAGGATTAAGCTAAGAAATTAAGTATAGCCATAATCCTAATTAATCTGAAGCGATAAAGGGTTGGAAAGTGTTTAGAAGGGTGTAAAGTATTTTTAGGAATTTTCTGAGATTTTTCTGATATTGGAAATGTGTTCGAAAAGAAAAGTGTGTGTACTTTCTGTGTGGATTCAGCATTTTCGGGATGTGCGAGTACTTGATATGAAAGATCGGTTGAATGTCAAGTGACGAGCGAGCATCGGTGGAAAACGATTCAGCAGTGCGGGATATGCCGATATGGAATTTTTATTAGAAAGAAAAGAATTGTGACGTAGACGGGGTCTATGTGTGGAGTCCAAAATTAGTGCCACAATGGATTACATTGAGGCGGTACGGTGTGGTGAGGTCGATTAGGTGCAGTGCAAAAGAATGGGCAAGTGCGCAGGACGACGAGGTCACGATTGTAGGATTTATCGTGACGGGGTTTTACTGAAAGAATAGGAATTTAAGGTGTTGATGGCTCAAAAAGATATTTTAGATCTTCAAAACCAGTACCAAAAGGTACTACGCGTTTATACGAACGCGAGAGCGCAAGAATCGCTCGAAACGGAATTGAATAGGAAAAGATATGGAGATTTGAAGTTTCAAGGGCTTGTTTGTAAAAACAGAGGGCTTATTGGTAAATACAGAAAGTCAACAGGGACCTATCTGTAATTTTGGAAAGTTTGGGGGTCTCGGTGTAAAAGATAGGGGCTAAAAGATAATTATGGAAAAGTATAGGGGTGTTTCTGTAAAAGTTCAGGACCTAAACAGAAATATTTGAAGGTTCAGGGGCTTATCTGTAAAAATGCAGGACCTAAACATAATTACAGAAAAGCTCGAGGGCTTATCTGTAAAATGTACAGGGCCCGGGAATTTCTGGATTTATTTTTGTTTTGGAAATGCTGGTGGACTGAGACCACCATGAACCGAGGGGCTCATGTGCCGCTGGTCTTCGTGGACCGAGTGCATGGAGGGAGAGGGTGAGTAGGAGGCTGACTGGGCAGGGGGACCGGGTCAAGGTGGGGCCACGGGCTGACGTGGCGTTGCCACGTCGGCGCCGGCGCGACCTGGGTCAAGGCGGCCGGGGAAAAGGGCGCGCGCGGCGGCGCGTCGCCGGAATCGTCGCCGGCGGCGGCTAGGAGGGCGAAATGGCGACGAGGACAGCACACAGGGATAGAGCACGCAACGGCGGAGCTACGGCTGGATGATGTCGTCGACGGCTAGCAGTGGAGCGGCGGCGAAAACTCGCCGGAGTTGGCGGCGGCGACGGTCTTGCGGCGGCGCGTGATGGGGAGCGACAGGGAGTAGTTCGCGGCGGATTTTGTGGGTGCGAAAGGGTGCGCGCGTGCACGGCGAACGCGAGGCGCGGTTCAACTTGGCGGGGCGCGGCCGGAATCGTAGCCGGCGGCGAGGGAGGCCCTGCGCGGCGGCGGCGGCTCGGCGAGGGGCTCGCGCGCGGGGCGAGGAAGGAAGAGGAGGGGCGCAGGAGAGGGATAGGAGGATGATGAAGCTCACCGAGCACTCGAGCTGGTCGGAGGAGGGCAGTACCGGCGTCGACGGGGAAACGGCGGCCGGAACCCTAGCTCTCGCTATCCTCGGAGCTCTGAGCTCGGCGGCGCGAATCAACAGCTCGCCGGGGAGGAGCGCGGCTTAGCGAAGCTCGGGGAAGGGGGGAGTAAGGGAGAAGGGGGCGCTTCCGCGACGGCGAGGAAAAAGGGCCGGAGGTGGTCACCGGGGTGAGGAGAGAGAAGAGAGCTAGAGTGGCATGGAAAGGAAGGAGAGGAGCGCGGCGTCGTTTATAGGCGGCGAAGGCGGTGCGCACAGGAAGGCGGCGCGCACAGAGAGGCGGCGGGTGACGTCGGCGTTCGTCGGCGCGGTATGGGCGGCGACGGGAATTCCGGCAGGCGGTCGGAGGAAGACGCTGACAGGTGGGGTCCAGCTGTCGGCGGGAGGAGGAGAGGGGAAAGAGGCCGGGCTGTTGCTGGGCCGCGAAGGAGAAGTTGGGCCGGGGCGGCTGCGGCCCGAGAGGGAAAAGAAAAAGAAGGAAGGGGGAAAAGGGGTTGGGCCGGCAGGGAGAAAAAGGAAAAGGGCGGCCCGGGAAGGAGAAAAGGTTTGATATTTTCTGGATTTCGAGATTTGAAGGAATTTTCAAATTTGGACAAAAGCAAAGGTCGATCAAACAATTCAAATAAATCCAAATAAATTCAGAAATGCATATGGTGAGGTTTGACGCAAGTTTAAATTCAAATTTTGAAATTTGATTTGGAACTTGATACTTTATTTTAATTTCTTGTAAATTCGAAAAGGTTCAAAATTTTAGTGGAATTTAAATGGAAGCAAACACTTGAGCCTTGATTTTATATTTCAAAATTTTCAAATTCGACTACGCTTTATTTATTTTGGTGAGTTTTATTTTCGAAAATTTGTGACAAGGTAAGATCACACAAAAAGATTTAAATTTTTAGTGATTTTTAGCGTTTTGATTTTGGCCTCGGATTTTAGGGTGTGACAGATCTACCCCACTTAAAAGGAATCTCGTCCTCGAGATTCGGAAGGACTTCTGGGTTGGTGTAGAACTTCTCTTACGTCTTCTTGCTTGACGGTGATAACACCCAAAATCTTGTCGGAGCTTTGTTGACGTAGCGAGCTTTGTCATGAGATTCTATTCCTTGTCGGAGGTGCTTGAAGCTTGTGGAGAGACAAAGCAGAACTTCTTACTTCTGAGGGCCTTCGATGTTAGCTGATTTAACAGGGGAGGGGTTGGCCTAAGGTTTTGGTTCCAAGGATTGTTAGGTTAGCTGACAGAAAAACCTACCCCACTTAAAAAGGATCTTCACTTGGACATTCCGATTGATGTTCTGCAGTTGTTCCGGATTCGGGTTGACTTGAGGCATTCTGAGCGGTTAGACTGCTAGATTGCTTTGCAACTTTTCCTTGCGGTTTGGATGATGATTCTGAAATCTTCCGGATCCATGATATGGCATGCTGATTAACTCCATAAATTTAACAGGTGGCCAGAACCACTGTTTCTCCTCCAGATAGGCTGACATCTTCTTCGTTTTTCATGACGGAGTATATTCTTTATATCCCATTATAGGAGATCCAAGGGCTTCCATGATCAGCAACCTTTCCATGGCATATACCAGTCTTTTGCAGGAAGGGTTTTCCATCTTCTCTTGCCTTAGGGTGGGGTACCTACCCCACTTAAGGTCCTTGACCTCGGGTGGCTCTTTTTGTCATAATTGCATCATCTGCTTATTCTGACTTGACATTACTGACACGACGCCTTTCCAGGGGTCGGTTTGGTCTGCTTATGTGAAACAGACTTCTGCGGTCTTTTAAATCATGAACCAGACGTTTATGCCTTAACACCTTCTTTAGACTTTATCTGGATCTGACTGTCCAAAACTGGCTCACCACATGAAGTATTTGTCTGGCCTGGCTTGACTGGCTGATGCTTAACTGCTTGAATTTATGACAGTAGCTTAGTTTTCCATTCTCATGATCTACTGCATTTACTGTTGTAATGGCCTCTCCAGGAAACTTTAAAACTTTCTTTATTGTTTCACAAGTGGCTTTTTTTTTTTTTCCAACAACTTTTTCTTAATCCGTACCACTCTGTCATCACTATTTCTCCTACTGTTATTCTCATAACATAGGGTCTTATCAACTCTTGTCATTGTAGACCGTGGTACCTTAGTTCCAATACCATGTGTCTCTAATTAAGGTTGTGGTTGCCATCTGTAAACTGGTACTTCTGACCTTTTTAGCTTACATTTGTACTGTGTATTTGTATTATTCATAACAGGTGGCGTCACTGTCTCTAGTATAACTCCATCTCATATCCTCAATTAATGGTAGTTCTCAATCTTTTATGTCAAACTTGGAGACAAGTTTTGCTCTCATTAATTGGTCATCAACACACTGATCCTGGGCTGTGGATGCCTGTCTTTGATGGTGACACTCCGAATCTGCCATCTTTCTTGCTGACATACAGAACAAGCGATCCCACAGAGGAGATCTTCCATCTGATGGAACATCTTTCATGTAACACTGCTAACAATTCCTTTAGCTCTGCTAGTTCATTGGCTGTCATCTGATAGAATCTCTCAGCCATCAGGATTTTGTGCAGGAGAGGAGATTAACAATGAGTTCTCTGTCTTGGTCAGATGATATTCCAGAACTTGTCCGAAAGACATCTGGGTGTTCACAGGTTACTGTTACCACTTCCAAGGTTGTAATTTCTGGATTGTTTTGCCATGGGGGTAGCCTTCGCTTTCCGGGTTCACGTTCCATTTTAAATCCAAGTCATTGGCTAACTTCCTTTATTTCTTTAGATGTTTGTTGGCTGTCAAACAACTGTTGCCTTGACCTTCAGCATTGCCTCTTGAAAATTTTCCAGTTGGGTTGTGATCTTTGACCATCGTTGTGCTATTCATTTGACTGACCTGATTCTGAGCAGAACGCTTCTTGATAGCAGTCTTCCTTGGTAGAGGTTCGGGTTTAGGTTTGGATGGTCATTAAGCTATTCTGAAGCTGCTGTTTAAATTATTATATTGTTTGGGTTGATTAAGAGCACTCAAACAGAAATACAACGGTCAACGATAACCACCAAATCACACAAACAACGCGATTTATTTATTGTAGTCTAAGATGTGAGCGTACTACAAACGAGGCTCAAGTTTTGAGGGTAAACAAACTATCGATCATTCTGCTGTTACAAGGAACTGAAGAGCACATTCTGGGGAATTCTGGCATATATAGCATAACTGCGCGCTCGAGGTGCTTCGTCGGCTTAGGGGTTGTAAACTTTGTCTTTAATATTATCATCCGGATTTTCTTGCTTGTAGGGACAACTGGCTATCATGTGCCCACGTTCCCTACAGTAGAAACAAAGTCCTGGCTTCTTGGCCTTTTTAGTTGCAGCTTGACCAGATGCTTGATTTTTGTTCTTCTTTTTCTTGTTGTGTTTCTTGTTGGCCTTCTTGGGCTGTAGAGATTTGGTAAGTTTGGTGAGTTCCCTACTGATCTTCCTTGTTGACCTTTCCAACTTGTTTAAACTTTCAAGTATCTTTGACATCGGGTAGGCGTGATGCAGGTTATTCCATGTTCCTTGTTTCTCATGCTCTTCCTGTACTGAAAATCCAATCTCTTCTGGGGTCGCTGGAAGTTCGAGTATGTCGTCCTTTGCGTCGATTTCTACAGCTTCTTCTTCATCGCTTGGTTGGTACAAAGGGCAATCTTGAAATTTGTGTCTGGGGTCGCCACAATCGAAACAGGTCATCCGTGATCTGACGCCCATAATTGCTTTGTCCTTGTTCTTTTGCCTAGGAACAAAGTCCGGCATGCGGTACACTTGGAACAATCGATTCTCCACTTCAACAGTTACATAGTCCTGGTTATCATCTGGGTCAAAGTCTTGTGGTGCTGCTACAGAAGCTTTCGGGTGAGACTCTTTCTTGATGATGAAGGAGAAAGGACTTTTAAATAGAAAGAAGGATATACAGAAGGGCTTTTGTAACTAGTTTTGAAAATAATCATTTTCGAGCGTAACAAATCCTAGGTTTTCGGTCTACGGTCAAGTATTGCTCTGATACCACTCTGTCATACCCTACTCAAGAGGGTATGTTGTGCATCATGTATCAGTCCCTGGATCAGTAGCTGATACGCACAAGAACACAGATATGATAGCCAAAGCATACTTCGAATAAAGGAAGTATTACCTGCTATAGAGCCTTTAGTGGCGGTTCGACAAGGATTAAGACCATCCATGTCCATCCGACCAACTAACGGCGAAGCAAACAGCGGAAACCACGACCCATGCCACAAGCAGACTTGAGACGCAGACCCGAAAACCAACACGTCGCCGCTTCCTACGAAGCCTTCTCTTCACTAAAAACAGCAGGCGCAAACGCGTGAGTACATAAGGTACTCAGCAAACCCTAACACAAGGGGTAAGCATATGCAAGGGTATATCAATGGTAAAGGCTGGGGTTCATTGTATTGGCGGAAAAGCCAATTTTTATGCAAGGGTTGTTTTGCAAACAAAGCCAGTTCACAAACTACAGTCAAGATTATTATCATATAATGGGGTTGGTCGGCCCTGGGGGAGATAATGGTTCAATCCCGCCAGTTCCTCACTTTTAATGCTGGCCGGAAACCAGCGCACGGCTCCACGCCGGTGTATTCCGAAAACACGCCAAGGATAACTCACACGGGAAACTCTAATCATAGTGTGGCCGATGCCTTCGCGTTGTCCAATACCATGGAACACGGCTTTCCGGAAAGTTTCTTAACCTTGGCCAAGGGTGCACAAATTTCCCCACAAGGTAGTCCAGTCCTCCCCGGGGTCCCAGTTCGGACTGTCCTACTAAAGGTTCCATACCTACTTGGTACCACCACGGCATCCCCCACGGACATCACCAGGGGCTTCACAATTCAATACTATGGCCAGAGTCAATAAATGCCGGACTCGCCGCCACCCTCGTCGAGTCTTCTCCTGGGACTCCGTTGCAATCTCCTGCCTCCGGGGGGTACCGGGTGAGTACTAGTAGGGTGTGGTTCCAATCCCGTACCCATATACGGCTTGTGGCTGCGCGTAAGGTGCTAGGCAAAGGCGGCACAAGAACCGGTCCTTATACGACCGAACCAGGCATCTTCAATAGCCAATCCCCACGGGGAAGGGCGTCCCAGAGATAGCCTCCCCACTGAGGACTACCTCGCCTGGTCCCGCCAAAACATTCCCTCACTAGGGGTTGCACTTATTACCAATTCCATCCATTTTCACATTTACACACACCACCAAGACTCACGCATTTTAACACAAAAGCATGTGAGCAAGATTAACTAAACACATGGTGATAGTCCTAAGCAGCATACCAGCACATCATTAATGAATTAATGATGCGGGTTCCTAGGTTCAACAAGGAATCAGGATTTTTCAAGATCAAGGTATGGCAATCAAATATTACTAGGACCTTCTAGCATTTAAATCACATTTAAATACCATGCACATTTATTTATAAACAGCTCTAAATAGGATAATTTCGCAATCATAGGATCAATATGATCAATGGGAGTTAGGGCTTGCCTGATAATCGCAATCCTAATCTTTAAGTTCTGGGTCTTAAGACTCTTTTGTCGAAGTTGATGTCTTCAAGTCTTTTCTTGAAGCTTTGACCTTCTCTATTCTTTCTCGAATTCTTCTGGCTTCTTCTCGAAGCTCACGTAATCTAGCGTATAAAACAACGCGGATAAACAAACTACCGCAAAAGAAATAAAGATCGAAAAGAGCCAATTAAGATCCAATTAATTCCAACTGGAAAGGCGAAGGAATACCAAGGAACGACAAAAGACACAGATTATTTATGATGCAGCAAGTTTTACATTAAGAGCGATTATATTGTTTTATAGCTAATATGGGTGATGCATCGAACGCTAGGGCTTTTGATTGTAGATGAGGGATGCTAAACACCATGAAGAAGGCATGGGTGCATGAGGAAGTGGGAGGATGGCGTGTGTACGTGTTTGTCGTACATTTGTAGCATTAAGCCTTTATATAGATTGTAATCTATATAAATGCTTATGCAACACTTATACAACGCGCAAAGTGTGTCACTTTAGTTACCTATTATGGTACTACTTAATTATCATTAATTTATTATCTAATAAGTTTATCTGTCATGCGACGGGCGCATGACGGTGGTCCGTGTGCGTGCTCATGTAAAATATGAATGCACGAATACAAATAAAACACGGGGAATTAAAAGACAATTAAAAGAGAGGGATTGATCAAAGATCATTAAAAAGGGATTGATTCTGGTGGCACTGGATAGAGAGTGATTTTATATTAATTTTGGCGAAGGAATCGCCAAAATCGGAGCTTGAATGAAAAGATATGAATTTTGGAAGTTTACGGAAAAAGGAAATTAATTAGGATCATGCTTAATTAAGCATTGATATAATCCTAATTATTTTGGGATGAGTAATGGTTGGAAGATGTTGAGAACGGCTCAAAATATTTTCAGGAAATTTTTCTGGGATTTTTCTGGTACTGGAAATTGGTCGTAAAAGATTCTGTGTACATTTGCCGGGTGAGCTTAGCAATTCTGGCGCAGGTGTGAGGCTGACATGAATTTAGGAAATTTATAGAAAGGAAATTAATCAGGATTAAGCTAAGAAATTAAGTATAGCCATAATCCTAATTAATCTGAAGCGATAAAGGGTTGGAAAGTGTTTAGAAGGGTGTAAAGTATTTTTAGGAATTTTCTGAGATTTTTCTGATATTGGAAATGTGTTCGAAAAGAAAAGTGTGTGTACTTTCTGTGTGGATTCAGCATTTTCGGGATGTGCGAGTACTTGATATGAAAGATCGGTTGAATGTCAAGTGACGAGCGAGCATCGGTGGAAAACGATTCAGCAGTGCGGGATATGCCGATATGGAATTTTTATTAGAAAGAAAAGAATTGTGACGTAGACGGGGTCTATGTGTGGAGTCCAAAATTAGTGCCACAATGGATTACATTGAGGCGGTACGGTGTGGTGAGGTCGATTAGGTGCAGTGCAAAAGAATGGGCAAGTGCGCAGGACGACGAGGTCACGATTGTAGGATTTATCGTGACGGGGTTTTACTGAAAGAATAGGAATTTAAGGTGTTGATGGCTCAAAAAGATATTTTAGATCTTCAAAACCAGTACCAAAAGGTACTACGCGTTTATACGAACGCGAGAGCGCAAGAATCGCTCGAAACGGAATTGAATAGGAAAAGATATGGAGATTTGAAGTTTCAAGGGCT
Source organism: Eragrostis nindensis (assembly GCA_012490785.1). Classification (NCBI taxonomy): domain Eukaryota; kingdom Viridiplantae; phylum Streptophyta; class Magnoliopsida; order Poales; family Poaceae; genus Eragrostis; species Eragrostis nindensis. The sequence continues at coordinate 326,842 of JAAXCT010000418.1, forward strand.
TGTTTGTAAAAACAGAGGGCTTATTGGTAAATACAGAAAGTCAACAGGGACCTATCTGTAATTTTGGAAAGTTTGGGGGTCTCGGTGTAAAAGATAGGGGCTAAAAGATAATTATGGAAAAGTATAGGGGTGTTTCTGTAAAAGTTCAGGACCTAAACAGAAATATTTGAAGGTTCAGGGGCTTATCTGTAAAAATGCAGGACCTAAACATAATTACAGAAAAGCTCGAGGGCTTATCTGTAAAATGTACAGGGCCCGGGAATTTCTGGATTTATTTTTGTTTTGGAAATGCTGGTGGACTGAGACCACCATGAACCGAGGGGCTCATGTGCCGCTGGTCTTCGTGGACCGAGTGCATGGAGGGAGAGGGTGAGTAGGAGGCTGACTGGGCAGGGGGACCGGGTCAAGGTGGGGCCACGGGCTGACGTGGCGTTGCCACGTCGGCGCCGGCGCGACCTGGGTCAAGGCGGCCGGGGAAAAGGGCGCGCGCGGCGGCGCGTCGCCGGAATCGTCGCCGGCGGCGGCTAGGAGGGCGAAATGGCGACGAGGACAGCACACAGGGATAGAGCACGCAACGGCGGAGCTACGGCTGGATGATGTCGTCGACGGCTAGCAGTGGAGCGGCGGCGAAAACTCGCCGGAGTTGGCGGCGGCGACGGTCTTGCGGCGGCGCGTGATGGGGAGCGACAGGGAGTAGTTCGCGGCGGATTTTGTGGGTGCGAAAGGGTGCGCGCGTGCACGGCGAACGCGAGGCGCGGTTCAACTTGGCGGGGCGCGGCCGGAATCGTAGCCGGCGGCGAGGGAGGCCCTGCGCGGCGGCGGCGGCTCGGCGAGGGGCTCGCGCGCGGGGCGAGGAAGGAAGAGGAGGGGCGCAGGAGAGGGATAGGAGGATGATGAAGCTCACCGAGCACTCGAGCTGGTCGGAGGAGGGCAGTACCGGCGTCGACGGGGAAACGGCGGCCGGAACCCTAGCTCTCGCTATCCTCGGAGCTCTGAGCTCGGCGGCGCGAATCAACAGCTCGCCGGGGAGGAGCGCGGCTTAGCGAAGCTCGGGGAAGGGGGGAGTAAGGGAGAAGGGGGCGCTTCCGCGACGGCGAGGAAAAAGGGCCGGAGGTGGTCACCGGGGTGAGGAGAGAGAAGAGAGCTAGAGTGGCATGGAAAGGAAGGAGAGGAGCGCGGCGTCGTTTATAGGCGGCGAAGGCGGTGCGCACAGGAAGGCGGCGCGCACAGAGAGGCGGCGGGTGACGTCGGCGTTCGTCGGCGCGGTATGGGCGGCGACGGGAATTCCGGCAGGCGGTCGGAGGAAGACGCTGACAGGTGGGGTCCAGCTGTCGGCGGGAGGAGGAGAGGGGAAAGAGGCCGGCTGTTGCTGGGCCGCGAAGGAGAAGTTGGGCCGGGGCGGCTGCGGCCCGAGAGGGAAAAGAAAAAGAAGGAAGGGGGAAAAGGGGTTGGGCCGGCAGGGAGAAAAAGGAAAAGGGGCGGCCCGGGAAGGAGAAAAGGTTTGATATTTTCTGGATTTCGAGATTTGAAGGAATTTTCAAATTTGGACAAAAGCAAAGGTCGATCAAACAATTCAAATAAATCCAAATAAATTCAGAAATGCATATGGTGAGGTTTGACGCAAGTTTAAATTCAAATTTTGAAATTTGATTTGGAACTTGATACTTTATTTTAATTTCTTGTAAATTCGAAAAGGTTCAAAATTTTAGTGGAATTTAAATGGAAGCAAACACTTGAGCCTTGATTTTATATTTCAAAATTTTCAAATTCGACTACGCTTTATTTATTTTGGTGAGTTTTATTTTCGAAAATTTGTGACAAGGTAAGATCACACAAAAAGATTTAAATTTTTAGTGATTTTTAGCGTTTTGATTTTGGCCTCGGATTTTAGGGTGTGACAAGCTTGTACGACGAACAGCCAGTTTCGTCCTCTTCCCTGCCTTCGATGAGCGCTGAATGACACGGTACCACGCCGCCGTGCATGGGAAGCGAATCAACCTCGGCCGTTGATGAGCGCTGTCAGGAAGCGTCCCGCGCGCACACAGAGCAAGCGTGGCTGGCAGCGTGGGCCCGCGCGTCAGACGCTAGCGGTGAGGCCGCAACGAGAGGCCAGGATGGCGCTGAATCCGTTGGGTTTCGATCACAGCCCATGCGCGCCTCACATCCTATATCCTCTCGTCCTCACACCCCTCTCGGCCCCGCCCTCATTCCTTCGCCTTCGTCTCGGTGCCTCCTCCTCCCTTCCTCTGCTTCTTCGTCGTCCTCCTCTGCTGCTGCTGCTGCTGCGGCTTAAACCCCTCCCTCGGCCTGTCGGCCAGCGGCCACTGTTCCATTCGCGTTTCGAACAAGGTCGCTGTCAGTGTCAGTCGGAGGGAGCGTGGCAATGGCCCCCAAGGCCGGCCGTGGCAAGGGCAGGGGCGGCGGCGGCGGCAAGGGCGACAAGAAGAAGAAGGAAGAGAAAGGTACAACTTGCATATGCTTATTTGAATAGTTTGACCAAGCCTTTGCTCGCTCTGTATTCTCCTCATGGTGCATAGTTGCGAATTCTTGCTTCCATCGTTCAGCTTCTTCTTCTTCAGAACATTGAATTGCCATTGTTGCGTTTGGCGTAGTTTCAGTTCTTCGCATGCAGTAAAAAGGGTTAAGACATGATTATCAGCAATCATTTTCTCTTTGTTCTTTATTCGTCTGCTTTTCCTTCCTCTCTTCGTTACTCTGCCTTTTTCCGTACTGAATTCGAAGATTGCGTCCCTGCATAATCCTTTTTCCATGCTGCTTCGTGCTCTGCGCGCATGATGATGACGAATTCATGCTCCTTTGATTGCTCGATTCCTTTTCGTTTCGTTTTTAGCTGATTTTTTACCGACACCAACAATCCTGCCCCTTTTCTTGGTGCAACGTTCGTTCCCCGTGCGGTTGAGTCACGCGGTTCGCGAGAGCCAACTGAACTGAATTCTCGCAGCCGTCTCAACTCTGCCGTCCTCCTCATTTCAAGCGCTCCTGTTTGCACTGCTGCCTGCTTCTCATGTCATGTGCGATTAAAACGCTGACGAAACATGGTTTCTTGTTTTCTGCAGTTGTGCCCAGCGTCATCGACGTCACGGTTGTCACCCCTTACGAATCCCAGGTGACACTCAAGGTATGTGCGCTTCAATTTAGCTGCTGGCTTCTCCCACACGAACAGGACAGACAAACACAAAAGAGAGGGACTAATATTAGGCAGCTGGGACATCTTTGGGAAAGCGGAGCTGAATATTTTTTGTAGCATCTGCGAACCGGGTTGCTCTGCACCGCACACACATTGTTTGTTTGCGCTGCGAATGCTAGTGTGCTGCCATGGAAATGTTGTTGTGAGCCGTCAGGGAAAGATGGGTTTGCGTGTGGTTCGTTAATGCTGTCTCTGTTTTGTTTTTTCGCTGATGGCCATTTTGCAGGGCATATCGACGGACCGTGTGCTGGACGTGAGGAAGCTGCTGGGGTCGAATGTGGAGACGTGTCACCTGACAAACTATTCACTCTCCCATGTGGTACTACCGCTCGCCTCGCTCCTTTTTTTTCTGCCAAAGTACCTTCTCAAAATTCAATCTCAGTACGAGTAGCTGCTAGGCACGGTACGTACAAATTCTCGATCGATCGCCAACAGCTAGTTCATTGATGCATGTGGTTGGGCGCTGCTAATCCCGTTGTTTCAAGGACTGCGAATCGGGGTGGTTTGCATATGCTTGTAATTAATAAGTGATGAGACGAGATTAATTATGAGATGTTTGTTGCTTGACTGACTGTGGTGTCCTTCGCATGTGTTGCATGGCAGGTGCGCGGGCAGCGGCTCGAGGACGGCGCGGAAATTGTGGCGCTCAAGCCCTGCACGCTCAGGATCGTTGAAGGTAGGTGCTCAAAAGAATCCGCACGCTACCGGTGTCTTCTTTCCCCGTTCTTTCTTTCTTTTTTTTCTTTGTGTTTTTTCCTCTGCTGCTAGTATTTGGCATCACTCGAGATTCACGTTGATTTGCACTTAGAATTCCTTGTCCGAACGCGAGCTGGTAGCTGGTAGAGCTCAGAGTGGCGCGAGAAGCAACTCGCCATAGGACCCAAAACAGACGTCCGTCCGCCCTTTGCTCGTACCGCAAGTACATGTGCACAGCGACAGCGTGTGCTCAATCTGTTGGTCTGTTACAGACCAGTCCATGACCGATCGATGGGGAGCTATTCCAATCCAAGTTTCCAACATGAGTGTAGAACAGGAGAGCACGAGGCTCTTACCAACACATACTATATGTCTGATCAGGTCATTGATCAGGAATCACAAGTAGAACAAGGAATATATAGTTGTTGTCCGTTGACGGCATTAGATCGATGGAATGGACGGGTTCAGCAGCGTAGTTTGGGCCAGAAACGACGCTTCCATGACGCATTTTAAATGGAAGTCATGCGCGCCCATCACGTTCCAACAGTAGTGCTGAGTGCTAACGACCAGTCGCCTCCAACGATCGCCCGTGGACGACCGACCATGCACCATCGCTTGGACGGCTAACTAAAATTCCTTGATTCTTTCGGGACAAAATGCGTCTGATTTCGGGCTCTCATCTACTCTTCCAGTGCTCCTCACACTCGAAACAAACTTTACATCGTGGTGTCTCTCGGCACCTGTCACGGGCACCAGCTCCAGACGGCAGGGAATGTCGACCGGTGGTTGGCGGCGGCGGCAAAATCTTTCTCCGTCGCTCACAGCCTCACACCAAACTCATGCCATGTTTTTAGCGTCCTGCCAACTCGCGTCTCTTTCCGTGGCGCGTCACGGATCCATGTTTTTGTGGTGGCGCGCGAGGTCAGATCAGGTCAGGAGTGGCGGGTGAACCGGCAGCTCGCCAGATTTTCTACGGAACGTGGCCGCCTCGGTCGCTCCATGTGTCTTGGAAGTCCTACCCTATAGGGGAAGAGTGAGAGAGGACTGCAGCTGCCGGATGCTAGTTGGTGGCTGCGGCTACGACGCCCACATCGTGTGATTCTGACGGGTTCTCCTTGTGTTTCTGCGAGGTGTTTAATTAGAATTATTAGAGGAGGGTTTGACAGCATTGTAGTTAACGTTTGATTAGTACACGGGGAAGGCGATTGCTATCAGTGCTCGCTAGTGCTTGTTCTTTAGCCTAACCAAATAGCAGAGCGCGGCGTGTGCTGTCGGCAAGTGCTAAGTATAGCATTTGGACGGACCGGAAGGGCGTTTCGCTCGCCGCACTCGAAGCCAAGTCCAGTTTTAACTTTGCACATTCACTAGCTTACTTAACCCAGGTTAGTATTTTTTTACACTGACAGACTGCAACGTGTTGTCCAGGAACTCAACATAATTAAGTGAAAGGACAAACTGAACTTTGGCAGTAATTTTAAGATAGGCTACTAGCAGCATGTACGCGAGGATACAATACATTAGCTATGGTAGATTCGGAGTCCCTGTCTCCGCCCGTCCGTGGTGCTGTCCACTATGATAATGTTGATATCAGCAATGGCGGGCTGACACTAATGATGCAAGTACAGAGCGCCACTTGCAGTTGTTTGTTCAAAGTAATTTTTAGATGGCCTGATGATCTCGTAGTTGTTGTCCTACGCTAGCTGCTGATACGGGACAAAGGGACACCTCTTGGAATCTGCGGCGGGCGCTTGGTTAAGTCCACTGGCGTTGATGCTACGTTCAAGTTATTTTACTACTCCCTTCGGTCCATGTACATCGCTTGTCAAAATCACTTTCGTGCGCTTTGCTGGTCATCAACAGCAACGTAGTTTGACTTGTATAAGACTTTGAACACCTATCCTAATCCTCTATCTATGCATGAAAGATACATTCATAAAAACGACTTTAGTTCTTTTATATTCTGAGACGATTCATTTTCTGATCATCTTTATTTCCATTTTGTTTTGGTTTTGAGCACAAGGACGTGGCCCAGGAAGCTAAGTGTAGCCCAACTGTTCAGTTGGCCCATGTTTTAATTGAGCCCAACGGTTTGTGAATGCAGAGGAGTACGCGGCGCAGGAGCAGGCGGTGGCGCACGTCCGCCGGCTGCTGGACATCGTCGCCTGCACCACCGCGTTCGCCAAGCCCCGCGACGGCGCCACCAAGCACAAGTCCCCCAAGCACGGGCGGCCCGCGACGCCTCCATCCCCGGCCGCGCCTGCCTCCGCCGGGACCCATGGCGGTGCCGCCGGCGGTGCGGCTCCGCCGCCTATATCTGAGGCGCACGACATGGCGGCCATCCGCCCACCTCCGAAGCTGGGGGAGTTCTACGACTTCTTCTCCTTCGCCCACCTCACCCCGCCCGTTCACTGTAAGGCTCCCTTTCTGCCCGGATGAAGCACCGCATCTGCATTTGGTTTGTTCCCTTCTGACGAAGTGTGTGCTTCGTTTCTGCAGTTATCAGGAGGAAGGAGGCGAGTGGAGCTTCTCAGGAAGGCGATTACTTCGAAATAGAGGTATTTTGAATTCCAATTCATTTCCACTGATGAGAAGCGATTCAATTTGACTGACCATATAGTCTACAAGCAAATATCCTAAACTGAAAGAGTTCATGTGTGGCCAGGTGAAAGTTTGCAACGGGAAGCTTCTGCACGTAGTTGCTTCCGTAAAGGGTTTCTACTTGGCAGGAAAGCCGAATACTGTGACCTTCTCCCTGGTGGACTTGCTACAACAGCTCAGCAATGCATTTGCTAATGTTAGTAAATCATGATCACGTGGATTGTGCATCTTTGTTTTATCCTCTGCTTGCCTTTTCCCCCCTTCCTGCTGATAATCAAGTTGAACTTACCATTCCTTTTTGCACAGGCATATGAGGCACTGATGAAGGCTTTTGTGGATCGCAACAAGGTAATATTAGTGAATGTTCATCTTCTTGTACTAAAGTTCAAATGAAGCACTGAAGTTCAATTATGGTGACGTTACCTTGTCTGCATCTGCAGTTTGGAAATCTGCCTTATGGATTCCGTGCAAACACATGGCTTATTCCTCCAATATATGTTGACTCTGCGATAAAGTGCCCAGCACTGCCAGTGGAGGATGAAAATTGGGGTGGAGATGGGGGTGGCAGTGGACGCGATGGAAAATATGACCGGAGACGGTGGTCAAAAGAGTTTTCTATTTTGGCTAGAATGCCTTGCAAAACTGAGGAAGAGCGGGTGATCAGAGATCGAAAAGCTTTCCTTTTGCACAATTTGTTTGTAGATACAGCAATTTTTAGAGCTGCATCAACAATTCGGCACCTCATTGATCTTTCAATGAACTCAACTAGTCCACCAACCCATGGTTCGAATGTACTTGAGGAACGTGTTGGGGACTTGCATATTAGTGTCCGGAAGGATGAGGCTGATGCTAGTTTGAAGTTGGAGGAGAAAGTTGATGGAGTTGCCTTTTGTCAAGCGGATACTATGGATATATCGCAAAGGAATCTTCTGAAAGGTTTAACTTCTGATGAAAGTGTTGTTGTTAAGGTGATGCCTCACACTTCCATCCTTTTCTTTTCTTGCAAATCACAGTGGGCAGACACCCCTACCCCTATGAACATATAAGGAGCTAATTATGTGAACATATGATTCTCATCCAGGATACCTCGACGCTAGGAGTGGTGATTGTCAAACATTGTGGTTATACAGCAACTGTGAAAGTTTCTGGGCGCACCAAGGACAGTAACAATGGCAAACAAAACTCTGATACCTCTGATAATATTGATGGAACGTTGAACATTGATGTACCTGACCATCCTGATGGAGGTTCTAATGCCTTGAATGTGAACAGGTTTGACATTATATCCTTATTTTCGTTTTACATACTTAGTAATCGCTTCAGTATGTTATCCATAATGCATTTGCTAGAGAAAAAAACATTTTTCTATACATATTGAATTTTCTCACATTTTTCATGGAAATATGCTACCGCATTCCATTGACTCTTTCTCGGTTTCTTTTCAGTCTAAGAATACCACTCCCAAAACTTGTCAACCCAGAAATGTCTGTTGGTAACTCTACCCCAAAGTCTCATGCTGATAATCCTGCAAGGAAACTAGCACGTACAGTACTTGAAGACAGCTTGATGAAGCTAGATAGCATGCCTTGCAAAAATACTAGAATTATCAGATGGGAACTTGGGTCCTCTTGGTTGCAACACTTGCAGAAAAAGGATTCTCCGGTGCCTGAGAATGGTAAGGGGAATGCAACGGAAGTTGAAAAAGAGGCACCTGTCAGAGGTCTTGGAAAGCATTTTGAACAGTTAAGGAAGATTAAAAAGAAAGAAAACGGTACGGAAGTTTCCAAGTATGAGAAAGAAGATTCTAATGGTATCCATGAATCGGATAAGATGGAAGTTGATGAAGCAAATAATGAGTCTGAGATTAGCAAGCTGGTATCAGATGATGCTTTCATTCGCTTGAAGAATTTGGGAGCTGGCCTTCATGAAAAGGTGATTATTTATGCAAGTTGAATAACTTATACGCTATGTTATAAGCTTATAATTTCTCACTAAAATGCTTGTACATAGCGTATAATGTTGGGATATAACCAATTCATCGTGTTTGAAAAATCTAAAATAAATCTATGAACTATACTTCCAATCTGCTTATAATTTCTCACTAAAATGCTTGTACGTTATCTCTCGTTTTCTATGTATAGTATGTAGAACCATAGTGGAGGTCCTACTCTAGTTCGTACAAAGAATATCTGCAAGTTCATAGATTTATTTTAGATTTTTCAAACACGATGAATTGGTTATATCCCAACATTATAGAGAGTTGACACATGTATAAAAAACCCCCTCATGTTTTCAGCCTTTTCATGTTATTTCTCTTTAGATCAAATAACAAGTATTTCTAGAAGTGGTAAAAGTTTTAGAAGCATTGTCTTAAAGTTCGAGATGTAGGAATGAAAGAGCCACCGCTGATATGTTGTTGAAATTTTGCTGGTATGTTTCCTAAATTTCCTAATTTTTTTTCTTGATCCAGTCTCTTGAAGATCTTACTAAGATGGCCCATGATTTCTATGACGATACTGCACTTCCAAAGCTGGTAAGGCTTGTCTTAGACATTTGAAGAACCTTCTTTAAAGTTCAGACTCAATTTTGTTAGCATTTGCTACTTTGGTTTTCCTCACCTGATTTGGGCTTAATTATCTCATAAAAAGTGTGTTATAACCCTTCACATCAGAGTTAGCTGTTTGATGCTCTTAATGGCTGATTCATTGTCTCTCGAATACAATTTATGCAGGTGGCTGATTTTGCTTCCCTTGAACTTTCTCCGGTCGATGGAAGAACCATGACCGATTTCATGCATACAAGGGGACTTAACATGTGCTCCTTAGGCCGTGTGGTGGGTGTAACTTTCTGAGTGACTGAGTTTGCTGCTATGCGTTGACAAAATGATATAATAACCTGACTTTTGTTTCTATGAATTAATCAGGTTGAACTAGCTGAGAAGCTCCCACACATCCAGTCCATATGCATTCATGAAATGGTTATTAGATCCTTTAAGCACATCATCCGAGCTGTTATTGCAGCTGTTGATGACATGCAAAATATGTCTGCAGCTATAGCTGAGACTCTGAACATTTTATTAGGATCTCCCAGACTTGAAAATGATGCTGATACAGATGCCCGTAGTGAACATAATCTGCTATTGAAATGGGTAGAGAGCTTCCTTTCAAAAAGATACTTCTGGAAGTTGAAAGATGAATTTGCACACTTGCGGAAATCTATCATTCTGAGAGGGCTTTGCAGCAAGGTATGGGTAGTCAAATGAATTATAGGAACCTTTGTAATTTCTGTTCTCTTAACAAGCATACTGATATGGTTGTTTGCACAGGTTGGACTGGAGTTGGTTGCAAGAGATTATGATATGAATAGCCCTAACCCATTTGAAAAATCTGACATTGTCAGCATTGTGCCTGTATGCAAGGTAATATATTACTTAAACTTAGGGTACTATTCTTTCCATATCTTGGGTGGTTTATTTATTGGTCTGATTTGATTTTCTTTGCTTTGTGCTCTTTTTCAGCATGTGGTCTACTCATCTATTGATGGTCGAAATTTACTGGAATCATCAAAGATGGCTTTGGACAAAGGAAAACTAGATGATGCTGTAAGCTATGGAACAAAGGTACACAACCGTCGATGATGTTTTGTCTCCATAAATAACTGCTGTGCTGAAACTCTATCTGCATTTTGTTTAGTGAAATTATTGTGCTATCTTCTTTATTTACTGAATGCTGCATGTGTTTCTTCTTGCAGGCCTTGTCCAAAATCATAGCTGTGTGTGGTCCATACCATCGACTGACTGCTAATGCATACAGCCTTCTTGCTGTAGTGCTTTATCATACTGGAGATTTTAATCAGGTACTTCAGTTAGGTTTTTTTTTTTTTTCTTCATAAACGTGCATGAGAACTGTTTCATTTCATTTCATTAGAAGAAAGAAACTATCTATTGGATAGGATGGTTTACATAAACCTCTTTTCTTTTGCTAAAAAATCACAATAATACTAGCATTACAGTATGCTGTAAGGTTTTCTTTTGCTTCACACTATGCTGTTGATATCAGTTCCAGCAATCAAACTAGTGATTGCTTTGTTCAAAAAATTGTGAACTATCTAGTAGCCTGATGTCCATTAATTCTTTTTTCTTTTGGGTAGGCAACTATATACCAGCAAAAGGCACTTGATATCAATGAAAGGGAACTTGGTCTTGACCATCCAGAAACAATGAAGAGCTATGGAGATTTATCTGTTTTCTACTACCGCCTGCAACATATTGAAATGGCTCTGAAGTAAGTGTTGCTAGTCTACCGTGGTGCAGATTAACATTTGCGCCAAGAACATCGTGCTGGTTTATTCTAGCCATCATCATGTGTATTAAATATATATTGAAACGACCCTGCATCATTCTGCTGTACTAGCCTATGCTGTTTTATTTTATGGCATGTGATTAGTTCTTGTGTGTACATAAGAGAGTAAAAACGCTGTGGAGATTACAACCAACTATCACAGGCCAACTTCTGTCATTGTATCTGCATTGATTTTATTTTATGCTGAATGGTATCTTATTTTGAAGGTATGTCAATCGTGCACTGTACCTGCTTCAGTTTTCATGTGGGCTTTCACACCCGAATTCTGCTGCCACCTATATAAATGTGGCTATGATGGAAGAAGGTATGGGAAATGTTCATGTTGCACTTCGGTACTTGCATGAAGCCCTGAAGTGCAACAAGAGATTGCTAGGAGCTGATCACATTCAGGTAAAAGAAGCTAAATTTGTTTTCCTTGACCTTCCATGTGTTGTATGTTTGTAGCCATTTGAACTGTTTGTGCGGGCTTAGTGATTTAATTTTGTGCACTGTTTACCATGTTTTCATGGCTTTATCAAGAGGATTTGCATAAAAACAGTAATTAGGGATTCTCATATAAATGATTGATGTAATGTGTCAAACCCTAACCACATCACTAAAAGATACATATCATATCAACATGTCTCTAGAACTGCATAGCTATGCTGGAATGCATGTCTTGTAACAACACATATGTAAGATACCTCCTGTATATAGACCATATAGATATAGCTCTCACCCGTCAGCATTCACTATTTTTCATTCATCTGCCTCAAATGCAACGCCTCAATTAAATATGTCCACATTCTCTACATAAAACTCCTATAGTTGTATATTCAGTGTCAAGTTTCAAATTGTATTTGTTAACATTGTCCCATTATCACCATGCCATTATTTCTCTTAAAAAGGTATTGCTTATTTACCTTGTCAAAAATTTAGAGTCACTGTATCAGTTAAATGCTGTCCACGCCAAGGCTGAAAACATCTTTTCATAGAACATACACACATCCTATACATGATTCTGTGAGATATACTGTGATTAAATTGCTTACCACGAACTAACAAGGCACTTTTTTCAATCAACCAGACTGCTGCGAGCTACCATGCCATAGCCATAGCCCTTTCAATGATGGACGCATACTCCTTAAGCGTGCAACATGAACAAACCACATTGCAGATACTTCAGGAGAAACTAGGGCAAGATGACCTTCGAACTCAGGTTTATTTTCTGGGAATATACAATAATGAAGGCTATATAGTCAGATATTATTTTAAGCTTTACACATTATTTCTTCTGCAGGATGCTGCTGCATGGTTAGAGTACTTTGAGTCAAAAGCATTAGAACAGCAGGAGGCTGCTCGAAGAGGCATGCCAAAACCTGATTCATCTATTGCAAGCAAAGGACACCTTAGGTATGAAACTATGAATAAACAATGCATTGTCAATTTAAACTTATTTTTATTTAGATTGAAACACCTATCTTTCCAGCGTATCAGATCTTCTTGACTTCATAAACCCAGACCTGGAGAAAAAAGAGAAGGATATGCAAAAGAAGTGCAGACGTGCCAAGGTGATTATGATACATGTTATACCTTTCAAGGCTTAAATATTGTTAAAAGATAGTCGGGATAGATATATGTTTACTTTTCAATACTGGGTGCTTTATATGAACTAATTAATGTGTCAGGCAGTAGTGTATCTGGTTTGTGGAATACCTATATCTTGATTGCAGTCAGAATTTTGGAACACAAACTACAAGAAGCTATAAACATTATATACTGTTTAGCAAATTATCATGAACACAATTTTTTTGAAATGTTGTTTAAGACACATCCAATTACTGCAAAGAATATTTTCCAGAAATGTTCAGTTGTCAAGTTACAAAACATCATTCATCAGTCCGTATCTTTCTTAATATTAATTGAACTTATATACAGTAGTACATTAACAGAAGGTAATTCTTTACTCTCTTATATTATCCATGAATTATGGCTGCCAATACTACTGACCGATTTTATGATCCATGAACTGAGCGGCAAATTTTACTTTTTGTTAATTGTGTATACTCTTACTCAAAGTTGCTTTTGCCCAAAGCATTATGTGAGCCTCTTTCTTTCTCCAATTACCTCTTACTTTCCTTTTCACCATATATAGTATTAAATGCAGAATAATATCAGAGCCCATCATGGTGAATCACTTGAAGAAAAGGAGAATGTCCAGCATGACTTGGAGTCTTCCTTTGAAGCAAGCAGTGATAGTTTTAAAGAAGAACATCAGGATGTGCATCCTCCTCCAGTGGTATCAGAAGAAACATATGCTGTCCCTGATGAACAGAAGCAAACAGATGTTTTATCACCTGAAGAATATTCTGATGAAGGATGGCAAGCAGCTACTTTGAGAGGACGATCGGCAAATGTAAAGAAGAAAAATAGTCGCAGGAAGCCAGCTCTCACAAAATTATTTGTTGATCGCTTCGAAGATGGTCATACAGGTTCTGCATACAGGACTGGTTCACAGGCTCAAACAAAAGGAGGTAAAGAAGATAGCATAAGCGCTCCCAGCCAACTCTCCTTTGGTAGTTTCCTTAAAACTGACAAATTGAATGGAGATACCAGCATTGTTGAAGATAAGTCCAGCAATGCTACGGCTAAACCAGATCAGGGTGCAAAGCCCAAAGGAATTAACAGACCAGCTAGCATAGCTTCCAAGTTTGTGTCATACAAAGATGTGGCGGTTTCACCCCCTGGCAGTGTTTTGAAACCAATTTTGGAACAGAATGAAGCAAAGGACAAGGATAACGGACATGATACTGATCTAACACAGTCATCCGGAGAAGAAGATAGAAACTTCACAGAAAAGGACAATGAAAAGCTGAGTGATGACAGCAGCAAAGAGGTTCCTTCAAGTTCAGATGGAGTCAGTCATGTAGAAACAGCTCCTGACAGCAACAGCGATGAAAGCCCATCAGCTCCTAAGAAAGTATCTGGAAGCAAACTTTCAGCTTCAGCACCTCCATTTAATCCTGGATCACTCGTATCGATGTCACATCCTTACAGCACAGTGGCAATATATGATGCTAGTGCTGTTCTTCAGCCACTACCAATACCAAGCCAAGCAATGGAGATTCTCCCTCAGGCCATTGATACTAGGGTGCCTCGTGGTCCTCGGTCCACCTTGTACTATCGGGCCGGTCATGCCTTCCAAAGGAAACAAGGTTACACTACACACAGCCAGAGCACTATTCTAAGGGGTAACAACTCCCCCACAACCATGAATCCCCATGCTGCTGAATTTGTGCCTGGAAAAACCGTGCAACAATCTGATGCAGCTAACAGAGAATCTAGCCAAGCTAATCCTGTGACTGATGATTCTGCTCAGCAGATCGCAGATCAAGTAAAAGCTGAAACGCCTGCTGAGGAGTCAGGTCAAGTTGAGAAGGTCATTTCAAGTAAAGGAAAGGAAAACAGAGGGAAAGATGTCACACGAAATTCATACAAAACTGAACTTGCGAGGCAAATTTTGCTCAGTTTCATTGTGAAATCAGTGCACGATAGTTTAGGCTCCACTGGAGCTGAATTGAACAGAAAACCAAGTGGGTCAGATGAAGCTAGTGTTGAACAGAGCAGCAGCTTAAGCAAGAATGACTCAGACCGCAAAGACTTTGATAAACAACGGAAAGCCACTGAGGCACCTAAAGGTGAGAAAGATACCGAGGGTTTTACAGTGGTTTCGAAACGAAGGAGGAGGCAACAGCCATTCATGAACCCTATAAATGGTCTCTATTCTCAGCAGTCTATTTGCACTTCTGTCAGTTAACGTTATTGCATTTTTTTACAAGATCTACAATACTCTGGCTGATGGTACCCTTCTGCTTTGGGTAGACGGCTGGTAGCGGAGTTTTGCCCTATCGAAATGAGCGAGCCTGTAGTCAAACTGTACAAAAGTTTCAGAAATATATTTCGTAATAAATCATTTGTAAGTTGGGATAGCTGTAGTGCTTAATAAAATGTTGCCTCTGTAACTTATTTATGACAGAACAATAGGATATGTCAGAATCAGTTCAAGAAAAATAGGATATCAGAAGTTTAGTGATCCATCAAAGATTAAATGGAATTCATCACTGTGATTGGCCTGTCAAGTTGTCATGTGGATTGTGCGACTGCAAATGCTGCCGAGAACGCACCGAACTGAATGACATTGCTGGGAGGCAGTAGCTCAGGGTTTATTCCTGTATTCACATATTTTATTACCTTTTTTTCATTAAACTGAAATTAGCTCAGTGTGATAATTGAATGCCTTATCAGAGTTTCTGCGACCCTTCGACAGCTAAGCTGTCGCAGTCGCCGACCAGACCACTGAGTCCAGGCGTGGACTGGTTGACAGTTAAGCTGTTGGAGTAGCCAGTAGCGTAGCGGTGTGGAGCACAGCAAACTGAATCCGTTAGAGGGAAACTGTGCAGCTGCTTTTATTGCTTGAAGTCCATAGCTTCGAAGCTTACTCCTACTACACCATTATTAGTACTCCTATTTGGGATACAGGAAGTGCAGGACTATCTTTTCTCCTGGAACCGAAATGTTTTTCGCGGCAATTGCTTTATTTTGTTTGTAAATGCATGTCATATTCAATCAACTCGGTGTGGTTTGGTCATTGGATTCCGTATCCGGAATTCAGGATGCCATGCCCAGCAACACCTTTCCACAGTTAAGCCGCTGCAGACCGGACCACACTGAGACCTGGCCTGAACTTGTTTGCAGTTAAGCTGTCACAGCAAGCAGCTGCGGCAGTAGCCAGTGGCCACACTACGTACATGCTCACACTGCACCATGCCTTAACTCCTTACGAGGTCAACCCAGCATTCACCAGCCGACCAATACCTAGCCCATGCCATGCACCGATGCACGCCTCCATCTCCATGCCTGCCGCGCACAGCATTTGATAGCCCGTGCCTCCGGAATTCATTTGCCTTGCCATCCTCCTACGCATCTCGCCTCTGAATCCTGCATCCTGCAACCTGGTCGGCGCCCCTGGCTCTCGCTGTTGATGACAAGCGTATGCATGGCACGCTGCCTGAATTGCTGAGATGCTGCGCTGCACTGCAGCCAGCGTTCGCTTTTCCATTCAATTTTACGAGTCCATTTACTCGGCACCAGGTCGATCAGCAGGAGTGTCGATCAGTGTCGGTCGGTCAGAAACCGGCGTGCTCGTTCACACACCTGAACTCCGGGTGAGTAATTAGTTAGGCTGGAAGCTTGTCACGGGAATCCGGTTGAGAGAGAGGCATCGTCTTCCCGGCGAAGCTAGCCATATGTTCTTGTGCTACTGGTTCGTGTTCCTCCATGAAGAAACCGCGGCGAGCAATCCACAGGTGAAGAAGTTATTGCAGACTTCTCGGCATCGAATTTGCTTGTCTGATGTGCCCGCGCACGCGCGGGTGTGGGCAGCATCTCATTTATGCGAACTGGGGTCGCGCAGTCGCGCTCATGCCAAACGAGTGTGCGATTCTAAAGGCGTGGGGTTGGGTCGATTTGGTTGGGGGATTCATTATTCGCAAGGAAATTTTGCCGGAACCATGATGTTTCCGACGCAGTTCATGTGAACCATGCCATGAGCAGGCGCGGCGGCATGGCGCCCGTGACTGCTTTGTCTTCGATCTGGGGCTTCTTCCACGCAGATAATCCACTCGATAATTTGCTGGGCCCCCACATGGTAGCGACTATACAAGGTTCGTGCAAATGTCCCACCAAAAGCAATGGATTTTTGCCTCATTCAGTCGTCCCGCAGGAGGAATAAACTTACGTTGGCATCCGATTCCTGCGATCCTATCTAATAACAATGCGACCAAAGCGCGATCACAAAAGATCATGTCCGAGAGATGCGTTAGAAACTTCAAACAAACTTGCTTTGCAAAGCATATGAACCTTTGATAGGCTCCCTTCCAGAAGTTGACTTGCTACATGACAAGATGATGCATGCAAACAAAACATAAGAAACCGGCCGCTGCTCATGATTCCAGCATGTGTTGAAATTTCCACGGAAACCTACACTCTCACGTGTGTGCATGCACGAACAAATTAAAGCAAGGCTCGCATGATAAATTATATTAGATTAAGAAACATATAGCTAGTAGCAGCGGATTAGAAATCAGAACCTAGCTAGAAGAGGATTAGAAATCTCAGAAGAACCTAGTTAAGGCTAACTCTAACAAGATCGAGTTGCATTCATGAATCGATCATCTAGTTTGCAATGCAAGTAGAAGGCGATACAGAGGAATATTAATTTCTGGCAGAGTGGCATCGCCGGAGTACATTGTTGATCAGGCGACGACACAGGTGGTAGTGGCGAGCGATTGATTAATTAGGAGGCGAAGGAGCTCCTCGGGGAGTGGACCGGGAACAGCGGCAGCAGCTTGGGCCGCTCGCCGTTGTCCCTCGGCGACGAGTGCAGGTAGAAGGCTTTGGACGCGATGGCCTTCTCCTCCCTCTCCTCCTCCTCCTTGCTAATCTGCACCACCCCGCGCGGCGACGGCGACATGGACGAGGACGACGACAGCGGCGACGGCGAGGCCAGGACGTAGGCGTCCATGGGCGAGACCGGCGAGTGCATGCTGAGGTGGTGGTGGTGGTAGTAGTAGAAGGACTGCGGCCGCGCGAGCTCCAGCCTGGGCGGCGCCGCGCGCCGCCGCTCCTGCAGCTTCGGCCGCCTCATCGGCGCCGGCGGCGCCTGCGCCACCGTCACCACCTCCTGCTGGTGCTTCTCGTCCGGCGGCGCGCCCGTGAGCTTCTGCACGAGCGCGCGGAACGTGGCCGGGTCGGCCTGCACGAACGTGGTGTTGGCGTCAGCGCAGCTTGCCGCCGCTTCTCTCACGACCTTCGGCTTCGGCGACCGTGACGACGCCATGAGCGAGCGAGCTACCTACCTAAGCAAGCAAGTGAAGCAAGGAGCACGACGAGGAGGAGGATGTGGAGAAGCAAGGCGGGCGGGAGTAGCTTTTTAAGGGACAGAAAGGCTGCATTAAAGGCAAAGGGATCGACGGACGGACGGACGGATGCATATATCGATCGATCGTGGCAGGACAGGGGTCTTTTCGCTGCCTCGAAAACCTTGGCTCTCTGCTTTATTGCCGTGTACATGTCACGCTACGAATCGGCGACCCGGCAGCGTATGTTACATGCATGAATGCATGATGCATCTTTTCCGGCCGGTTCTTTCACTGGCCCGTGCATGCATGGCTCGTACCAACACGGCGCCGAGGGCCCGGCGCCCGGCTCATATAATGGCGTCCTCTCTTCCTCGTCTCTCTTGATCTCAGACTTCACTCTTCAGGTACAGTACATCGCGCGCAGATAGATGCCGACAGGCCTAGATGACCTAGAGAGAGCAGTAGCGCAGCACAGTGATGGCGAGAGCCGGATCGGCCGGCCAGGATGCTTAGCTTAACTGATGTGCTCATCAGGTACTGTACGAAGACGAAGGAGATGTGGCTTTCGTTCGTGGATGACCACTAGTCTCCGAGAAGAGAACGTCAATGCGTAGCGTAATCGCCTTCGCTTCACGTCCACCAGGACGTAACGGATGGTGATGACGCGCAGCGCAGAGGATCCCGGGGCCGGGCGGGTCAGAGAAAAAGCAGGCTGTGTGTTTGCGTGAGGGAAAGAGGAAGGTGTTGCTTGGCGTGAGGAGGATCCGCTGCGCCGCGTCGGACGCGACACCTCTCGACGCTCTGGTCGCCCCTCGTCCTCAGGCCAGTTGGCGCGCTCCCACCGGGCCGGCGCCGCTGTCCCCTGTTCTGCGCGCTGAGCCGACCTGTCATGTACGTTGTCCGCTGCATGGCCACGTCACGTCGAACGGGGCTGGGGCCCGGGGTCCAGTTGTCACGTAACGTCAATGGTTCACGGGAGAGCTTACGGGCCGGGCTCGTGTCTCTCACCATCCGGCACGGCAGCGGCTGGCTGAGCTGAGCTGAGCAGCTGATCGATGGAACCAGCGAACTTTGGCTTGCTCCACCGGTGTCGGCCGTGCATGCGTGCAGCAAACCAACGTGCCATTGCCTGTAGTAGTACCTTCCTAATGACGTTATCGATCAGTGTTGTGTTGCGAACTTGCGAGGCCTGTGGGTCGCTCACTGTCGCGTGGTCAACTACGTACTGCTGGCTCGTTTAATTACGACCTCAGTTTATCAGCTGTTCCTCTGAGTCAGTCAAGGTTCGTTTAATTACGACCTCAGTTTATCAGCTGTTCCTCTGAGTCAGTCAAGCTATCTGCATGTATGTGCACTTGCTAGTAATTGCTACTCCGACTTGTTATGTGGCGAATGGGAGAATCTGATGAACACAGTTGGATCAGGTTTATGCCGTGTGCCTGTTGTTGATTGATTAGAAGGAGCAATCCACTAGAGCGCGACTCGGGGGGACGACTTCAGATCGAGCACTACCCCGTCTTGCAAGTTGCTATCAGCAGCAGAGATCTAGACTGATGAAGTGACGAGGTACCAAAAACTCAAACAGGGGAAGATAAAAGGGAGAGGCTGACAATATACGAATGTACAAAGGAAAACACTAGCAAAACAGAGGAATGGAAGCCACTTTACTTTTCGTCAGAAGAACGCAGTCCTTGCAAAAGCGAGCAAGGTCGTTGTGCATGGCCGAAGCCAAACCAACGCAATGGCATGAATCCTGCCGCCTGACAAAAATGCGAGCTGAGCAAGCGATAGCATTCATTCTGAATTGGGCCCTCGTCGAACACTGGACATCAAACCCGAACCACCACACCACCATCACCGGACGTCCCTTTCAGGCCCAACAACAGCCCAACAAAAGAATTCACGACTTGAAGCGCGCCACCACCAGGCACCACCCATGGGCGATGGTGGTGGAGAGCTCATTCTTGGCGCTCACATTATAGAAGAAGGAAGGTTATGGGACGCGCTGGGGAATGTTGGAACCGAAGAAGGAAAGAAATCAAGGGTCGCACGATTAATGGAATCCGCGATCCGTCGCGGGATGATAACTTTGTCCATATATATGCATTCCCCGGTCTTCTCGATGGCATGAATATGCGGCGGGGTCCTAGGTTTCAACCTCATCTCCGCCTCTGCGCAGGCATCTAGCCCTGCCCACTACGAATGGCAGACAATGTCGGCCAATCGGCAGGGCGCCGCGGCAGGGGAGGCCGTGGTGGCAGAAGAGGAGGACGAGGCGGAAGGGGAGGACAACCGGGCCAGCCGGGTGAGCCCGGCCAACCGGGCCATCGCGGCGGGCGAGGCGGACGCGGCGGCCGTGCGATCGGCCCTCACGGCGGTCGCGGCGGAGACGGCGGCACCGGAGGCCCCGGCTGTCGGGGCGGCGACGGCGGCACAGGCGGGGCCGGAGGGTTCAATGGTCGCGGCGGTGACGGCGGTCGCGGCGGCGACGGCGGCGTAGGAGGAGGCCACGGAGGCCGCGGCGGCGACGGAGGCCGAGCCGGTCCGGGCGGAAGTGGCGGGGCCGGCGGGCGGGGCGGTGACGGCGGTCGCGGCGGCGACGGCGGCGTAGGAGGAGGCCACGGAGGCCGCGGCGGCGACGGAGGCCGAGCCGGTCCGGGCGGAAGTGGCGGGGCCGGCGGGCGGGGCGGTGACGGCGGGTCCCCAGGGCCTAATGGGTGGGGCGGGGACGGCGGGGACGGCGGCAACGGCGCGAAGGTCTATTATTAGACTCGGTCTATCACGTGATGTGGCGGCGGGGACGACGACGGACCACCGTTCGTCCGTGCCCTGCTCTTCCTGGGAAGTTTAAATAAATAAGGTGTTGTTAGTTGCAGTCCGTCCTTTACTCTTATCTCATATCAGACGCTGTAGTGAACAGTCGGTGGTAATATGTGGTGGAGTTTTAACTTATAGTATTTATTATGTATGCCATGTTTTCTTTTTCTGGTAGCACCATGTTGAATATGTCAACGAACAGCTATCCTATTCCACAGCAGATGCTATAAAACCAAATATAAACCACCAATTTTGAACATTTTTAAAGATCCTATGCTGTAAAACTGCACTTTAGATCGCGCCGGCGGTGACGGCGGGAGGAGCGGCCCCCCGTTGTCAACAGCGGCCGCGGCGTAGTGGCGGAGGCCATCCGCATCACCAGGAGCAGCAGGACGGAGGCCAAGACGTTGATGGCGACGGCGAGGACGGTGGGATGAGCGGTGCCATGTTGTCAACAGCGGCCACGTCCCGGCAGCAGCGTAAACGGCGTGGTGGGCCGAACGTAGGCGATCAGGAGCAGCAGCTTGACCAGATATGAAGTGTTAAAGTATACCATTCGTCTGTGCCTAGGAAGCTTGAATAAGTATGATATTATTGTGGTCTTGTTTGTTGCGGTCCATCTTTGAATTTGGTTCGGTGTGATGTACTCTTAGCTCGCGGTCTTGTTATATAGTTGCAGTCCATCTTAATTGGAAGCTAAGAATTCAAACTTGTTTGAAGTAAGTAGGAGTACAATGTTTTGTTTTACTGGAAGCAGCATGTTGAAAGTAGAATATATGTTGGACGAACTCATCTTCCAAATAAGTTCAGGGGGTGTTTGGATTGGCTTAAGCTCTAAAAACAGGTGCTAAAGTGTTTAGTACTAGTTTATCTAATCAGGACTAATTAAAATTCTAATAATTAGTAGCCATTTTTTGTTCAATTAGATAAAAAAATAGCTTATGTTTAGTCCTATTTGGCATCCAAATAAAAGTGCTAAAGTTCAGTCCTGGTGATCCAAACACCACCCTTAATACAGTGTTCCCAACATTCTAGAGCAACCAGCAATTCCCAAAGTTAACGAATATGTTCGGTTGGTCGAACATGATATGATATAAAACTACCAAATTGTCAAGTAAACAAATCACGTTGCAGTTGGCACTTCGATCGCTGCCTACCTGCCATGGATCCTCTTATTGGGATCGGAGACCGGCTGGCATATGAGCAACGCGGCCGGCGATCGAAACCAACTCAAGCAGCTAGATAAGAACGGAGATGGACGACGACGTGATGCACGTCGTCGTGGCCGGGCACACCCTGGCCGTGGTCGAGCGCGACGGCACGCACGACCCGGCCACCGGCCGCGCGCTCACCGGCTCGTGGCTCTGGGACTCCGCCCTCGTCCTCGCCTCCCACCTCGCCGCCTCCGCCCCCGCCCGGCTCCGGCTCCGCGGCGCCACCGTGCTCGAGCTCGGCGCCGGCACCGGCCTCCCGGGCATCGCGGCCGTCGCCTGCCTCGGCGCCGCGCGCTGCGTGCTCACGGACGTGGCGCCGCTGCTGCCGGGCCTCAGGGCCAACGCGGCGGCCAACGGGCTCGCCGCGTCGACGCAGGCTCACGTGCGCGAGCTCCGGTGGGGTGATCAGCTCGAGCAGGAGCAGGTGGACGTCGTGCTCATGTCGGACGTGTTCTACGACCCGGAGGACATGCCGGCGATGGCGGCCACGCTGCGCGGGCTGTGGCGGGACGGCGTCACGGTCGGGTGGGCGGCGAGCGAGGTGCGCGACGGCGTGCAGGAGTGCGTGGACGTGCTGCGGGAGCACGGTTTCGACGTGGCCGAGGTCGACAGGGTCGTCCGGCCGCTGCTGCGAGACCCCGATCAGACGGCCGCCTTCGCCGTCTATCGCGTCGAACAAGAGAGGAGTTGACTTTGATCTGTAACGTGGAGCTTCTTTCTACACTTGTCTCCTTTGACTCTGACAGTTCTTGTGCCAAGTTATTTCCATTTTCCACTTTCTTCATTCCGAGCTGATAATTCAACCCGGTTGCGTCAACGTTGTTGTACTGTACAGGACACTTTGTCCGACTTGTTAATTCATTTTTGGATAACTTGTAATTCCGTTTTGTACTAATTCATCCTTGACCTCCAACAATTCACTCCGTTTTTTCTTCTTCGTACAAGTGTACAGCTTGATATGCAGGTAAATTTGACGAGGATCATTTTTTTTTAAAAAAAAAGACGAGGATGAACCCGCAAGGAAGCAAGTTAAAGTACAAGCAAGCAGGTCTTTGACATGGCCGAGACCCATGGTAGTTTACATTGACAAGCATTTCGTAGTGAGAGAATTTACAGTTGCATAGGTTGCTACAGCATATATTGTTCTGTTTCCATCTGCTCGATGCTACTATCCATCACGGCAAAATTCACCATTCCTATGTGTAAAGGGGCAAAGGGTACCACTGGCTTTCCCTACCCGCATGAAACTAAAGACCAGATTCTTCTGGAGTATTGTCTAAACCCACCCAAACTTTTAACTTCCAGATGTACACTCCCCGTTCGATCTCATGACACTATAGCCCTAAAGAACGTGAAAACCGATCTGCAAGGTTTGCAATAACAAAGCCTGAAAACACCTGAAAAAGAAAAAGAAACACACAGGGTAAATAAAATGACAAATGCATACGACAGGGAGCTGGAACGGTTAAGAGGCACAGAGAATGGAACACGTGATGTCAATAGCAAATCCATGCCACTTTTATAACGCGGAATTTTTTATTAAAGTGGTATACTTCTTCTACATAAGTATAAAAAATAACTGAGCTAGCTGCATGACATTCGTACCTGGACAGAACCAAGTATGTAGACCGCGGAATAGTGACGACCATGAATGACCATATCAGCAACCATTGCTATTGGAATTGTGAGAGACATGCCTAAAGTAGCCACCAAGGGAGTTGTCCAAACAACAGAAAGAGCCCTGACACACAAAATCCACTGTCAAAATTAACAAAGTCTCCAATAATATAACAGGCATAACTCTTCTTCTAGTACATACCAGAAGTAGTCTGACAATACACTCCCGATCAGGCTATTTGCCACCACCACTTCATCCACTCTAGCTGAGTGGGGCATTGAAAACTTTGGCTCGATGCCTAGTGCAGTTAATGGCCAAACTAAAAATAACAAAACGCAAACTTTAGCATATTTAAACAAATCCAGAGACCAGTCATGAATACAGAATTTAAACTTCAATTAAATTAATTTGGAATTCAACAATATTACCAAGCCACCAGAGAGCAATAAGAGTAAAAAGTCCAAGATAGCCAAACAGCTTTTGGACATCGACTTTTTCTCCTTCCTCTCCACAAAACTTTTTGAGAAGCACTGTAGCAAAATCGAAACAAATAGGTGTTAATTCAGGGGAAAAAACAACTACTCTACAAACTAAGCAAAGAAGTAAACAACCTACCAGTAAATAGTCCATATGCAATAGCTGACATAAGACCAAACATATCACCCAATAGAGTCCTCTGTGTGGCCCTGCATTTGAAAAATGCACATGTCAGGAACAAGGAAATGCAGTTCCCCCAAACTGTTTTCGAAGCATGATAATCACTTTCATACAATGGGCGCATCAAATGGAACACGGTGATTTCAAGCTGCTTTTGACATGAAACCAAGTCAGTTGTGGACAACCAACCAACTCAATACTGTAAGTCCAAGGGAAAGGGAACATAATGATGTTAAGCTTCTTTTGACACAAGACTCAGTGGCAGGCAACCAATAGTCGGCAAGTTAAAAGCACAGTAAGTAAGTACAAAAACTGTTATAACATCACATACCCATGAGCAATTGTGATAAAAATAGTAAGAAAATCACTCACCCAGAATTGCCTACATCTGATTCATCAGATGCCCAAGTCTGGCCCATGGTTGTCATTACCACACCAGCCATGCTAATGAATACAGCAATAACTTTTGCC
Organism: Eragrostis nindensis; assembly: GCA_012490785.1. Lineage (NCBI taxonomy): Eukaryota > Viridiplantae > Streptophyta > Magnoliopsida > Poales > Poaceae > Eragrostis > Eragrostis nindensis. Next base: position 351,381 of record JAAXCT010000418.1, read on the forward strand.
GCATTTATGGAATCTTGGCCAAGTAATACACCGATGAAAAGAGTGAAGAGTCCCGAAGTTGAAGACAGTACAGTTGTACTGGCAACACTAGTTCTTGCAAGCGCTGCATTTGATAAATACTGCATTCATTCGGCAAAAGAGAAAATGAGTGACATTTGCCAAAGTACTACTCGTATGATTGAAATCTAGGAAACAATATGGCTATAGTTGTTCATGTGCCTGTCTTGTGACCCCTAACAACATTACAAAATACGAACATGCAACAGCACAGAAAGTTACCTCTGTCACAAACCATAAGGGACAAAGATACAATCCATAAGTTGCAATCTCCTTAGCGGAAAGCTCCTGCTTCTTCAAAACACCATCATTAATTTCAGTGATCCCACATATAAGTGGTTTTGCTTCTTCCACTATGGGAACTTCCACATCACTGTAATTTATCACTAGTGTTTTCTGTGACTCCATTTCCAACATCTTCTGAATATCACCATTCTTCAGTGGAGCACTACCGCCGAAGGAAGACTTGCATGCAACTTTTGAAGCACTAATGCTTCCAGAAGGCCTTCTCATCAGATTGCATATAAAATCTTTTAGATATGACAAAGGTAGGTATATAACCATAAGGGAGGCCCCCAAGTAAGTAATCGCAAACGGATGTCTGTACTTTGTGAATATCCCCTGCAAACGAAATTGAGTTCAGATGCCAAAATGAAAAGTATGGATCACAGGATGAATTTACTGTTATGTAATGCCCTGGAATTGCAAGCGACAAACCCACTATAATTTTGAGAATGTAATTTAAAAGAACAACAAAGTGAACAAGAAAAGAAAACTAAAGCAAGGCTCCCCCTCTAATACTTAATGATACATTGCAGGTGATCCGTAATATCACAACCACCTCGAATCAGCAAGAATTTAGTGGCCCGAGCTGTCACAACCACCTCAAGCAGCTTAGGATTTGACATAAGTGACGTGAAGAATGCAAGCTAAGCAGCGAAGACTCGTGACAGACGGAAACATATGAGCAAAGCAATTACAAGCAAACAACTTTTTGCCCAAAATCACTACGCGCAAGATACAATGTATAACCTCCAAATTTGGATGAATAAATGAAGTGGGTTCTTTTCATAAATCAAGGAAATCAACACACGCGGAGTTGGGTGGATTCAGAACGGTGCCTGCCAGGGACACATAACATTCCCCTGAGCAATTTTCAATCACCGGATAGATAGCCTTGGGCAACATTTAAAAATCGAGTTTTTGAAGGATACAGCAACGGGGTATACTCAGATTAATCCGATACCCAAACATGTATTCCTAGCCAAGATCTAAGAAGCCAACAAACAAGCATGAACAAAAGGAACGTCTGAACCCGTACCTGCGTGACCTCGGCGGAGATGACCCATATGAGCACGACGGCAGCAATCAGGCACAGCCCAGCGCGGTACTTGAGACCGGAACCCATGCCCAGGAACAAAAATTCCAACTCCGGCACCAAACTGCGGCGAGAAGGCAGGCAATTTAACCGCGGCCGGGGCCGGCTACATGACCACCTGCCCCGCGAGCCGGCACATGCTTCCGGTGCGCGAGCCCCGTCGCCCCGCCATCCGCCCGGCTTCCCTCCTCACAGAAAGAGCGGGGAGGGGAAGGGAGGGGAAGGGAAGCGCTGAGGCGGGGATAGGAAGGGCAGCAGCTGCAGTTTTGCCGGGGGTGCGGGTGCGGTGGGGTAAAGTGGGGGCGACCTACCACCGGAAGTTTCTATTTTGGTCGTCCCGAGGCGGGCACGCCCGGCGGTGCGGGGCGGAGACGAGGAGGTGGTGGGCTTGCAATGGTGGTGGATTCGGCGTCAAGCGACGGGGGAAACGAAGCTGGCGCGGTGCCGGGAGAGCAGCAGAGCAAGGGGCGCGGCGCGGTTGGGTGGCGAGTTTGCGATGGGCGCGCGCACGCGCGATTGGCCGGCGGTTTTGGGTTGGGGAATCGGATGCGCTCGCGCGCCGGGGGTATGTGTATTTGGCTCGCGCGTGGGGGAGAGAGGAGGAGGCTGTCGGTCGGGCTCGGACGGGGGCTGGCCGGCCGTTGCTGTCCCGGTCGCTTTCAGTTTCATGCTCCTGCCGTGTGGTGACTGGGGAAGGAGTTGCGTTCCGTCTCGGCGTCTTGTCATGGACTCGGTTGGGCACCGCCGCACCGGTCGGTCTAGCGTGCCGGCGCGTTTGGGAGCCAGGAGGACGGATCGGAATAGTCGGTGGTGGACTGGTGGTCCGTGTGCTTCGACGCTTGCGTACGGCGGCAACGTACAGGTGACGGTGTTTAAGAGACTGATGAAATGCTGGGTTAGGGCGTTACGTTAGGCTCGTGCAGTATTTTATCGGCTGTGGACGTGTAGAGGTCAAACGGCGATCAATAACGAACTGGACTAGTGAAGATGATCCAGTTTGCACGGTACGCTGGGACGTCTAAATTAAGATGATTCGTGAGCGTTTCCTTTGGAGAAGTATTGTGCACGTCATTGTGCTTTAGAAACCGTACCTTTAAAGGCTTGCAGAGAAGACCAGCGGTCGACGGAAACTGACAGACAATCGCCGCCCAGGGTGTATTGAACTGGAACTTTCAGCTTCGGCTAGTAACTTCGTGTTGATAAACCGTTACACTGGCACGAGAATCCTGTGGTGCTAAAAATAAACGTGAATGAAACGAAACTTGGAGTAGCAGGCTACATTTCCTGAACCACAGACAACACATAGCATACTTGCAGCATCGCATTCAAATTGAAACCAAGGAGCCACATGTATTGTAGTTTATTTTCGCAAAAAAATAAATATTGTAGTTTAGATAAGTTTGTCATCAGGCGGGACAAGTATTATCCACTCATGGTGCTTGCTTTGCTCTGCTTTTCAATTCATACCAGAATAAGAGGACAAAACTTGCCTGCCTCTTCTTCTTCTATTCTGTTTCGTGGCCAACTTGGCCAATAGCACGGACCACCTATCACTCCTCGGTGATAAAACAAGACGCAAAAGGAAAGTGGGCGCACTGTTGGCAGATAAAAAAGTTTGCTGCTTATCGATTTGATGCACCGTGACGTGTCCCCACAACATTACGCCGGTCTACCTAGATCCAACGGCTGATTTTGCTGTGCTCCATGATGCAGCTGACAGCAACAAGACCTCGTCAGCGTTTCTCCAAATGGATGTCGTCCTCGTGCATGGTTTTTCAGGCCCGTATAACTGAAGAAAGATTCGGGTGCGATGGACTTGTCTGTATGTCACGTCAAGGTACCTTGCGCTGTATCCAATCGAACATGTATAATTGAGAGGATATGGAATCAAATGACTCAAAGTCATTTTCCGACGATGATGCAAAGGCAACTGCATCGAAGAAGTTTTACTTTTGGGGCGACGAACTGATGAATGTGCCGGGATCAGCATTCAGCACTGACCTTCGCAAGTGCTGTACATGGCTGTTGTTCAGATAACAGAAGCTTAATACCGCACTGAAAATTTAGGAAGATAACTGACAGTCCACTGCTCGCGTGCACACATGAGATGTACGCAAATGCAGATAAGCAACGCAGACATTAAGGGTGTTCGGTTGGAGGATGCAGTTGCAGTTGCAGTTTGAATAGTGAGAGAGAACACTGTAGCGGATGAATCTGGCACTGTAGCAAATGTGAGGAGGTGTAGCAGCCGCATCAGCAGCAGTGGCTGATTTTCAGCCAGCCGAACGCGCCCATTATGCGGAGTACGCAAAGAAACTATATTAGCAAGCAATCGATTAGGCTCGTTCAATTTGAGCTGCGTATATATGCACTCGTTTTTTTATTTAATCTAGTCGTGATTATTTGGTGAGTTTTGGGCAACATTTGAGAAGCATAAGCAAGCAACCAAAACCTTGCGTTCTCGGATTGGCACGCAACGCAGTACGGCAGGACCAGATCATGAAAACCCATGGTTTTGGCCAACATTTCAGCACCTCGAGTTCTGAGAGCACGGACATATACTGGGCCACTGGGCACGGCAATAGGCCAATAGCTGGCTCCGTGCCGGCCAGCGAAGCTGGGATGGAAAGCGTAATGCTTAGCGTGCGCTATGCGTTCCTGCTCGTTTCAGAAAAGCGGTGGTCTTGGTCCGTTGCAGAATGCAGGCACCTCTGGTGCGTGTCCGTCGGCAGCTCTGACCAACGGAGGTGAACCATCACGGATCTCGAGCACTCGTAGAATGTTCTTCCAAGTAAGTTCCACGCCGTTCATAACAAGTTGGGTGTTGTACCGTGGTTCATCGGTGTATACTTGAAGACGGAAATCTATCGCAAAAAAAAGAAGACGGAAATCTATCGCAACGCTGCTTGCCCCCGCTTCCGCTTGCATGGTCCGGACTCTAGATTCCAAGTTATTTCTTTTGCTTGAATGTATTTTGCATGTGCATGTGATTGAGAATTTTGATGATTTGGTTTGATACTAGTACTTTCATGGACCATCTAATTTAGTGTTCTTGGGCCAAAAAAAAAAACAACTTTACCTTTCCATGGAGCCTTTTTTTAGAATCTACCTTTTTCTGGAATCGGTTTATCAGTTTGACAAACATGTGTTGCACAATACATGTGAGAGAAGCAGCTGATTCCTCGTTGTCAATCGACCGGAGAGGAGAGGATTTGTTTTACTTATTCTGGTGTATGGCTGGTTTGCGTGGCCGCATGCCTTGATAACTTGAAGTTCGTCCATAATCATGTTGATAATATGTTAGGAAGAGAGAATTGTTTATTTTGGACCTGCTTGAAGTAGTCGTAATACTCATTTACCACGTTTGATTTTGTTGTCCAGAAGTCTAAAATTCCTGCTCTATAAACTTGTTGCAAGATGTCCGATGCAGCAGGATGAGAGGACCATGGTGTCGTGCAACAAGGACAGTGTGTTGCTTATTAGTAGCAAACCTCGCTAATTTTGCTGTGCTCCATGATGCAGTTGACAGCAACAAGACCTCGTCAGCGTTTCTCCAAATGGATGTCGTCCTCGTGCATAATTTTTCAGGCCGGTATAAACTGAAGAAGATAAGGGTGCGACGGACTTGTCAGTATGTCACATCAAGGTATCTTGTGCGCTATATCCAATCGAACGTATAGTTGAGAAGATATGGAATTAAATGGCCGAAGTCATTTTCCGGTGATGATGCAAAGGCAACTGCCTGGTTCTCAATAAGTTCACTACCGTTATTCAGCAGTGACCTTCGTTCACAAGTGCAAATAACAGAAGCTTAATACCGCACTGAAAATTTAGGAAGATCACTGACCACTGCTCCCGTGCACATGAGATGTACGGCAAATGCAGATAAATACGCAGGAGTACTCCCTCTATTTTTAATTATATGACGTCGTTGATTTTTTTCGTTAATGACCATTTGTCTTATCTATAAATATTTGTGTAAATAGTTAAGTGTATAAGTTAATTTTAAAAGGCTTTTTGATGATGAATCCAATGATATTCATTCCACCTTCAAAAGATAATTATTTAAATCTATATTGTTAGTCAAAGTTTAACAAAAAGTCAACGATGTTATATAATTAAAAACGGAAGAAGTAGTATATAAGCAAAGCAATAGATTAGGCTTATTCAAATTTATGATCTAGTCGTGCTTGTTGCGTGAGTTTTGGGCAACGTTTACGTAGCAGAAGCAAGCAACCAAACCTTGCGTTTGGCCAACATTTCAGTATCTCGATGGTTCTGACTTCTGAGAGCACGAACATGTAATGGGCAATAGCTGGCTCCATGCCGGCCGGCCAGCGAAGCTTGGATGGAAAGGGCTCAGTACGAGTGTACGACTGTGCGCTGTGCGTTTCGATCATTTGCAAATGCGGGCACCTGACATTACCGTGGGGCGTGTCGATCACCAGAGTGCATAGCTAGCTGTCCAACGATGGTGAACCATCACGTAAACTGAGGGTGCGTTCGTTTCATTTTAGAGGGTGTTGTAGCAGTCACATTAAAGATGCCGGCATGATTTATGTGTATTAAATAAAATCAAATTACAAAATTAAGTCCAGGACCTCCCCTCTATTTTGCGAGACGAACGTAATGAGGGTAATTAAGCGGCGATTAGACGATGGTTACTGTAGCATCACTGTGTCAAAACATTGATTAATTAGGCTCGTTAGATTCGTCTCGAAAAATAACGCCCGTCTGCAGAAAAGTTTTGTAATTAAATTTTATTTAGTACCCCTAAATAGTAAGATTCTTTTTACTTTAGAGGGGTATAAAGTTTAGAGGGCACTTTAGAGGGGATCCGAACGTCACCTGAATCTCAAGCACTCGTACATGGTTCAGAACAAGTTGGGGGCGTGGTCCGTGGTACAAGTTTTTATTGTGCATATGTCAAATTAAAATACAAGTTAATTATTTTGATCGAACACTGCCATCGTTTTTTTTTTTGGTACACAAATCATTTGCAACATTTTTTTTAGCAAGATTTGCAACATTTAAACAGCTGCTCTATCCATTCTTTTTTTGTTGTTGTCGTTTCAAACAAACAAAATAAACTAGAAATAAATTACAAACCTTGTCTAAAACGTCATAAAAAAAATGGACAGAGTAACATTATAGTACAACCATATAAACAGACCATTGGGCCAATGCACAAGGGCCCACAACGCCAGCCCAAAAAGCCACCTATCCCCGCACGGGCCTTGGTTTAGGGTGAAATCATATCCGAATATGATAGAGGGTTCTCCAAAGAAAAAAAAAGAGCAGTATCTTCCGCGACAGGAAGGCCTCCTCGTGGAACTGCCTTCGCGAGGAGAAGAAGTCGGTGGCGAAAGAGGGGAAGAATCGATCTAGTCGAGACGAGGAAGAGGAGGACAGGATGATAGTGGACGAGGAGGAAGGCGACCAGGACTCGTTTCGTATGTACCAAAGAGGCTGGGAACAGTGCTTTGGCCCTTCTTACGGCTCCTTCGACAAAAACAGTAAGTGGATGATCTCTCTCTCTCTCTCTCTCTCTCTCTCTCTCTCTCTCTCTCAGGGTTAATCCAACTTGACAGTAGACTACTAACCATATCTTTATCGTAAAGTAATGTACAGATAGATAAGGCGAGAAGTTTTGAGATGATTTTAACTCTAGTAATGATGGAATCTCAACCCCTTATTTCAGGGATTTAGAATTGAATAATTATACTGTATATGCAAAGGAAATACCGTTGGTAAGTCATAAATTGAGCGATGATTTTGTTTATGGGGTAAATCTCAACCCCTTTATGATTTTGTAATAAACAAAAAAAAAAGAGTGACCACTCACACACAACAGCAAAACCAAACAATAAAATTAGCCAGGCACGGCGGATTAATCTCATCTATAGGAATTTTGCAATGATTTGTTCACTGGCATCATGTTGATTCAGCAAAGAAAAACTGGGGTGGTTCAGCCTTTTAATTGGCAGACTTAAACAGTGAGCCCATAGAATAAGAAACATAGGTGGGATTTACTCATCCGGTAAGGTCACAGGAGGAGGGATTTGGCACCAAAAGATATTATTACACATGTTTCCAGATAATAAGTCCCCCCATCACTACATCTATTTTATATGCATGATATGTGGTGAAATAATCTAGGTGCAGATACAGAATACCGATTTGACTTCAATTTTGTACACAACCAGGTTAAAATCCAGGTGAAGAACTGAAGATACAAGATGCCAATTTGATTTGGTTGTTCTTCATAAATTATACTATCTTACATAATTTTAACTGCGATAAGTGCTGCTTAGTTTTTTAATTTTATTTTTTTCTTTGGTTTTCTTATTCTAAGTATACGTGTTTGTTGGACTTTATCTATGTTCTTGGTTACTAGTATTTTCTTTCTTTTGTCCTCAAATAAGGGAGTGATTCCTCTTACTAATGTTTGCTTTATGGGCTGAATGAGGCGTGAGAGCTAAGAAACACATTAGACTCGACATGTACAATATTGTTTTTTGATGGCAACTATTAATTACTTTATATCTTTCGTTTGCAGCCTCTTTGGCTCCCATGCGCTACACGAGTGGAACCATACCAGAAAATGCTCGCTGTGAAAATGTTGTGCAGATCTTCTCCGTCCAAGTGACAGAAATCAAAGATGGTCTCGAGTGGCCACTACATGTCTATGGCTATGTTGCCGTCAGGGACTTGGTAGATCATAATCGCAACCTTCTTTTTGAGCGTGAAAGTAATAACTGTCAAATCCTCACTCAAAAGGTATCCAACTGTATCTATGTATGCATTTTGTTTTGCTTTTTTGTTCCTTCTCTGTTTTTATCATTTTCTTTGAGCTAGTGCCACTGAAAATTATCAATGTGTTTTTGTATGCAATTTGTTTACATTTTCTGTTTAACATCGCCTTACCTGCTAGTGAAACTGCTTTACTATTGATACATGCGCTAATTTATGTATTCCCCGCTGTGGATAATGTTTTGCTGGGGTCTCTGCTACGTTCAAGTTATGTGCACTGAACTGTGAATGCAAGGACCGAGAAAGGCTGATTAAATTGCGGAGCACTCATCAGTAGAATGTGCAAAATCGTGTCTTTTATAATGTGTAGTAGAAGTTTGATTGTTGCCGCATTGCTGCACTGATCCTGGTATTTTTACTGATATAGTTTGGTGGCATCCTGCTTCCTTGTTATCTGGAAGCAATCAAACATCAGCAATATCAGTTGAATAAAATAGTTGCCTTTGTAATCTGTGGGGAGAGAAGTTTGTGATGGTTGCTATATTGTTACATACTAGTCACTTGATCCTAGTATTTTCACAGATACAGAGTGGTTGCATCCTGCTTCCTTGTTATATGTAAGCAACTAGATATCAGGAATTATGAGTTGATCAATTTATTGTGATGCTTGCAGGATTCATACCTGCTGTTGACAGGTCCATCTCGCACTGTTGTGATACTTGATCCAGTCAATTTTGAAATTGATCTAAAAGTGAAGGGGAAAACGGAGTCTGAGGACAAAATGTTGAGCCTTAAATTCTTCCAGCACAACAGGATTACTTTTTACGAAAAGAATGCATTTGTGATCCACAGGCGTTGCTCCAGCAAGCGGAGCACAATTGAGGTCAAATTTTGCAGTTCTTCTTCAAACAGTTGAGGCCACTGTAGTTAGTGCTAAAGTTGTTGGGTCATGGCCAGATCATCTTCGAGGACAAGTCTTTGCTGCACCACGAGCGCAAGTCAAGAGGATATTGTGTTACTTGATTCTCGAGATGGAAGGATGCCTATCACCTGTGATGGCGAAATTAAACTCTTGAGGAGTGTGGTTTCTGTGGAACTACAAGGGGAGCTGATTTTCCGTGTGGTGGCTTCACATGTTGTTGACAATTCGGATGTTGCTGCAGAAAGTAAGGCTGTTTTGAAACCCAAAGTGGCCCGCCAGAGTCACCACACTTGCGATCTTGGTTTCTGTCAGGTGGAATTCACTGTTGGTTGGTCCCTCTTTACAACTATGGCGGACTTGCGTATGCTTTCCTCCTAAATAGGCCTGGCTCATAATGGTACTAAAAACAAGGCCTTCAGTGGTATCTCAAAGTTCTCAAGCAATAGTCTGTCATCTACTGTAATCCTTGGTATCTCAAAGTTCTCAAGCAACAGCGGTTCAGGTTCCATATTGTCGAGATAGTCTTGCCTCACTCATCTAATGCAGGAGATCAAGTACAGGTTCTTTTTAAAGACAATAATTTGTACTTTCTTGCGTTTCGGTTTCTTGCAAAAGATGAACCCGTAACCAGCCATGTACCATTTTTCAAATTTGGGGATGAGGAAATTCCATCGTTCTTCGAATCAATTGACATAGGCTACGACTCACCATATGAAAACTTGTGAGTGTGCGCATATCTATCTCTTTTTTTATGTCCTTCCATTGCAATTTTGCTTCCTATCATTCAGTAAATTACATAAGACTAAACTCTTAAGAATCAGTTTCATAAAAGATACTTATTTTGCTATTATCGTACTGCACAGACAATAATATTGTATGGAAAGTAACATAGTTTGGTGCTGCATGCAGGGAGAGGATCAATATTGGTGTCGGCTCGTTAGAAGACTTCTATCACACTTTGAGAAAGTATACTCGTGAGAACGCCAAGGTGAAGTCAGTGGCAAGACATAGAGCTGTAAGAGGTGTTGCGCTTATGCTGGCCGAGGCTCAAAGACTTGGAGCAGTGCAATGAGAAGTCGTACACAACCTGAAAATTGGATCTTCAGATAATCTACGAGCATTCATCGATATGATACATGATTGGGGTTCTGACAGCACTGAAGCTTTTGGTTTTGATGTCCTACAAAACGGATGTGACATATGGATCTTTAACTATGACACAATCGGCACGCCTTCCCTCATCCTGAGGCAACGGCGGTTGGCTGCGGCAGCAGCGGAGGAGGGAGAAGAGTAGAAGTGGGGAGGAGGGAGGCAGTGGCGGCTTAAGACTGACTCCAACAAGGGGAGTCAGTTTGGAAAGGCAAATCGAGTATTGCCTCGGGTGCACAGTAGCAGGAGTCCAACAGCTATTGCATTTTCGCAAGGCATCCTTCGCGTGAGCAGAACACGGGCGTGCTGGAGCAGCATCGACGACGAGCTCGAGCGGCATCGACGGCGTGCTGGACCAGTCCATCGCGGCCTCCATGTGGCCACGCCTGGTCCCGGCGATGGAGAACCTCCACCGGAGCCTCCGCACGCACCACGTCAAGATCAGTCGACACCGGGCTCGCCATGGACGCGCTCGCCGACGTACGGCGTCTTCCCGCGCCCGCCGTCCGCCGTCGCGTTCCGCTTGCCCCGCCGCCGCTCGCCCCGCGCCCCACTCGCCCTGCGCGCAGCCTCGTGCCGCTCGCCCCGGTTCCGCAACATCAGAAGCAGGAGGAGCTGCATCTGCAGGACCCCGTCCTGCTCGACGACGCCCTCCCCGTCCTCACCATGCGCGCACGAGCAAATTACTTCCCCCAATCCAGCGAATTACCTTTCGAGTTCCTCCGCCCCGCTGAGCCGAGGCAGTCGGTGACGGCGAGCATGATGCGGCGCATCTCCTTGCGGAACTCGGCGCGGTCGACGGCGTCGCTGCATGCCTGCCCGTGCCGCGCCGCGCCCTGCCATCGAGCACGACGCCACCCTCGCCAGCTTCCTTCTCCTCGCCGTCTTCCTCGGCCTACCCACGCTGTGCGCCGGCCTTGGGGAGAACGGGGTCCCCTGCTCCGCCGCCTCCCGCCATGCGCGCACGCGCCGCCGCGCGCGCCATGCTCGCCCACACCCTCGCGTCCCCTTCTCCGCCGCCGCGCCGCTCTCTTCTGGCCTCCATCTCTCCCGACTCCGTCCGCCGCTCGCCCTCCGCGCCGCTCTCTTCCGGCCTCCATCCGCGCCGCGCTCCGCCGCCCCGTCCACCCTCATCCCCATCCCGGCGAGCGACGGCGAGGTCGTCTGGCTCCGGGTGGTGATGGACGCGCAGCCCAGCTCCGCTCCGCCCGTCGCGGCGCGGCTCGCCCGTGCGGATGCATCGGAGGAGAGAGGTAATCCAATTTTAGGTCGCCTCGCTCCTGAAATGCATGTTGCCTGCGGCTTTGCCTGTTCTGTTGGAGGTCTACAGTTGCGCGAACGGAGGCATATATGGCTTTGCCTGGCCTTGTTGAAGTCAGTAACATAAGCTCAGCACTGTGTGTTTTTATGGAAAGGAAAAGAATTATGAAGCTGCTCATCATTTGTTGATGATACTTTTTTTTTTTTTTTTTTTGATAATACGTATCTGTATTTCTAGATAAGGAAAACGTACAAAGACACGTACACGTACAGGTACGTACAAGGATACGGGGACAGCTGTCCCAACCAACTAGCACAAAGACCCCCGAAGAAAACAGAAATTACAACCAGGTCCCTGGGAGCTGTGCACACCGAATTCTCCAGGCCTCTCCACCGCCGGTCGCCAACGCGACCACCACCGTAGATGAAGAAGCCGAGGAGGACCACGAGCCGGCGAAGCCCCTTCGCACAAAGGCTTTTGATTGAGCCGCAATCCGAGGAGGCAGAGCCGCAGGTCCATCGGCGGGGACGCACCCCGAGCCTCGCCGACCCTGGATCGGGACTCGCCGTCGACGACGACCGCCGAGGGAAGCCGAACCGATCCACTCTCCTTCTTGCCGCCAGATCCGCAGCCGTCGCCGTACCCTTCAACAAAGCGCAGCCGGCGCCGTCCCGCCAAGCCGAGACGCCACCGCGCCGCGAGGACTCCTGTACAGGAGCCGGCGAGCGCCGACCCCACCTCCACGCATCCGTCGACGACACCGGAGCGAGATGCCGTCGAGGCGAGGAAGGATACGAGAGGACCTTATTCCATAGACGCCGCCGTCGCCGCCGCCTCGACGCCGCCGCCGGAATACAAACCCTAACCCTAACGGGGAGGGACCCAAACTACCCGCCGACGAGAGCGACTCGATCTCCCTCACCTCCCTCCGGCCCGCAGGCCGGCGAAGATAAAGGAGATCAAGGGCTTCGCCGGCGGAGACGACCGCGCCCTCACACTCTCCTCTCAACTGTAGATGGGGGACGGGAGGGTTCGAGAGAGGAGAGGAGGGGTTTAGACGGTCGGGGATTGTTGATGATACTTGGTATATGTGTCGAGGTGATTTTCAGTTTTAAGTTTGGTCGAAGCTTTAAGAGCATCTCCAAGAGACTAGGTAAAAATCCTAGCTCAATGAAGAGGTAAAAGACTAGGTAAAAAAATAAAAAGCTTCCCAACCGGTGGGGGAACCAACAGCCTCTCCAAATCTTCTCCAATCAATCCGGTCAGTGAAGCTCACACGCTCTGTTCAGTCATCGAGAGGTCGATCGAGCGACCAGCGCAGTGAACACTACCGCGGCGAAGACACAGGTGACCAGCCCGCAGAGCACCCTCCCGGCCAAGCCGCACTGTCACCTCCCCGACGATGTCACCTGCCGCGCCACCGCCCCGCACGGTCGCGTCTCCTGCATGCGTGGCCTTGCCGCGCCGACGCTCGTCGTGCCGCCGCGTCCACCAGTGCTGCCCGGCCGCGCCGCAGCCCCGCATGGCCAGCGCATCCCTGCCGTGTCGAGCATCCTCAGCATGGCGCCATGGCCGAGCCACCGAGCTCCCACAGCACGTTCGACTCAATTCCATCACGATGTGCACTCAAAGAATCGAAGAAAATCAAACCATCAGCATCCAATAAACAAAGATGAAGTCAGGGAAGTTCCTTCCCTGCTCTAACGCGCAGTGCCGCACAAGGTCCCGCGAGCTCGTGTGTCGTGTGGCCATGGCAATGGTTGGCGACGAGCTCGAGCTGCCGCTCAACGTTCCATTTCCCACCGCGCCGTACCACCCACCCTGCCCATGCGCTGTTCGTCGCGCCGCTGAGTCGCCGGCATGGTCCCCTGCCTCGTCGTCGGCCCTGCCACGCCTCTCGTCGCGGCCTCTGCAGTCCCACACGACTTCCTCCAGCGAGCTCGCCCCGCCGCCGCGCAAGTCCCCGCACCTCGCCCCGCGGACGCGCGCGCGTCGGGCCCTACCGCCGCTGCTCCGGCGCGGAGGACGCCGGTGAGCTGGAATTGGCCGTCGACGGGAACTGGCCGGCACCCCCACGACGAGGAAGGCCGCGCGAATCTAGCTAGTTGGTCGTCGGCGATGGGTGAGCGCCGGAGAGGGGCGGTGCTACGGCGGAAGGCGGCGGCGGCCATGGCCAAGGCATGGAGCTCGCCGGCGCCGCGCTATGGGGAGGGCGGAGGCGAGGTGGAGGCTGGGGGAGGTCGGCGAGGTTGTGGCGGTGCTCGGGCCACGGGGAATCGACCTGCGAGGCTCCGACGAGAGGGCGTGACGGCCTGTACACGGCTTCGACGAGAGGGCGCGACGGCCTGTACACGGCTCCGGCGAGAGGGCGCGACGGCGAGGGCGGCAGGACGCGGCGCGACGGCAAGATGGCGAGGGCGGTAGGACGCGGGCGAGACGGCGGTAGCGAGGGCGGGCGACATCGAGCGGGGGAGCGAGAGAGGACGCAGGCGAGAGGACACACGCGCAGGGTAGAAATCAGCGCGGGCGAGCGGCACACGCGCGGGGGATGGAGTTTGGCGAGGGAGACGGCTCGGTAATTTTGGCCAGGCGGGCGAGGGAGATGCCGAGCGGGATTGCGAGCGGAGGTAGATGGCGAGGCTGTTGGATGCCGGTTTTTGCTCTTTTTTTTTCCCGATTTAGATACAGATGGCCAGCCTGTTGGAGATGCTCTAAATGCTTTATTTTCTTAGCAGTTCTGTACCCAGTAACCCAGGCATTGTCATATTTGTACCATTGATTTTTCAACCTGAGGTATACCACAGGGCAACCGCAATGTGTAAAAGAAAAGTAGTCCATATGAGTGGGCCCGTAACAGGTAGTCAATAGTTATAGACTGGCTCACAATGTCTGAGCTAAAACCAGTCCATAGTGCAAGAGAGGGATGAGAGTGATATAATATTTTTTATTCACTATAGCCAGTACATAAGCTTATGGATAGCTTTTACTATTGACTCCTTATTGACTAGTTGCACAATGTACTATGCAGTCAATAGTGATTATTTTATTTCCTATTGACCACTTTAACTCCACACTGTGGTTGCTTCTAGTTTACCACTATGCTTGACCACTGCAAATATTTTAAATTCTGACGACACTTCTGAAACGGCTTATGCATCAGTAGCTTCTGACAGAAATAAGCGGTTACCATATCTACTTCTGAGAATGGTAGATGACAGGTAAGGTGCCATGTCAAGGGAAAGTGGAAACTGCAAACAGTTATCAGCCTTCCTTAAAATCTTTAACTGACGAATGCTCAAATCTCTTAATGTAGAAGCAAGGAAGGAGTCGGTGGAGGTGGTTAGATTGATCATGGAAGACATGGCTCTCAGAGGTCATGTTGGCAGCATTTCTTGTACAGTGAGGCCACTCTAGGCAATGTCTTGTTACTATTCTCGAGGCAGAAGCCCTGTGACGAGGGTTGCTTGTTTCTTCTTCTCTCTTAATGAAATATTCTAGGAAAAAAAAACTATTCTCCAGGCGTAGGAATGCCTGTCAATTGTGATAGCAAAATTAAGTTTTCAAGGAGTGTTGTCTCAGGAATTTCAGGGGAAAGCTGAAAATTGGTACGGCTCCAAGAAGTTATATGCAACCTCCTAAAAAGTGCACTCTCTGGGACTTTCTGTGAGTTCCGTCCCGCTCATAGCGCAAGATCCATGATGGAACTTCCATCTCACTCATGCTCTGGCCAGTCTAGTCTCGCTCAAAAGAAGAAAAGTTATTTTTTCTGATCAGTTTGATACTGCATGTAGGCCCATTTGGAAGTCCTTCGTAATTGAATGCCATGGTCTCGGGAGGTTTAAAACGGTAACTAGCAGAAAAAGCGCCTACAGAATGTTTCAGTTCACACATCCACAAGAGCAAGATGTACAATTCTGCTAAGGCTCACCTCTCTATGTTCGAACGCGGCTAATTTTCACAAAGGAGTATGCAACTCATATAACTGCAAGTTATTGTTTATCTTAGTGACTTCGTTTAGGAATTTGCCTCAAGTTCCCTGACTTCGCTCCATTGAATGAGATTCATATTGCGCGCCTTATTTTCGGAAAACGGACACATACAGACACAGTAGACCAAACAACTATTTGTTCAGTTTATCATAAGCACAAGAACAAACAAAAAGAAGGGCGATATAGGACTACTGATTTTAGTGATAGAACTCTAATTTCAGTAGAGAGATGCATACAATTACTGATGGAACACATAAAAAATCCGGTTCCCTTTTCTCTTTCTACATTTCCCACCTCTCCTTGCTCAATACATCAGGTACCAGCACGATTAGTTAGACCATCACCACTACCGATGGTACCAAATAATGAGGTGCTCCGATTTATGAAAATCACCACACATAAAATTGGTCTATCTTCTGGGCAGCTGGCTGTAAAGAAATCGCCAGAAAAAGCCCTCCGGTTTAATCTGTAGGTCAATGAGAATGCAGAACTTTGACCACCATCTGGCTCGATGGCTGTACTGGCAAAGGCATCATGTTTGTAACAGAACTATGTGTGATTCCACGGCTACTTTTCCTGGTTCAGTAGAATAATGCAACTGATGTTTAGTTCTGATAAGACTGCTGCCGCTCTTTCACAAGCTTTGTAGTAAAGCGTCTTCTGCACATAGAAGAGCATGCATGCCTGATAAGTTATTACAGTATGCCCCTCAACTCTGGTTACCCAGGCATTATCACATTTGTACCAGGGGTTTTTCAACCTGAGGTATGTCACGTAACGGCCAGCTTCTAGCTTACCACTATGCGTGATCACTGCAAGTGTTTCAGATTTTGATGATAATTCTGAAACTGCATCTGCATTCACCGATGCAGAGTATGCAACTGAATGTAGACCCCTATGGACGTCGTTCATAATTGAATGTGAGGCTCACGAGTTTTAGTCCTACTTCATTGACTGTTAAGACCGTGACAGAATGTTTCAGCTCACACATCCACAAGAGTATATGGTGTAGGATTATGCTAAGGCTCACCCCTCATGTAGGAGTGTGGCTAATTTTCAAAAAGGAGTTACTGCTTATCTTGTCCAGGAATTTGTTTCATGCTTCCTGACTTCGCTCCATTCAACTAGATTCATATCGGACACCTTATTTTTCAAAAAGGAACACATACAGAGACCAAACAACTATTCATTCAGTTTATTATTAAGGACAAGAACAAATAAAGGAAAGGTGATATAAATCGGTCGATATCAGTAACATGGGTACAAAACTGCACTTCGGGTAGAGAGATGCATGCAATTACTGAAGGAACAGCGGAACACTTAAAAAATTCGGTTCCCTTGTCTCCTTTCTACATTTCACCTCTCCTTGCTCAATACATCAGGTACCAGCACCACCATTAGTTAGACATCACCACCACCAAACCAAAGGTATCAAGGTGCTCCATTTACAAAAATCACCATCAACAATCCATTAATCAGGATAATAAGATGGTTTAACATATAATAAAATTGGTCTGTCTTCCTTCTGGGCAGCTGGCTGTAACGAAAATCGCCAGAGAAAGCCCTCCGGTTTGATCTATAGGTCAATGAGAATGCAAAACTTTGACCGCCATCTGGCTCGATGGCTGTGCGGCATCTTGTTGGTAACAGAATTATACATGTATCTGATTCCACAGCTAATTTTCCTGGTTGAGTAGAATAATGCCACTGATGTTAAGTTCAGATCAGACTGCCGCCGCTCTTTCACAAGCCTTGTAGTAAAGCGTCTTCTGCACATAGAAGAGCATGTATGCCTGAGAAGTTCTTACAGTATGCTCCTCAACTCTGGTTACCCAGGCATCATCACATTTGTACCAGTGGTTGTTCAACCTGAGGTATGTCACATAATGGCCAGCTTCTAGTTTACCACTATGTGTAATCACTGCAAATATTTCGAATTCTGTTGACAGTTCTGAAATTGCATCTGCATCACTAGCTTCTGACGGAAATATGCGGTTACCATATCTGCTTCTGAGAATGGAAGATGACAGGTAAGGTGCCATATCAAGGGAAAAAGGAAACTGCAAACAGTTATCAACCTTCCTTGATATCTTTTTGACTGATGAATGCTCAAATCTCTTAATGTGAAAACAGGAAACTAATGGAAGCCTCCGAATGGACATTTGCTTTAGGGACTCTTGCCTCTCCTTGCAACGTTCACAGAAGAACTTCTGCTCAGCATCAAGCCTCTCAGCCCTTGTAAACCGCTCCAGACATCTCATGAGTGTTGTTACCTTGGAACTCACACCAGCCGAGCTTCGTTCCCCGTTGCGCACATGCAGCTTTGTGTTTGTAACACCAACACAATTGTTACTACATCCAGCATCCAAGTCTAAGGAGATGTCCATGCAGGGTTCAAAAGTTGTAGATGTGAACCCGCAGCTTGTGCAGGTGACATCTGACCTCAGGATACCAGAGAACACTCTGTGGGCAATGCAACAGTCCCCATGGCCTATTATGACAAGAAATTACTATGTTAGAATACAACATAGTCTGGGGGAAAAATCCCCCCTAAAACATAAAGCATAGTACAGCAAATCAACAAGAAGAAAGTTTCTCTCAATTTTATCCAAGCATATTGACCAGATTTGTTCCCCTAATAGTACAGGAAGACTATATTTTTCCTGTTTGCCCTTTTCGGTGCAAGGCTTCTTTAGAGCTGTCACCCTAAAGGCAAGCGGGGCCAACAAGTAAACATTGTTAATTAGCCCCACAAGTTTTGCTATTCTAGCAGATGGATCTGGCTGCACTGTTGAGTATCTCATCCAGAAACCAGAAAGGATGCACTTGGTACTCCTATTATTAGATACACCTACAATAATATGTTTTTCCTAAACTTAATCCAGCGAAAATTATAGCTCCGGAGCACACTAACTTCAAATAATAAAAAAATATTTAGCCACTTGATACATATATTAGTACAGTGCACATATGCAAGTGTCTTTGATTTAGAGTAGCCAGAGAGAAGCTAGCTACCTTGGGCATGTGACTTGTGTTGCTCATCCTTTATATTTTCATGGATATGGTCAAGGATGGAGATAAAAAATTCATGTGCATCCTGTTGCTCGTAGCTTGCAAGGTTCGATGCATGCTGCCACCAGCTAAAAATCACAATTACTCAAAAATCAGAAAAAATATTAAATATTTGTATTCAGGATAGAGGATAAAGACATGCAACATACTGTTCACTATGTTCAATACAATGGAGGACCAGTAAAATTAAATCCAAATCATGCAAAATTCATATTATCCATGTATCCCCAAGCAGAGGGATTGTGATAGAGGAAGTGCCCCAGAAGGCCAGAATACCTTCAAATGCACCTGACAAACAGGCATCTGCATTGAATTTACACGTGCTCGTGCATTTGATCATTTGTAACTTTCACAATGATAGTCTGATGACTGCTAGACATGCCAGACGACCTAAGCAGTCAAGCCCTATATGTCAATTGAGGAGCTTAAGGAGACTTTTTTTTTTTAGAAAATGGAAGTAGTTCCGGCCTCTGCGTGCCGCACGTAGCCTTTGTTCATTATTACAAAGATATATAATGATGACATTTAATCAAACAAAACGATTGCATCAAAATGTGCAACCAGTTTCATTTTCTAGCATGGCAACATCAAGGCATATAGTAGTACAATATGTCTACTATTTTAAGCTACATGTCCTCTGGTCACGTCACTTCCTTGTGTCTTAGGTTAGGCAGTTCCATTCGCAATCAATATGATCATGATCTATGTACAAACAGTACCAAATCTTAGCATAGCAACAAATATCATTTTGCAACAGATGAATACAATTTAACATCCTGGACAAGATTCCCTCCCCCACCTTACAATATATCAACGCACACATTTCGCTTAACATATATAATACTATCTTAGCCTTTTCAATACGCAATGGACACCCAACAGAAAGAAAGACTGGTGTGCACGAGATCCAGAGTCCAGACCTATATAGGAACTTGGCGGGGCTGTACGGCGTGCGGTCCCCAGAGAAGGCGGCGGAGTAGATCTCGTCGAGATCGCACGCGAGGCACGCGGCCTTGGCGGCGTCGGCCTCCACGGCGCGGTTCCTGACGGGCGTGCGGCGCGGGCAGAGGAAGCGGTTGTGGCGATCGCCGAGGAAGTAGTTGCGGAGCGGCGGCGCGTGGAGGAGCGCCTGGAGCACGGAGTTCATGAAGCAGGTGTTGCCGAGGTTGTTGAGGCCGCGCAGGCCCGCGGGCGCGGCGGCGGACGCGGAGGTGGTGGGGTCGGCGGAGCTCATGAGCGCGAACTCGGCCGGATCTGGGGCCCACGCGCGGTAATCGACGCGCCGGCGCTTGCGGGGCGCCGCCGGGGACGGGGGGGCGGAGGTGGAGGGGAGGAGCGAGGAGGACTGCGCGAGGAAGACGGCCTGGTCGAAGTCGGGGTCGTAGACCTGGTCGCCGCAGGCGGCGCAGAAGAGCTCGGCGCGGTCGACGTCGACGGCGATCTGGTGGCCGGGCGCGGAGGCGGCGGCGTGGGACGCGGCGTGTGCGGGGCAGAAGACGGCGGCGCAGGAAAGGCAGGCGTAGAGGAGGGGCGCGGGGGAGGGGGATGCGGCCGCGCAGGGCGTGCAGCGCGGCAGCTCGCGCGGGTCCCGGCGGATCTCGGGGCGGCCGAGCGGGCGCACGCGCAGGCAGCGGCGGAGGAAGCGGAGCGGGCGCGAGGACAGGCGGTGCGCGGCGAGGTGCGGGCAGGGCGGCGGCGCGGACGGGGTGGACATCGGGTAGGGGGAGGCGGCGGCGGCGGCGCGTGGAGTAGCAGCACCGCAGCAGGTGGGGGCGGGCGGTGCGGGGTGGAGGTGGACGAGACGAGACGAGACGGGATGATGGTGGCGGTCGTGGCGATGGTCAGATGGATGAGTCGTGTCGTGGCCCGTTGCTCGCTCGGAGAGGCGGTTCAGGTGCACCACCACTGCACTGCAGGATCACGATTCACGATCTGATGGGGTTGCAAACTTGCAACACGTTGGCGAATTTGGATTCCCGCAGTCGACGACATTCGAAACATCACGGTATGTGTCGTCCAATCAAGTTGACACTTGACGATTATATGGACAGCATGGTTAACCATTTCATGAGAAGAATCTGAACTTCCCAGAACCTCACACGAAGTCCTGAACTGAATGAAACTCAGGCTCAAGTAACATAATATCAAGAAGATAAACTCTGAATAATATCAAGAAGATAAACTCGACAGCATTAAGCGTGCAGCACCATCATTTTCTTATCAACGTCATCATGATTAAACACAATTTATGCTACGCATTGCCTCGACTGTCAACGAAACATCAGAATGTCTTAGGTGTCATGGCACGATAGCCCTAGGCCCATAGCAGATATTGATTCCGTCTGGTAACGTGTGGAAGGATTAAGTCGCATTAGGAGGGTCCAAATAAACTGCCGCATGCCAAATAATGGTTGTGGGTTTCTGTACTTGAAACGCCATGAGTTTTTTTTGCTTATGGGCAGCTGAAAACACACAGCTATATATGTGTGTCTCGTTCACAGGATAGATGCGAACTGCGCTACAAGCATAAAAGAAAAACAAACGCATGAGTGTAAAATAAGTTCTATTCTCGTCAAGAGAACAAGAAAGGTAGAAGGAAGAGAGGAGGGAAACATTTCCAGGATGCAAGGAGCAGTGGCTGCCATTGTCATCGTTCTTCTCGCCTCAAGCGAGCTAATTTTCTGCTCTACGCCAGCGCCGGTAGATGCATCGACACATCCACAGGATGGAGCAACCGCTCCTTCGGCAACAGGAACAGGTAAATCATAAGGCACCCACTCATACTCGAACCACAAAGATTGGCTTCATACAGCATCAATGGGCGTGTTCGGCCGGAGGATGCTGCTGCTGCTGCTGCTGCCGGCACAGTGTTCTTCTTCCCTCACATGGCTACAGTGCTGCTTTCCTCTGCTACAGTGTTCTCTCTCACAAAAAACTGCAACTGCAACTGCAACTGCATCCTCCAACCGAACAGGCTGAATGTCTAATGTCTGCAGGGAAGAATGGAAGGATGAAGAATCAAGAAGAGAAGATCATATTCGGGTCACCCAACACCATCTTCCGTCCACCACCGCTTCCGCCGCCTGTGTCAAGAGCAGGGAAGGATGGAAGGACGAAGAATCAAGAAGAGAAGGTTCCGCCTGTGTCACCCAATACCATCTTCCGTCCACCCAAGCTTCCGCCATCTATGCCAAGAGCTGGTTAGCTGCAAGCTCCATATGACTAGCCGCTGGCCAGGGCTTACAAATAAAACATAGGCGTGTTCTGCCTCTGAGGTGCTCGCCTTTTGCTTAGTGTAATTATGGCCTTCTGTTTTTCAATCCAAAACTTGATCAGCAAGGCTACCACCCTACCAAGGTTATCTCCCACATCATCATGATGTATAGATAATGTTCCTATAAAATGAAGGCCGGTGCTCGGCTGGTTTCCTCAAGAAAAGGAAAAGAAGAATGATACCAAACCATTTTCTTTTAGGGGTCAAAATACGTTGCGAAGAACTGCAATTTGTTCAGATGTCAACGAACTGTGTACATACAGAAACGGATCATCATCAATATCTAAAAAACCAGAAACGAATCATGTTTTGAAAAGAAGGCTTAAAATTTTTTTTTTGAGGGAATAAAGGCTTAAGTTTACATTCTTCCCTTTTTTTCAAACAATTATCGTCCTAAAATAGGACACCATGCAAAAAAAAAAAAGGACACCATGCGAGCTAACAACTGGACCCGTCGAACAGTCGCTACCAAACGGGTCCTTCGCTTTCCCAGCGCATCAGGCATCCCGGGCCCGGCGAACAAGGCATCAGTCTCCGGACGACGAGCCTCCATGCTCCGGTCTGTCCCTTGTCCGTCCATCGCGTCTCCATGAGAGCCCCTCTTTTGCAAGTCGCCCGTTTGTTGGTAAGATCTATTCTTCGTTGTTCCTCACCACAAAGCGCTGCATTGACCAATCCCCCATGACCTCCCCCCGGTGTTATTTTATCTGTTCGATAATGAGTTATTTTTATATTGATCTGACAGGGTTGTACATAATCCTTTCTGAATACAGCCGCTGGTTGATTACCATGGCCATATTGCAAGAGGGACAAGGACGCGGCTCTGGTAACTGCTAAATTTTCTAAAAAAATAGGGCCACATGCCTCGGCCTTCTTTGGAGGCCTTGTGGGTACCAGGAGGTAACTGCTAAATTTTGTCTAGCCGCACTGAATGTTTGGAGGCAAAATGCATGATTCTGGAAAAAACAGTTATATATCTCTTCAGTCTCATGAAATGCATAATGAAATATAAGTAGTAGCTAGAACCAATGACTAGAATATGCCTTCCAGCCTCATACATCTCGTAAATTTGTGTCTGCAGGTAGTTTATGGCTCACCTTGCAACAAACGGAACAAAACTGTTAGACATGGAAGCACTGGTGACCTCTATGAAGAAGGAACTCGATTATTACTGGTCACTTGGTGAAATACTAGACCATGCAGCTGGCTCATGTATGATTTACAAAGTCCAGCAGCACATCCGTGAGGTCGACAGGTTCTCTTACGAGCCTTTTGAGGTATCGATTGGCCCATATCATCATGGATCTTCAGCAGTGCAGGCCATGGAAAAAGAAAAACTTTACTACTTGGATTACATCCTGAAGTTAAATTGTGAGAAGACTTTGCTGGATTACTTGACAGCAATCGATGCAGAGGGACTGGCAAAGCAAGCAAGGCATTGTTATTCCGAGACTATCAATATGAGCGAAGATGACTTCTTGCAGATGCTCCTGCTCGATGGATCATTAATCCTTGTATCTGTAGGAGCTACCAAGGAAATTGAGAGACAGTGGTGGAAGGTATATAACGATCGCTCTAATGTTCCTACAGATGAGACAGATAAAGTTATAGGAACAACAGACACGGCCTCAAATCAAGAGGGAGACCAGTCCAACAACGGCGGACAATGGTTCATTCGGTTCTTTAATCATGACATATTGCTCCTCGAGAATCAAATACCATTTTTCATTATCAAGA
Organism: Eragrostis nindensis; assembly: GCA_012490785.1. Taxonomy (NCBI): domain Eukaryota; kingdom Viridiplantae; phylum Streptophyta; class Magnoliopsida; order Poales; family Poaceae; genus Eragrostis; species Eragrostis nindensis. Next base: position 374,973 of record JAAXCT010000418.1, read on the forward strand.
AAATATATGATTTAGTTTCTGGTGAAGAATCTGATGGCTCTGAATGCACAAATGTTATTGCTGAGTACATTGAAAGTGCATTACGTTGCTATCCAAAGGCAATTCGCCAATCTGATAGGCCGAAAAGTTTCCATCACTTGGTCCATTTGTGCCATATGTATTTCAGGCCGAGCCAGGAGGTAGAGGATGGACATCATCACCAAATTGGTCGTCGATCCCTTATCAAATTCATTAGTTGCGGACTAAAATATTTCAAACTTAGTCATGTATCCGATGCTGATGAGCAACACACAGAACCTGACCACTACTTGGATCGTCAACAAGCAGAGACACAGCTGAATCGCTGGCGTCGGGCGGCACAGTATCTAGAAGCTGGAATCAAGTTCAAAAAACGGGAATACAGTGAGTGGGAGCCTCATTCCCTTTTGGACATCAAGTTTATTCACGGCATCATGGAAATTCCATGTCTTATTATCGATGAGCTCACGGCATTTCTTTTCAGAAATCTGATTGCTTTTGAGCAAACCTGTCCCCAGTTTGGAGATGACTTCACTTCCTATATTGTTTTCCTGTCTCAGCTCATCAGTATGCCTGAGGATGTTACACTACTTGCTCAAAGAGAAATTGTTGTACATCACCTTGAGAGTGACGATAAAGTCTCTGATCTGTTTACTATTCTCAGTAAGGATGTGGTTTTTGATTTCAATGGGCCATACTACTTAAAACACTTATGCCAGACCATGGAAGCTCATTATCAGAGCCGTCTGAACAGGTGGATGGCATGGTTGTGGTCGAATCACTTCAGTAACCCATGGTTGGGCTTAGCTGCATTAGCCACAGTAATTGTTCTCCTGTGCACTATCGTGCAAACAGTGTTTGGTGTACTGGCATACATAAGCCCTCCAAGCTGATCACCCCTTCGGTCCAATCCAATGAACAACGGGTTCGAATTTCGTTAATACTAGTATATCCCAAAACTCAGTATCATATTTATGCAATCAAAGTTGAGGCATCTCCCAAGGAGTTGCTGTAATTTCTTTCATTTTTTTTAATATGGATAGTACTAGTGCTTTTATTCTCTGGCTCTTTTTTATAAACATTACAATTGTACCGCCGCAACAGTTTCAGTCTGCTCCAAACTCAACTAGTTTTCTATTTTTATTTGTAAAGAAGATTGATAATAATCGGCAGCAGCGTCATCATCTGAATTATCCTCCATTAAGGAGATTCAGATTAGATGCAGTACGTACAATCGAAACTCCAATGTGAGTTTGTGCTCACCCCAGATTTAGACCGTTCACAATAATCACAAGGTTGTGGCTTTTCAGCCACATAGCTGCCAATCTGCTATCACAACAGACTTAAAGTGGGTCTTCATTAGCATACACAAGCCTGTTTCGTGGCATACTGAAGTAGTAGATGCTAAATTATTGGGCTTGGTTTCAAGAAAGATAGACTCTAGATACTGTCTTTATGAGCAGCCTAACTCTCCCGAATCGGCACATTGTTAAACTTCATTTGAAGTCTGGATCTGGCCTATTTGCCTAGCTACTACCTATAAGATATTGATTCGCACGTTACATTGATGTAGAAGATATCAGTTCCTTCGCCTAAAAGGAAGAGGGAAAAAGAACCTTTGCTTCCTATGGATTGGTGGCTATAAAAAGAGGTGTCCAATGCAGATAAATGTACAAGATAACATGGTTCATCTATAACAAGCGACAATGGCTAACCATACCGTGCTTATGGTTGCAATCCTCTTGATCAGTAGCAGCAACATGATCATTCTTGCTGCATCACGGCCAGTTCCACCGGCAACTTTGGCAAGCAATCATCCAAGCCTTTCGGGAGCAACTAATGATGCGCTCCAAGCAGGTATGTGTGTGCCCGAGTGTCAGCAGAGTGTATGTTCCGCTCGATGTTCAGTTTATGTTATAGATGAGTTTCTGTTTTGCTCAGGACGGAAGGATCGGCTGGTGGATGGCAGGGAAAAGAAGCTGATCATCACTTGGCCTAACAACATGTACCGTCCACCTCGTCTCCCACCTTGCAGATCCAGAGCATGCTAATATAATAGTAGACCGGAGTGTCAAGAGAAGAAATACTATGCTAATCCCGTTCTAGGCATGCATGTCTACTTTTGGTATTCAATTATCGCAACTATGCCCTTATCTGATCGATGTGTGCTTGCTCTCCAATTGCATGATGCATACATGTAAATTTTGGTTGTAAAGTTCTGCAACTCTGTTATAAGTTTTTATATATACGTCCCTTGGTTTCTATTTCTGATTCCCATGGTTGGCAGCTGTGATTTTTAATAAGCAAAAAAATTGGTTGTAAAGTTCTGCAACTCTGTTATAAGTTTTTATATGTACGTCCCTTGGTTTCTATTTCTGATTCCCATGGTTGGCAGCTGTGATTTTTAATAAGCAACCCGAGTTTTGGTCTTAAGGTCTATTTAGTGTCCCCAAAATTTTCTAATGGATGTATATTAATACCCAATATCCTATGAAACTGAAAATCTCTCAAGTAGGAAAAAGATCTAGGGATTTATGCTGGAGATGAAAGAGGCCAATGTTATGACTTATAACTACTGGAGTTATAATTGAAACATCCATGGGAACACCCTGTGTATGACCTCGCCCACCTCATTGACATGAATAAGAAAATCTCCATGATTGAGTTCGATCTATACAGTACACAAGTTATGAAGTAACTTTTTAAGTGAAAGTCAAAAAATTATTGCCATTGGGCTTGCAAATAGGCAAATGTACTGCTCGATTAGATGCTGATCCGATGGATCAGAATATGTGACTTATGCTTGAGAGAGAGAGAGAGAGAGAGAGAGATCTTATATCCAGACGTCCCTCTGAGAAAAATCAGGCACCTACCCAGTGGGTCTAACATATGCCAAAACTGTGAACAATGTTTGAACAATGGTGCAGAAAAGCACAATGACTCCAGCAAAGACAGCCAATGCTAACCACGGGTTGCTGAAGTGCTTCTGCCAAAGCCATGCCATCCATCTATTCAATCGATTCTGGTAGTGAGCTTCTAGAATCCTACATAGAGACTGTAAATAGTAACCACTGCCAAAATCAAAGGAGATATCTTTAGTGAGCCTGATGAATAGAGCTGACACTTCATCGTCATTGTCCAGCATATGAACAATAATACCTTGATGAGCAAGTAGCGTTACATCAGCTGGCGTTGATACAAGCTGGGACATGAATGCAACATAAGTTGTGACATCGTTTCCAAATTGACAATCTGTTTGCTCAAAGGCAATTAAGTTCTTAAATAAAGACTCAGTGTTCTCATCAATGGCAAGACAAGGAACCTCTATGATTCCATTTTTCAATCTTATATCTAAAAGAGAATGCCGGCTGCAGTTACTGTACCCTCTTCGCTTTAGTCGAACCCCTGCTTCGTGGTATTGCGCTGCCCGGCGCCATCGACTTGGCAACTGTCCAGTTTGCAAGAAATCTTTGTGTTGAATTGGCAACAAGCATTGCTCATTCTCCTCTGAGTTGGAGCCACCACTAAAATACTTTTGACCCCAATGAACAAGGTGATGAAAAAACCGAACCTTTGGTTGGTATCCATGGATTTCAATAACCTTCTCGGTTGGGCGAAAGTACATATGACACAAGTGGAGCAGATGGTGAAAATTCAAATATCTGTTGGAGTCTTGGACGCCATTTGGAAATTGGCGTAAGACATCTTGTACACATTCACATATTTTTTCTTTGAGTGGTGGCGCATTTGCTATGCTCTTCCTTATAGCTAATTCATAAACTGTCTCGGTAACAAAAAAGGGCATTTGGTTCTCCAGGAGGAACAGGTCATGCCAAACAGAAATAGCATACCAATCTGCAACAGTATTTCGATCATGCGGGTCCTGGTCATCATAATGAGACCTTTGTTGATCATGTCCTGTTTCAATTTGATTACCATGTGTGGAAGTAAGTTCAATTCCATGAGGCAAATTATCATGCACAGGAGGATCTTGCTCAGTGCTTTGGGGCTGCTGCATCATTGCCAATCCATCTACACTTCCATTAAGCACTTGCCGGGAGGCACTCGCTGAATGTGGATCTACAGACTGCATTTCTGATATGACAGTACCATCAACCTTTACTAAGATGAAACATGCATCAAGTAGCAGCATCTGCACGAACCTTCTCTTGTTCATTTTCACGTCTTCGTAACAGCTTCTTGCCTGTTTTTCTAACTTATAGATTGCTCGTATGTAATCCTGCAAGGTTATCTTACAGTTCAATCTCAGAATGAAATCCAGGCATTTCCATTTTTCTCTTTCCATGGCTGTCAAGGAATGAGATCCATGGTGGTACGGACCAATCGATAGAACTGTTGGTTCATAGGCGTTTACATCTACCTCACGAATATGTTGGGGAACCTTGCGAATTGAGCATGGATTAACTCCAATGCCAGAGTCATATGTTGACCAGTAGGAATCTATCTTTGCAGTCAGGGACTTGATTACCCTATCCATGTCTACAGAATTGGCTTGGCTACTTGTGCCACCAGACATGGTTATATCAGAACAGGAATGACTAGTATACTAAAGCACATTCTGAATTGCACGATTTTCATCAATCACCTAAATGAACAAGAGATAATTAATGAACAATATGCAGCTGCTGAGTTGAGTTTTCAAAGCAAAGATGCAAGTACATTCTATCACTGAAATAAGCAAGTACTGGTTAATAACATAACCAGTACCCTCCTAATGAAATATACATGCATAAATTTTTTAAGGCAACCAAACTACAAAAAAAAATTGAAAGATGTGACCTGGCTGTCTTGTCACAAACAAGAGAAGCAAGAAGTGCAACTGCCAACAGAACACGAATGTATATGCCTTTAAATATTGATCATTGTTCATTTTCATTCTCCAAGAAATTTCACAAGGCAATATCAATACGTTCTTGTTTATATCAGAATTTCAGTTTTCTTTTAGAAAACACCTTAAAAATATGTACATCAAATTATTGGTATTATACCATACCTCGATCAAAGGTACACATGGAATGATGCAACAAAATATAAAAAGATTTATATCACATGAACTGACACGAATTGAAAATTTTGTTTTAAACTTGTCAATCTGCCGGCCAGTATCTATTTTGTTAGCCTTATTGAAGTTGACACTTAATAAACTTTTTTTAATTTTTGCTGTTGATAGTGGACGCAACAGAAAAGAAAATCTTATTGTTGCCCTGAAAAATGCAGTACATATAATAATTAATAAGCCAGAAGGCTCTTAAAAACATCCGAATCAATAAGTGTTTAGCTGATACTGTGTGGATTACCATTTTTTGAGAGGGATAGATCTTATCAGTTGCTCGGATTCGATCTATATTTGAGTTATCTCGAATAAGTCCCTTTACATCAACGTTAAATACAATTTTCACCCCACCCTTCACACAGCGACAGAAATCAAATGATGTTGTATCGTACAGAAGCAATACGGCACTTATTATGACAAATCTGAATACGAACCGTCAGACGTTGTGCTTGAATTTCCCAGATCTGGCACAAAGATAGGAGTTCAGCATGAATGAAATCCACATCAAAGTATCGATCACTCACCGGGATTTATGCAGCCCTTTCATCCCAATATACCAACGCATCAACGTGTGCGCCTGCGCTGCTTAGACAATCGACAATCAAATCTTCAGAGAATTGGGGGAAAGGGTGCGACCAGAGGTATAGGAGTCTGGCAGCCGGCGTCCTGCCTGTAATAAAAGTGTAAACAGAGTTCTTTTTTTTTTTAAGAAAAAGAAAGATTCCGCAAAAAACAACCAACCGGTTTTTTTTTTTTTTTTTTTTTTGCGAATCGGATTTTCATACACCTAGAATTTTTGTTGCAATCTCACTCTAAATTTTTAATAGTCTTTATATTTTCATTGACAGATTTTGAATACCTATGCATCTTCAAAAATCGAATACGGAAGAGAGGAACGACACGTTGTAAGCCCACATGTCAGTGACGGCCCCGCTCGCTAGTAGCCTTTCTCTCGCTTCCTGGTCCACATACATGAGGTGTCATTTGATCACCTGAGGCTGACTCCAACAATGATGGGCAAACCCATTTTTGCCTCTGAAACGCAACTGTTCATCAAGCAATCATTTCCAACAAATTATGCAAAGAAGAGATGCAATTTGCATCAGAGGAGAGAGGGGATGCAAAAATGCACTCCCTCTCTTCTCCGAACGCATTAGCTCAGCTCGTCTTCCCCGCACTGCGAACTGCGCCCAAGTGACGAACCCGAACAACACCGCCGCACCAGAAGCAGAACAGCAGCGCGGGCTCCCTCCGCGGCCGCGGCGCCGGCTGGTTCTGCGGCCCCCCGCCCGGTTGCTGCAGCCTCCTGTGCGCCGAGGAGGGCGTCAGCGGCGCGGGCAAGCGCGACGCGCGGCGGCGCGAGGCGAGCAGCGGCGGAGCAGGGGACGCGATGCGCAGGGAGAGCGGCGGTGCGGGCGCGCGGGGCGAGCGGCGGCGCGTGGCGGCGCGTGCGCGAGGCGAGCGGGGACGCGGCGCAGGGCGAGCAGAGCGCGTGCGCGACGGCGGCGGCGGTGGCACAGCTGCGTTCCGGCTAAACGGCGGGGAGGTAGGGAAAACGGTATGGAGCTACGTGACGAGAAAGGGCGGGGGACCTCGGAGCACTAGCATATGCACGCGCGCGGACCCGTTGGCATGCCGGCGGTGAGAGGCGGCGGCGACGCGCATGGCGCGGAGGTGTTCCGGCGACTAGGGTTCCCGGAGACGTGATCTTGCGCGAGCATGAGCTTCTACGGACCAAGGAAAAACTCACCGTGGGACGTGTGCACGTGGAGGAAGGCCGGAAGGTGGAGTTGGTCATCGAGGTGGCTAGGTCCGGCGGACGGCGGCGGGGAAGAAGGCGTTTTCCGGCTCAGCTGTGGAATCGAGTGGTTAAATTGACAGGGAGGTGAACTAGGAAATGAGGAAGGTTCGGGCACGAGGAATCGACGAATGGCTCACCGGTCACGGAGTATTTGACGTCGACGTCGAGGTGGCTCACCCAGTGGCCATGGCGGAAATCCTGCCTCGATCTCGCGGTACAGCGGAGGAAGTTGAAGTCGGTGTTGGGAAGGGGCTAGAAGGAGTCCTTGCGCTTCTTTTTGCAGTTGGGGCCGATCTCGGGGAGTGACGGTAGGGGCGGCGAGTTCGAGCGACGGGAAGGGCGAACACTGCTGGCTCACGGCGGGGCGACGGCGTGCGCGGCGGGCGTGGGGCGACGGCGAGCGCGAGCGTGGGGCAGGTGCAGGGCGACGGCGAGCGCGAGCGCGAGGCGACAGCGAGCGCGGCGCGCGGGGCGGGCGTGGAGCGACGGCGAGCTCGAGCGTGGGGCAGGCGCTGGGCGACGGCGAGCGCGAGCGCGAGGCGACAGCGAGCGCGGCGCGCGGGGCGGGCGTGGGGCGACGGCGAGCTCGAGCGTGGGGCAGGCGCTGGGCGACGGCGAGCGCGAGCGCGAGGCGACAGCGAGCACGGCGCGCGGGGCGCGGTGCGAGCGAGCGCGGCGAACGGCGTGCGGGGCGCGGTGCGAGCGAGCGCGACGCGCGTGGGTTGCCTCCGCATGTTTGCCTCTCGCTGTTGGAGACGGCGGCGAATGCTTCCTCTTGTGTTCCCTGTACATGCGATGCACTTTTCGTTTGTCTGTCCAAAGTGCCTCACGACTGTTGGAGTCAGTCGTAGAGCTCCACTGACTTCTTCGTGAGGCAATAGCATCAGGGACTAAGCCATACGTTCATTACCTGTGTAGGATCATGCATCCTTTGGTCCTAAAGCTCTGTTTGAATCCAAAGGACTAATTGTTAGTTGACTAAATTTTAGTCCCTAAAACTCCAAACAGAGAGACTAATTGTTAGTCCTATAAGGGACTAATAGTAATTCTATTAGTCAGTCCAACTCAATCAATAGGAATTAATGATTTCAACAAAACATGAAAAGACGACGCTGCTTCTTATCCCTTCCAAATATTAAACGGACAAAAACAATTAGTTAATGACGCAATAGACATTTTCATGCAATAGTTGATATGCAAACAGGGCCTTACTGACCTATGTATGGTATTATTTAATAGTTTTGGTTTTGTCACGTGCTATATACACAAATGCACAATTACTGTTCAACTTAAAGGAGAAGTAATATCAGGACATCAGAACTATGATCCGAAATTCAACTGCCAATTCTTTACAGATAGGTAAATAGCTGGTTTGTGATACTTGAAAGCTTTTATGTACGTTTACAAGGACAATTTTCATTCGCTGCTCCTTGCGAATTTAACGTTTGAGACAAATTTATCAACATCGGACCTGAAGAATAAGAGCAATACAAAGCGTTTATTCATCGAGAACAGCCAACAGGGCCTAGCAGATCACATTAATCTGTTGACTAGTTATGCCAATCTAAAGAGAAAGATCAGCCAGGTCGAATGATCTTGAAACCGCCTTGTACCACGAATCTGCCCTCTTCTTCCTATGAGCCTCATCCAACTTCGGGCGGAACACGGTTGTGTTCTCCTTATGCAAACCTGCAAACACTTGCTCCTTCGTCCAGACGCCAGCAGCTAACCCAGCTGCATATGCAGCTCCAAGGGCTGTTGTCTCTATGTCAGCTGGTCTGACAACAGGGCTACCCAATAAATCAGCCTGCAGGGGGGTGAGCACGTTGTTAGGGATCTCATGGAAACTTGTAAGACTGTATATATCAAAAGTTCAAACAAGAGTATGTCACCAAGTACAATTAACACAATAAGTCCAAAAAAAAACCTAGGTGATGGAAAGTGCTTGTGGAGAATCTCATGCCTCAACTTTTCAACATATATTGATTTACAAACTGCCACAAAAGGGATCGCCGTGCAAGCCTTATTATGAGGATGCATGATAATTGATCTGAAGTTTCATTTGATGAGGCAGCACAAATTTCTGAAGACAGCGAGCATATTAACTACAGTTTATTTGGAGATGAAGCTAATAAAGATTTTACGCTTGTTCGAGCCTGCTGTGGGATGTCATTTTCCATAGAAGATGGTACTCCACAACTGCTTTCTCATGAATCTTAATCAAAAAGGTGCACAAAGAATCAATTAATTATATTCATCTACTTTAAGCATGCCAAAGCAAAGCTATTAGCTATAAAAAGCATGAACTTTCAGGGTGACAATAACATTTGCTTGATTGCCAGTGGAATGCTTCCATTCTTAACATTACGTTCTACAGTTCAGTTACTCATAGAAAATTCAATATGTATGGATATCTCTGAGATGATAAATTCTCCAAGTTGAAAAACTTAGCATACAACTTTTGCTTAAAAAATGACGAGAAGGATTTTTTTTTTCTTGTTTCACCTGGATCTGCATGAGGAGATTATTTACAGTAGCGCCACCATCAACCCGCAGCAAAAACTCTCCTTCTGCACTCTTCACTTCTCCTGCTTCCCCAGCATCCTTGTGCATGGAGCTGAGGACATCATTCACCTGAAAGCACATACTCTCAAGCACTGCTCGAGCAATATGCCCTTTATTCGTGAATCTTGTGATGCCTATGCAGATCCCCCTCGCATCATCCCTCCACCATGGTGCAAACAAACCATTGAATGCCGGAACAAAATATACTCCACCTGAATCAGGTACAGTTTCAGCCAATTTTTCGATTTCAGCTGCTGTCCGAATGATTCCAAGGCTGTCCCTCAGCCACTGAACTGCCGCACCAGCAATTGCAATGGACCCTTCTAGAGCATAATTAGTGGCTGCGCTTGGGCCGAGCTTGTAAGCAATTGTGCTAAGAAGACCATGGGAGGACTGGGTAACCTCTTCCCCTGTGTTCAGAAGGATGAAAGCACCAGTTCCATAGGTGCTTTTCGCTTCACCCTTTTGGCACAGCTGCCCAAGCATTGCAGCATGCTGATCTCCTAGACACCCTGAGATGGGGACACCTGCCAAGGGAAACCCAGTGGCAACCACACCAATCTTCTCTGAGTTACTAATAATCTTTGGCAAAACCTCGACAGGGACGCCTAATTGATTAAGTGTTGGCTTGTCCCAATCAAGTGTCTTCAAATTCATAAGCATCGTGCGAGATGCATTTGAGCAGTCCGTGACATGCTGCCCACCATTGATGCCTCCGGTAAGGTTCCAGATCAACCAGGTGTCAATTGTACCAAACAAAGCATCACCAGATCGGGCTGCATCCTTGACAGCATCCACGTTTTCCATCAACCATAGCAACTTCAGAGCACTGAAATAGGTACTTATTGGCAACCCACATGTATCTACAAAATGGGTTCGGCCACCTGGCAGCTCACTTTCCAGTCTCCTGTATAGTTGAAGCATGATGAAAACACCAGATAATATCAAGATGTTAACAGAAATTTGGTGACGGAAAAAAGGAAGACCTGCAAATGGGGCTTGTGCGAGCATCCATCCACACGATGGCATTGTACAATGGACGACCAGTGGATTTGCTCCACATAACGGTTGTTTCCCTCTGATTTGTGATCCCAATACCCTTTAGACCAGCATCGACGGTGCATCCATTAGCTGTGGCTTTGTCAACTGCATTCGCCATACACACCTTCACAGTCTCTATAATCTCCATAGGATCATGCTCAACCCATCTAGTAATTCAAACAAGCATACAAAGAAGAAAAATCAGAGGTCATCGACAAACAACCAACAAACGTAAAACTGCGCCTCAAAACAAAATGTATATAAAAATCACCATCTTGTCACTACAGAGTACAGGCTAGAGTCAATAGAACCAAGGGCATAGAAGTCACAACATAAGCCCATAATTCAGTGTGACCTCTCACGCATCAACAGATGAATATTCAGTGTGACCTCTCACTATCTTGAAGCTGGTAGTTCAAAAGTCAACACTCCCGAGAGTTCATGACAAAATTACTAGTAAAATGGCAATACAGTTAAAGTTAGGTCAGTTGGTTAAAAGTTTCCCATGAACACTTAAAGGGACAATTAAAGGTCAAAGCACAGTTGGCTACGTTAAAGGCACAAAAATGGTCTAGAAGGGGTAGAATCCAATCCTTATGGAGATATTTTAACGGTGGTCGCATGGAATATGATCTAATAAACTCCAAGCTCCAACTTAAATCGTGCCTTGTAAGTCGATATATATGTGAAAATTCGTCAGAGAAGCTTATGGCATGACTCTACTTCACTTCTTCGCTGATAAGTCAGTACAGAATAGTTGGGCAAACATGTGCCGCGTATAGGTCTTAAACAGGTAAGACTGAACCTTTCACACCATCAGGTCAATCAAAACATTACAAACACAAATCTAATATTTCAGACTAACAGCTCTCTGATTCCCACCAAGTCAACCAGCAGTGCAGAATTCTCATAACCCCACAGACCATCTCACAGATCACACCATGATCCTTGAAGCAAAACTCTTCATACTTACTCAACCCATCAACTCCCAAAGAAGAAACAGAGCCGTCCACTCACCCTGCCTCCGGGTAGTGCTGCTTGAACTCGAGCTGGTGCGAGGCGACGGGCTTGGCATGGCGGTCGTAGATGATGAACCTGGTGCTGGTGGTGCCCTGATCGATGGCCGCCACGTACACCTCCTCCCCGTCCCCGGCCATGATCCCGCCGGCGTAGCCGCACAGCGAAGCAGGTCGAGATGGGTGGGAAGTGGGAACAGCGAGTGGGAAGGGGGGAGAAGAGACGGCGTCAAACAAATCGGTGGCAGTTGAGAGCTGGACCCCGGCGAGGGAGACGGAGAGTTTATAGGCGAGCACGGGCGGATCCGATTGGGAGGGAGGGAGGGAGGGGGAGGTGGGCGTGGAAGTCAATGCCCGTCGCCTTGTCCGTGTGCTCTTGCCTATCCGCGCCGGGGCGAGATTTTTCGCCGCCGTTCTCCGCAAAAGAAGGAATTTTTTTGAGGTATCGGTGGCTTTGGGTTGCGGAAGATGAACGAAACGGGCAATCAGCCAATCAGATCGAGTGGGTTGCGGGGGGTAAAACAGTGGAGTTCGTGACTAGCCGGCGTAAAACAGTCTTCCCTTATCCAAATCGGGACAAGCCGATAACGAATCTCGAGTCCAGCGGCACGTGCAGTGACAATGTGACATGGCAAGCTCGTGCTGCTGATTGCTACTGCACGACGGCGAGACGGATTCACGAGTCCATGGACGACTTGCCGCAAGTGGTGGTTGTTTGGGTTCAGGATCGTGAAGCAGTGAAGCTAACTGCAACGGATTCTGCTAATCAAAAGGGATACGTGCAGTGCAGAAGGACAATTTGCCCGCATGGTCAAGAGTCTCATCGACTTAACGGTCACTCGTTCGCTTACTGAACTCTCTTCCTAACCCACCGGTGGAAAGAAGCCGCATGCCAACTTGCGCCGGCCGGCGGCACGAGCTCCTCTTTCTCACGGCAAGATTCTTGTACCCTTTGCGACATTGACAAGGAGAACGTGATAAGAATTAGGACGCATCGCCCTAGGAATTTTAGCTGCAAACACGACGGATGAACTGTTAAGATATGGCAAAAATTGCGTCGAATGAGCTGGGTGGCCCTGCTTGTCCGCTCGCGGCGGTGACAACGACGAATTCGGCGACCACTCCGAGTTTAACTAGCTCTCCACTTGCGGAGCAGCTGCAGCCTGCAAGTAGCTTTGCCTGAAGAAGATGGGAACGTCAAGAAAAACAGTTCGGTGTGAATAGGATAGCATGGATCGTGCAAAAAAGATCATTATCTCCTTCAACCACTTCTGAACTCTGAACCAGGCTTTAAGGACCTAAGCCCCGCTTTCTTGACGCCAGCAAATAAATTTTTGCGGACGGGCCTGTGGCCCAGTGGCAAACGACGCATGGGAGCGTCTGCGCCGGCGGGGGTTCGAGCCCCCGCTCCCGCACCTGCCTCCTGGAGGCCGCCCCAAGGTGGGGTTTCTCTAAATTAAAAAAAAAAAAAAAGGACCTAAGCCCCGCTTTCTGCAGATCTTGCGCAAGTGCAAGCTGCAAGCGTCCGCGAGCACACAAAAAATATGGCCGCTGGATCTTGTCCGATGCGAGCCAACCAATCGCATGGAATTGGCAGCTCTTGTTTACCGGCAAACCCCGGCGGGATCACGGCAACCCGTCGATATCAAGGCCCGGGGTCAGCATCTCCCATGAAGAAAACTAATGTCGCTTGCCTACAGCTGTTGAATGATTTGGGCCCCGTTCGGATAGGCCTCTAAAGTGCCCTCTAAAGTTTATACCCTTCTAAAATAAAAAAAATCTTACTATTTAGGGGTACTAAATAAAATTTAATTGCAAAACCTTTCTGCAGACGGGCGTTATTTTTCGAGACGAATCTAACGAGCCTAATTAATCAATGTTTTGACACAGTGATGCTACAGTAACCATCGTCTAATCGCCGCTTAATTACCCTCATTACGTTCGTCTCGCGAAATAGAGGGGGGTCCTGGACTTAGTTTTGTAATTTGACTTTGTTTAGTACATATAAATCGTGCCGGTATCTTTGATGTGACTGTTACAGCACCCTCTAAAATGAAACGAACGCTACCTTGTACTAAAGAAAAAAGAGGTGGTTGGGTGCTTGGGTGGGCATGGGTGAGGGGAGTTAGGCTCTCCGCACTCATGTTCCTCTATTTCCTTCCTCTAAAAGGAATATTCTGTCCTACTCATCAAGATTCTTTCCTCTATACCAATTTCTCCCGCACCCGTGGTTCCTCTATATTATTCCTCTATCCCAACTACCTCCAGTGGGACCCACGCGTCAGCCACCCATTCTTTTTAACTCTCCTCTCTCCTCTCCTCTCCTCTCCTCTCTGCTGCCCCCCGCCCGTCCTCCTCCGCCACACCCACAGCCCCACCCCCGTCCACGCCCGCCGCGCCGTCCCCGCCGGCGCCCGCGGCCCCGCCGCCCTCCAACCCCGTCGGACGCCCGCGCCGCCGTGTGCCGCTCCCCCATCATCGGCCTCGCCGCGGGCAGCCTGCGGCGGAGGCAGAGGAGGCGTCGGGTGCGGCGCCGTTGAGGCGTGCGAGGACGAGCTGCGGTTGGACGGCGACGCGGCAGAGGAAGGAGGCCTCGAGGTCGGCGAGGCGGCTGCTGGTGCTCGGCGGGCGGCTACTGCTGCTGCTTCTCGGCGATGACGGCAGTGGCCTTGGGAATCCAGTGGGGAATCGAGCTGCTCGCGGCTGCTCCAGCTCGATTTGTCGTTTTTTCTTTCGATTCGGTTTCCTTGATTCTCGATTTGGCTGTTTTGGAGTTAGATTTGGCTTGTTCGTCTTCGATTTGGCTCTGCCTCGGTCCCTTCTCTCCCTCTGCTCTCCCTCAAGCTCGCGCCGGCTCCATGTCTCTGCTGCTGCGCGTACGGTGGGACGACGTGAGGTGGGCCCAGAGGCTTTGGCGGAGGCCCTGGGAGTCCTGGGAATATGGCGTAACCGACCCCCTCCTCTTGTTTACCGTGGGTCTCCCAGGGCCCCGGTGCGGCGGCTTCTTCCTCTAAACGTTCCTTCAGGAACGTTTAGAGGAAGCCAGTGCGGAGAGCCTTACACCGAACTCATCGGCGCTGAGTGGCGTGTTCAGGTCGAGGCTGGCGCCATCAAGAGCCGGCCTTGCGTTCAGGTTTGCTGCGCGTGCTATTGCCGTCAGACTGAACAAACTGATGCAACCGCGCGCACCAACGTATGAAGTCTGAAACGTCGTTGTCTAGAAACACCGAAGTCTGAAACTCTGAACTGAAGCAGCTCGGCCGCGCTTCACCTGTGTGGCCGAGTGCAGCATCTCACTCGGCGCTCCCAGCAGTAGAAGTGGTCCACCTTGCCCGTGGTTCGTCCCGCGCCCTTCGTTTCAAGGCCGTCTGCCGCGAGGAGCTCAGCCCGCCCACCAACGGGACGATCAATGTCGCGCAGCGGCGTCAGAGAACGGCAAACGCGACACGACGACGTCGGGCTGTGGCGGGCCTCGAGGGGAGTCCGTCTTGTGCGTGTCCAGCCTCCCGCCAGTGTCCTCGCGCTCGGTGAAGACCTGGAACACGTCAGGGGCAGCATGGCATAAGCATCCGCTACACGACCTGCCGCGGGCGAACGGAGGGGAGGCAAGGCAGGGAGGTCGCGCGCCATGGCCACCGTTCGATGGACTGCGATCAAACACGTTTTACAAATCACCCTGATTTGCATCGCGACTACTGGTCGTTTGCTTTCAAGGGTTCACGGTTCGTTGGCTCAGCTCGGGGTGCAGACAACGCAACGCATTGGGCAGGGCACTCCACTCCACTAGTGCAGCAAGTGCACTGATCGAGCAAACATCATCACCGTCTTCAGCCACCTCTAAAGTCTAAACCAAATTTCGAAGCACCTGTGAGAGCGCTTGTTCTGAATATCTTGTGCAAGTGCAAGCCGGCGAGCAGAGAAATATGGCGGCAACCATCTTGCCCTGCGGGAGATTATGAGTCAGGCGGATGCTTGGCGATATCAAATGGCCCCAGCGTAAACGGTATATTCAGCATTTGTTGTTGTCATGGTCATTAGTTCGTCGCTGGTTATTGCGCATTTATTTGATTTTTTTTTTACAGTTGCATGTTGCAACGCATCCGCTTGCTGCTTGCAGGAACATGCCACAGTTTCACTCGAAAACTTTCTGCCACGGTTTGTTCCCAAAGAATTTATTCTTTATGTCATGTCTACTCCAAAATTACTGAAACTCGTTCAGTGGTGAATACTACTTCCACAAACACAGTTTGCTGTTCGAGACATACTAGTACCGCTCATCCTAAATTTCGAGCTATTCGGTTCGTATCTGACACTTGTATTTGTTTTCGTATTGGAAAAGAATACTCGTATCTGACGAGTCCCTTACTCACTTGCCTGGCTCCTATACGGCCCAACCCAACAGCGCCTCTGTCCGCTCGCGCCGCCTCCATCTAGCCGCCCGGCGCCGAGACGGCGGCTATCCTTCGGCGGGGAGGTTAACATCGCGAGCTCGCCGCAACACACTCGACTACGCCCCCGCTGGTCGCTGTCCCCTTCCTATGATGCCGCCGGATTTCTCCGGGGATCGCGTTTGTTGGCGATCCACCGCCGCGCATCCCGTTGCCTTCACCACCATCCGTGCCTCCCTGCGTTCCCCGTCGCAGGCATCCGCGCAAAAATTTCTAGCCATGAGGACGGCGATCGCCCTGTCATCTTCCGTCGGGCATTCGTCCACCGGGGCTATGAACTCCGGATCGATGTGGAGGCACGGCAATGCCGGTGCCCTACGCCTCCCCAAGGGCAGGCAAGCGATACGGCTGCGCGTATCCTGCGCTCCGCCCCCTTCTGATCCCGAGGCCAAGTGGTGGATCGCGCCATTGAGCCCTGAGGATCTGGTGGAGCCAACGGGGCAGGGTCTGGAGGAACTCGAGGCTATATGGAACGCTCTGGTCCGAAGCCCCCTCCGACCTGTCTTGCTCGCCTTGCAAGAAATTAAGGCCACTGGGGGCAACATCTTCCGCTGCCGCTCATTCCACGCCGGCCTAGTGTCCGGTACATTAGTCTCATAACCATTGGTTTGAGTTTCTGTATCCTTATTGATTGATTTTCATTACTTGTGTAGTTAATCTGAGCCTGGCATGATTCATAATTTATCTTTTATACTGTGACAATTTAAAGTTGCTTTCTTGATTCATATATTATTTTCCTTTGAAACTTATATTTGTAGCTGAGATGACCGTCCCTGCACAGAATGAGCTCATTTGAGATTTGTTGAGGCTGTACCACACTTAGACTTGCTGAAAAGATCATGTATTATTCGCAGGTCCATTGCTTCTGGTGGCTAGTTTTTGTCAACTCAACCGAGTGGCACCCAATCTTTGCTTGGATATTGTTCTGGGATTTATATACTATATGTTAAGTGTTTTAGCAGCAGAGCTGAAAAGAAATGGCAAAGCAAACAATATTTGCACTCGGCTGCAGTGTGGTGAGTTTAAAGTTTGCCACATTTTAGTGTTCACGAAACGCAATTTAGAGAGTTTTGTTTTGACCTGACGATTAAAGCAGCATGTTTAAGAGATTGTTCAAGAAACTACAGATTCGATGACACCTGAAACAATAGGTTTATTATTTTACGTCCATGCCAATTCGAGCTGCCAGGGGTGGCTGACATAGTGACATGTGGTCAGCGCTCATTGGGACAGATGTGGGGGATAAAACCTACTGTTTCTTGATGGGCACTGATAATGTGTAGGTTTGTTTTATACAGTCTTTTATCAACAACAACAAAGCATTTTAGTCCCAAGTAAGTTGGGGTAAGCTAGTGATGACAACTAGTACGGAATGTTAATACAATCTTTTATCATGTAGCTTTCTGTAGTTAGTCTTAAGAACCTTTAGTTTTCTGATCTGATTTAACTACTGTATATAGTAATAAATCTTAAGGTGTACCCTATAAATCCTAGTGCACTTTTGTTTGGTTGATACATGTTAACATACAACCAAAGGTAGGATAATATATTTGTTGCTGCAAATTAACAAGAATACAATTTGAATAATTTGAAAATCCTCAATGCCATTTATATTTGTTTCATACCTTCAAATTGTTTCAGCTGTGCTACACATTTATTTTCACCATTGAGATGTACAAAGTTCTGCTGCTGAACTAATCTTATGCCTTTTTTTCCTATGCAGTTATTTTGGTTGTTTTGTGGTGCAACGGTAACAACTCTAATAAGGTAAACTTTTGCTGGAAAGGAAATAGCCAAATGGGTCTCTTTTATAGGCTGTCCTTTGGACAATAATCATTCATCACGGTTACTGACATACGTTTTCTTTTCTTTTCTGCAAGGACTCCTACTTCTTCTTCACACGGTTTATCTGGTCAGTAGTTGATTTTGGCTACCTGCTATGCCATCCATCTAAGCATATGGTTTATTGACACTGAATTTCTTTTGATGAAGAACCTATGATATGTTCAGAGTGCATTTCGTGCCTCCTGAATTTGACTGATCCATGTCCTTCATTGCATAGTTATTTTAGCGGGTTGTAGAGGGAAGTTCTCTTGCATTGCGTTTCTAAGCTCTTTGCTACTAAACTTTTTTCGTTGGTTGTTTTGATAATACAACTTTCTACCAGTGTTGATGTAGGGAGCCAATCTGTAGATCAATTTCGTACCTAGCTATGCTCATTTTCATTGGCTGTCTTGTCTATTAAATGTCCAATATATAGCTTAAGGTATAGAAAATATGTGTGGCCCTTAGGTAGTTAGCTTCAATAATTCCTTTTAAGTTTGAAAGTGCAGTGAGTAGTAGAATCCACACAATTTTCTAACCTATTAAATCATGCACCTCACAAGCATCATATAGCGTGCATTGGATAATACAAGTAATAACTACAAGCTTGGCACTTTGTTTGACTGTGGATATGTATTTATGAGGGGCACTTTTCATGTACTTAAAACAGTTATGTATGAGGGGCACTCTTCATGTACTTAAAACAGTTATCTCTTTGTTGCAGGACCCTTCCTTTCCATGTTTATTCATGTGCTGTGTTATTCGAATGCACCGGTGTCAAACATCCCAAACGCTACCTAGAGCCAATGTTTAAGACACTGCTAACAACCAAAGGAGGAGTGATAAAAGTGTTAAAGTTTATGTTATTCGGAATAGAATGAGCAACTTGAGAGTAATAGTTACTTTAAAGTTCATGAAATGTTATGAGCTAATGAGAATGACTATTTTGTATAGGTGCATGGCCCATTATTTCGTTCATTGTGAGATTGTATAGTGCTTTTTGTGAAGAACCGGAAATGTTATTTCAGTGATTTGTGATATAAAACCAGAGTGACCGGCGTGCTTGGTTGCACGCCCCCGATTACCACGCCACAACGTAGCTGACATGCTGAAAGCGGGAGCGTTTGGTTGTTGCCACAAAGCACGGCGGCCACAGTGCAGCCTTCTTGATCGACGAAGAAAATTGTGTGGCCACCGTGCTCTGTGGCGAAGCCGGCCGTGGCATGGCGACCTATGGCCGGCATCTAAACACGCACTAAAGCCGATGCCGTGCTCACAAATGTGGTGTATGAGTTCCAACCTATCTTTGCTCGTAGAAGATTCTTAATGCTCAATGACCATCTCGATCGGTGTATTCCATATGCCTTGATCATTGAATTCTAGGAAACAACGCAAATCTTCTCCAAAATCCGCTCAGCGAACTCAGTTCCTCGCAAAAAGCGAACTCAGTTCCTCCTCATTTAGCATACATATACATACATACTTAAGAGAGCTTGCATACAGTCCTCGCAAAAAAAGAAAAAAAGAAAAAAAAGAGAGCTTGCATACAGAAACATCGTAAGCAATTGGAAGGAACACTGGCGCCGAGGACCCAAAAAGAGAGAGAAGAGGCACAGCTGACATCTCTTTTTGCATATGGCCGTTGCCAAGGAACGCCAATGGAGGTCGCTTAATAAAGTGAGTAATGCTCCTTTGTTCCTGTATCGTTGTATTTTCTTTTGCTGAAATATGTAAAACCTGTAAGTCCGGAACTGGTAACGTGTTCATGGGCAGCTTCAGCGGCTGATGTCACCTGAACTTTTGTACCTTGCATTTCTTCTTCTTCTTCTTCTTCTTAATGGATAGCTTAGGATATCTGAAAAAAACCTACGCTCCCATTCAGTTCTCATTCTGCGCAAGGCATAGCTGCACATGATTGTGACTATTGAGTTCAATTGTCTACTGAAACTACACTTCCATATGCTTTGTTGAATAATCTATCGCTTATTTCGCTTGTTAGTCGGGGGGCTGCCTAGCGAACAAAATTATCGGGGACCACTTCAATTTTCCACCATAGTTTAGGGAGTTTTCTGCAAATACCTTAAACCCCCCGTCCGCATTCTGTTGCCGGCGCCAGAGGAGAGAGGGCGGGCGGGAGGCGCGCGCTCCGCCTTCCTCTCGCCGCCGCACCGCCCAACTCCGGAAGCCCTCTTCCAGTCGCCGGGACGCAATGGAGTCAAGGGCGCTTCGGATGGTGTGCTTCCGTGCTGCCCCTCGACCTCGGCGGCCAAGCGCCGGACTGGTAAGTACTGTACAACCAATCAAATGCTGCCCCCCCCTTCAATTGCCCCCCCTTCGATCGCAGTGGTTTCTGAGAGATTTGATCAACGCTTCGTTCCCAGGCGAGTTCGGTTTCCTCCGTGAGGTTCGACCTACTTCAACCTTTACCCATGCGTAGCCTGGATGGGGACTTTGTTTCACCGAGCTTCTCTGTGTCACCATGGATGCGGTCGCAATACCGCACTCAGGTACGCGGGGATGGATTCTTGTCGATGTTGTTTGTCAATTGAGATTTGAGAAGAAATGCTAACTGAATGCTGTTTCTGTTTGAATTTTGGAATCGTGAATAACTGGGCTTTGGGTTTTCTAAAAAAAAAAGGTTATGATGCTGGTTTCCTTGCTGTGATATTCAGTGCTGAGATTGTTTTTAATTTCAGGTGCACTGCAAGAAGGATGAGTTGGACAGTGTGCCTTCTTTTGAGACAAGAAGAGGATGTTGGTTTTATGTGATCTTGTGCTGAAATTTGTGACCAAATTGCCTTCACCCCAGTCAAAGGAGGGAGCACGTTGTGCTCTATTCATGTACATGGGAATTGCTGTGATGGCATTTCTTGCCGGTTACGGGAACATGTACTCTGAAATTATGAAGCAACAGATTGCAGCTGTTGGCCACATTCCCATGGCTCTATCATGTGTAGGAATTGTGGGCAAGTCTGCTTATGAGTCCC
The DNA here is from genome assembly GCA_012490785.1 of Eragrostis nindensis. Taxonomy (NCBI): domain Eukaryota; kingdom Viridiplantae; phylum Streptophyta; class Magnoliopsida; order Poales; family Poaceae; genus Eragrostis; species Eragrostis nindensis. Next base: position 395,747 of record JAAXCT010000418.1, read on the forward strand.
TCAAGCTCGCAAAGGATATTGGTGAACTCGCTGGATTTTTTTGGGTCCTCACAGCAATTGCTTTGAAGAAATGTGACAATAAGGTGGCGAATGAGAAGGAAAGGAAGCTTTGTTCAATGCAAGATGACAGTTGTGAAGTTGGTCCTGTGAATCCTAACAATGACATCCTTGAAGAGTTACAGCACTAAAGTTCGATGATATGTCAAGGTACATTTGTTCACAGCACTATTAGTACAAACTGATACTTCCTTGTAGGATTGCGTTTACATAACACTAGTAGAAACTGACACTTTATCTCAATGCTCTGCCTCGAGGGTGTAATTAGGCCTAATACAGTGATGGCAAATGGTCACTTATTTTAGTACAGTTTCACTAATCTGACGTATCCGGTGCAATGGCAGATGGAACTGTCCGTTGATGGGTCTTTGGAAGCAAGCTGTACAGAATCTGGAAGTACACCAATATCAGAAATTGCTGTTGTAAATTTTGAAGAAATGGGACTAAAGCTGGCTCAGGAGTCAGGAGATTGTTTCCAGTGTGAAGTTTGTAGTGCAGATATTCTGTTGATTTTTGGCAGATTAGGACAAGTGTTCATATGCCGATAGTGATTTTGAGATTGCCTGTATAGAGCTCATGGTTAAATCTTTCGTCATCGTTTAGGACACAATTTTTCCACAGATAACTTGAGTGGTAACTTCTCCAATGGCTGAGAAACCTCGCAAATTTCGAGGAGTGCATCTTTCAAGACGTTCATTTGTCGGTCGGTGCTAATTTTCCTATTGGACCCTCCGTTCAGCTGAAAGAGATTGTGCTATTTGGTTGTAACCTTGCTTTTTATTACCTAATACGCATTTTCTAAGCACGCAGTAGTGGTGCTTGATTATAGAATACTAGTTACTAACCCCGTGCGACACGCACGGCAAAATATTGTTCTACGCGACGTCACATGCATGAAACACAATAAATATATTGTTCAGCCCAAACAACTTCAATAATATGATGTTATTTATTGTTTCTATCCAGAAAATAATATTGTTAAAGCAAATATAGCTAAAGATCGTTCAACATATTGTAGAAAACCGGAACATTCACATAATATTCCATGCGGCATATATCATGACGTGTTCTTATGATATCACGAATAACAAAAATATATTTTAAAATGGTTTTATGATATCACGATAAACAAAAATTGACACATGATTAAATATATATTTCAAATAGCAAAAATCAACAAAATGGATGGTTAGAGCACATGTAATTTAACAAAGATGTATACAAGCACCATTCATAATTTATACTAAAATGATTAAAATACTACGTTTGGAATTTTAACACTAAATCATTCCCTACTACTACTCGTCACTTTTTCCTATAGGGTCAGCGTTGACAAATTCTTTCGTAACTTCTCGAATATTTAGTCTCTCTACATCATATCGTCAACTTAGAATACAAAACTTAATTGATCCGATGTTGTAATATTCAAAATATTATTCTTATAATACTAAGCCACAATAAAAAGACATCGTTACAACATTCATATCAGCCACATGATTTTTAAATGGTACGTCATCTTCGAGCCGAGCATGAAGTCTCCTCTATTAGAAGCAAAGCAAAAAAACTCTTATGTTGGAGACATAAGAGTATTGCAAAGTGAGATAAAGACATGCTAGGTTCAAATACGTAACACAATTAAATAAAAAATAACGCTGCATAAAAACATATTTTGTCTGATTTACCATGATTATTATCCTTGATTGAATATGCTCCAACTAATACCTGTCTCACACAACAAAGAAGAGTCAGGAGGGATTCCTGCTACTATTTCCTTCAAGCACACTCGTCATTTCCTTAAAGAAATGGGGCCACACCTTATCAATCTTCTTGAAAGAGGTCCATCCTAGAGTTCATCTGTCGATGTTCACAGTGGTGATGGTAAAACACTATAGGGGAATTTGCCTGGAGCACACTATGAAAGTGTGGTTTCGTCCAGAACACACCGCGGATTTCGATTTCGTCTGAGACACACTACGAATCTCTGACAATTGTCTGTGGCACACTTTGACCGTTTAATAATTAGTTTCAACTTTTTTTTATCTCGATAGTTAGAATACATTTGGACTTGAAACTTGGCACAGATATACACTATCAGATTCTCTATCATACAAAAATGGAGCTAGATTTTTTTGGTTGTTTGCATGGTTTGCTCAACAAATTAGATATTAAAACAATGAGCAAACCATGCAAACAATCAAAAAAAAATCTAGCTCCATTTTTTTATGATAGAGAATCTGATAGTGTATATCTGTGCCAAGTTTCAAGTCCAAATGTATTCTAACTATCGAGATAAAAAAAGTTGAAACTAATTATTAAACGGTCAAAGTGTGCCACAGGCCCACAGACAATTGTCAGAGATTCGTAGTGTGTCTCAGACGAAATCGAAATCCGCGGTGTGTTCTGGACGAAACCACACTTTCATAGTGTGCTCCAGGCAAATTTCCCATATTTTTCTGCATAACAAGGAAAGCATGTGTGTGCTAGTGCTAGTAAGAAAGAAGTGCATGTAAGGAAGGTCCAGCGAAGAATCAACACATTGTCTCAAAGTAGTCATCCTCCTCATACTATGCACATTATCAGGTATAAAGAAAAAATATCTGAATTTTAAAATATTAGCTGATACAGGATATGCAATTCAGAAGATACAAGGTTTCTGCTGCATTATGAACATTAATCATTCAGACCATGCTTGTGAAAAATCCAAGTAATGTTATTTTTTATTTCCTTCCGACATAAATAGGAGAAAATCGTAGTTGTATTATTGAGAAAACAAGGCCAAGCAAGATGTAAATTCAGCGAACCTGCAGCTCGGAGGGATTTAAGATTAAGAAAATGAGCATACCAGCATATATTTCCTTCCCTGGTAGAAACCATCTTTGCTTTTTTTAAAAAAAAAAGAATAATAGACTACAACAAAAGCGTCTATTCAATGTACAAATACTTTGCTAGCCTCACAGATGTAGGTCACAATGGTAAGTTAGATGTTCCTTTCACAACTAATTTCAAAGCAACCCATGTAACGCGATGCAAGATAGCTATGTGAATTTCTTTGAAAACATGCATTTATAAATCATTGATTTGAAATAGAAAAAAATGTAATATGCATGTTTACTATTGACAACTACATTACTGATTTTCCTGAAAAAATTACACCATTCAGAGTAATTTTATATAGTTGAAAAGAAAACCTTAACAAAGACATAGATTCCATAGTTGGAACACTACAATAAAGCCAGAATGATGAATTTGAAAGGCACAACTGTACCTGATGGATCATTGTATCCAGCTCGGTCACAACTGTACCAGAAGGACATGGAGGAAGTGGAAGGCATACCCTAATCCCCATCACGTGTCAGGAACTCAGGATCACAATATATGCTCCTCGTAACAGACATTAGTCAGCAAAATCAGGGATTGGCAAAGGGTTCGTAAATGTGTCCCTCATGGTTATGCCTATATAATTAAACAGGATTGGACATATAGTTTGGAAAAATGACTAAAAATAAATGTGGTCAACTCAAAACCACAAGCCATTATGACCATTAAAAAACAACGCAGCTGTAGGGATGTTGACCGGCGTCACTCTTTGGTTACTCCATGAAGTTGTCATGTTTTATTGGAACCAAAACCCAATGTAGTGTTTGTAACAACAGACATTGTAGAGGGACCTAGATAAAATTGGATAGATTTACACCCCAATTTTGAGACAGTGACTATAAAACAAGAGGTGACCCTTTAAAAAATAAATAATCCACCTGTATGGAGCACGAGCGGCGTGGTATTTTGGTCATTCCTCGAGGCTGGCGAGACAATGGCACACAATGCCCAATTGACACTGGAGCCTAAGTTGTGATAAAACAACCAAACAATTAAAATCTGCCATAGGTAGCACCTAATGCACATTAAGTCAATGAACAGATTTTATATTATAATTAAAACACAACGCATCACACTCGAGAAAAGGCACACATGGTACCTGGTTCATTTTTCATTGACGGTGCAGTCATTAGATCAGCCTTTTGACGTTTCCTTTCAGCTTCTTTTTTACGTTTTTGAGCCAACACCTGGTGTCACGTTTAGTCTAAAAAAGTGAAATCATAAGTCTGAAAGGCCTGGTCAGCATTTAAATGAAAACAGAAATTGTGCTAGGTGTGAGGGAAAAGATCAGTTACCAACCATCTAAATCGACATTTATGCAATCACTGAGGTTGACGCACATGCGAGGTCCGAGCAGATTTTCTAGAGGAACCAACCCCAACTTCACGCATGCATCCATGAGCACCTAATTTGTGCACGGTTGAAGAAAATCTTAGTTACAGTCACCGAGTGGCATTGAATCATCGTTCAGAGCACCAGCTTTACACTTGACCATAATGACTTAATGTCGCCCATGTTAAGAGAAATTAGCACACTTTCCGTGAATAAAACCATGAGAATCACAGATATGTATTCTCAAATAATTCTGATCTATTTCAGATAGATTCAGGTAGAAACACAATGAGAAGAACATACATACACAATGGTAGAGCACAAATTGAGAAAAACATACATGTAGAAGCAAAAATTGATCCATCTAATTCTTCTGATTGATTTTGAAAGAAACACAATCTGGTTGCAAATTGGCAGAACAAAAATAGAGAAGAATCAAACTACTCCAGTGAAACAACAAATTCGTGCACTCGAATCCAAACAACAAACTGTAGAATATACACCACCCCCGGCACAGCCTAGATCGAACTCAGACAAACCGACGATCACAGGACGCCGCCATACGTCCAATAGTACCCAGGGAAGGGTAGGGAATAAGGTACGACGCACAGCCCGATATGCGAAGGACATGGATGTTACCTGCGTGATTGCCTGGACGACGACGACGACGATTGCCTGGTTAAGGACGGCAACAACCTGCTCCACAACTTCCTCAACGTGACTCTCCTATCATTAGGAACCTTCCAAATGATTATTTTGTGCCGGGCAGTAAAATTCAAAGTAAATTTCCTGTGGAAAAGGAAACAAATAATCATGGAACAACATGACTGCTATGCGAAGGAAACTTTCTAATAATTCTGTTGTGCCGGCAGTAATTGGAGACAAAATTCTTGTATGAAGGAAATAACCATGGCCCAACATGACTTAGCTAATTGTATTTCAAAATTCGCGTAAACAAGGAAAGAAATTGTGCCGGCACTAATTGTATTCCAAGTTCGTTTAATAAACAAGGAAATAAATAAACATGACAGAAGCATGCGTAATAGGAAAGATAGGATTTCGGTGGCTTCGGTCGTGGTGGGTGTTGCGGGCGGGTAGGAAGGTGGCCGGTGAGAAAAGAATTAATTTGAGCCTCAAATGTTAGACTTTCTCTGTTGTAATCGTGTAACAAGGTGTTACATTCCCTGTAATGGCCCCACCTCGTTTTAAATCCAAGGGTGGAGGTAGAAGCGGAGGGGTGATCAAAGGGTGGATTAGAGGTTGGGTACATAAGATTTATGTGAGCTAACTAAACGCAGGCAACTCGTGCTTAGTTTAGAAGATCAGTCTTTTGACGTTTCCTTTCAGCTTCTTTTTTACGTTTTTGAGCCAACACCTGGTGTCACTTTTAGTCTAAAAAAGTGAAATCATAAGTCTGAAAGGCCTGGTCAGCATTTAAATGAAAACAGAAATTGTGCTAGGTGTGAGGGAAAAGATCAGTTACCAACCATCTAAATCGACATTTATGCAATCACTAAGGTTGACGCACATGCGAGGTCCGAGCAGATTTTCTAGAGGAACCAACCCCAACTTCACGCATGCATCCATGAGCACCTAAAATTCATTTACAATGACCGACATCGTTGTCAGGAAAAAAAAAAGTTTGTGCACTGTTGAAGAAAATCTTAGTTACAGTCACCGAGTGGCATTGAATCATCGTTCAGAGCACCAGCTTTACACTTGACCATAATGACTTAATGTCGCCCATGTTAAGAGAAAATTAGCACACTTTCCGTGAATAAAACCATGAGAATCACATATATGTATTCTCAAATAATTCTAATCTATTTCAGATAGATTCAGGTAGAAACACAATGAGAAGAACATACATGCACAATGGTAGAGCACAAATTCAGAAAAACATACATGTAGAAGCAAAAATTGATCCATCTAATTCTTCTGATTGATTTTGAAAGAAACACAATCTGGTTGCAAATTGGCTGAACAAAAATAGAGAAGAATCAAACTACTCCAGTGAAACAACAAATTAGTGCACTCGAATCCAAACAACAAACGGTAGAATATACACCACCCCCGGCACAGCCTAGATCGAACTCAGACAAACCGACGATCACAGGACGCCGCCAAGCGTCCAATAGTATCCAGGGAAGGGTAGAGAATAAGGTACGGCGCACAGCCCGATATGCGAAGGGCATGGATGTTACCTGCGTGATTGCCTGGACGACGACGACGATGATTGCCTGGTTAAGGACGGCAACAACCTGCTCCACAACTTTCTCAACGTGACTCTCCTATCATTAGGAACCTTCCAAATGATTATTTTGTGCCGGGCAGTAAAATTCAAAGTAAATTTCCTGTGGAAAAGGAAACAAATAATCATGGAACAACATGACTGCTATGCGAAGGAAACTTTCTAATAATTCTGTTGTGCCGGCAGTAATTGGAGACAAAATTCTTGTATGAAGGAAATAACCATGGCCCAACGTGACTTAGCTAATTGTATTTCAAAATTCGCGTAAACAAGGAAAGAAATTGTGCCGGCACTAATTGTATTCCAAGTTCGTTTAATAAACAAGGAAAGAAATAAACATGACAGAAGCATGCGCAATAGGAAAGATAGGATATCGGTGGCTTCGGTCGTGGTGGGTGTTGCGGGCGGGTTGGAAGGTGGCCGGTGAGAAAAGAATTAATTTGAGCCCTAAATGTTAGACTTTCTCTGTTGTAATAGTGTAACAAGGTGTTACATTCCCTGTAATGGCCCCACCTCGCTTTAAATCCAAGGGTGGAGGTAGAAGTGGCGGGGTGATCAAAGGGTGGATTAGAGTTTGGGTACATAAGATTTAGGTGAGCTAACTAAACGCAGGCAACTCGTGCTTTATTAGTTTAGACTAGCTGAGCATGTCCAAATTGTTATTTGCACAGGCACCATAACTTCTTTACTTTATTCTGGGAAATAAATAGCAGAGGATCTAGTCCAGTTCCAGTTCATGTATACCCAAACCGGTATAGTAGCAGTCATCCTGTCTGTGAACCGTATTTCAGGACATCTCAAACCAACGGCAGCTCAATTTTTGCTAATGCATAGTATTTCTGGCAATGCTATTGCTGGAGAAATACCGTCGAGTATGTGCCACATAAGTAGCATGGCGTATTTAGACATATCGAATAGCGACGTCTTCATCTCAAAAGTAAACATAACGACTTCTTCTCCGAGGAGTTGCCCTGTTCGCTGATTATCGTATGCTAAAAACTCTGAAGGTCTCAAGTAAAACGTCGGTGACCTGATACTTGCTGGGAAGAACACGATCTGCCAATCTCATGGGAAATACTCAGGTCTTCAAGGATCGACTAAGCTACGTTATCTCAACCTCACTGACAACAATTTCATTGGTTACAATAACCTGGGATCTTTGAGCACATTGGTGTCTCTTGAAGTCATAAATCTTGCTGGCAACAACATTAGTGCTTCTCTTCAGGACATAGGTACAGCAGTAAATAACTTATAACATTATTCGATCTTCATGCTGTTTTTATTTAATATGTTCAATATGTGCGTAAATGGTAGATTTCAGAACTATCAAGAATTTGAGAGAATTATAACATTATTCTCTCAAATTCTAACATCCAGAACTTTCGTCGGACACCTTCCTCTCAACATCAGCTCTGTGCTTCCGGACATGGAAGTTCTGGATGCTTCTAATAACATTATTTCTAGAGGGTTGCCACCCTCACTTTGCAACATTAGCAGCATGTTATTTGTGGACCTATCAAACAATGAATTTACTGGAAAAGTTCCAACTTGCTTCTTCACTGATTTTCATACGCTGCAACTCTTGAAGCTCTCAAACAACAAGCTTGGGGGTTCAATATTTGGTGGGGCTAGTAATTTGTCCGTGGAGGCAATATACCTGGACAGCAACCAGTTTGAAGGAACACTCCCAAGCAATATGTCAGGTCCTACGAAAATCATGGATTTACATGATAACAGGTTGCCTGGCAAATTCAATTCTTCATTGTGGAATTTTTCTTCACTGGAAGTTCTGAACGTTGCTAGCAATCGTTTGTCTGGTGTGATTTCCTCAACAGTTTGCAAATTGACTGCACTCCAGTTTCTAGATATGTCAGAGAACAACTTTTCAGGGTTTATGCCAAACTGTACCATCAAGTTAACAGTGAATGTTCTTAACATGTCTGGGAATTCCCTCGCAGGCTTCCCCGGTGGGATTTTCAATAGTTCCTATGTTACAGCTCTGGATCTAAGATACAATCATTTCACAGGCAGTCTTGACTGGACTCACCATCTTTCTGAGATTAGGCTGCTTCTGTTAGGCGGGAATGGTTTTGAGGGGCATATCTCCCCCAATTTGTGTCACCTCCATTACTTGAATATAATTGACTTCTCGCACAATAAACTTTCAGGTCCATTACCACCTTGCATTGGTGGCATCTCGTTTGGATATCATGTTGATGACCTGTATTTTGAGTCCTCGGTCTCCCAATATGTTTTTGGAACGGGATATTCTAATATGGATGACGATGATCCGTCTTTCGTGTTTTATGCTCGTTATGACCTCCAAAGCTTCACCTTCTCTACCAAAGGGGGTCTTTACACATAAGTTTTTCGATCTGATGTTTGGCATCGACCTTTCTGCAAACATGCTATCAGGAGAAATTCCTTGGGAGATTGGTAATTTGAGTCATATCAAATCCCTCAATTTATCACATAACTTCTTTGCTGGCCGAATTCCAGATACCTTCTCAAATATGAGTGCCATAGAAAGCTTGGACTTGTCCCACAATGAGCTAAGTGGTCAGATACCATGGGAGTTAACCCGGTTATGGTCGTTGGGGGTGTTCTCTGTCGCGTACAACAACCTGTCAGGATGCATACCAAGCTCTGGCCAGTTAGCGTCGTTCGGCATGGATAGCTACCAAGGCAACGAGAACCTCCGAAATGTGTCACTGGGGAATGGCTGCTCTCCCGGTTCAGGTCCTGTTGCCCCTGCACTGAACTTTGTTGGTGGGAGAACGTCGGATGAAACAATCCTTTACGTGGTCAGCGCTGCCTCGTTCGTCTTTGCATTTTGGGCAACCATCGCATTCTCGTTTTACCATCCGTATGGGCAATTGGTCGTGCTCAAACTGTAGATTGTAGATCGCGATAACATTTCAGCCTGTTCGGCGGGCTGCTTTGCAGCCGGCTGCAGCAGCCGCTACAGTGTTCGCAGTTATTTCTTCAGCATCCGCTACAGTATTAATTTCTATTTTTACCAGCAGTAGCTACAGTAAACAGCCGCAGCACAGCCTGCCGAACAGGCTGAATACCTCAGTTATTCTTCTCTATTGACATTCAGCCGACCACAGAACCTGCATGGAAATAAAAGGACTCTGTCATGTAACTTGCAACCTTGCTTTGATTATAGCGTGAGTTGACATGGTGGGTTAGCCATTGGTCAGTTCTTGTTAAATATTATCCCATGTAAATGCACTTGATTAAGAGACGAATGAAATCGTTGTATTTATATCTTGAAAACCTCAGTTTGTTCTGCGTATGGTGGCCTAATTATTTGCATTGCTATAGGTCCCATCAAATTGTACCACTCATGTCCGACTGGCTTCAACAAGCAGTGCAACGGTGATTACTTGGCTAATCCATAATCCAGTATGACACGTGGGTCGGTCCTACAGCATTTTCGTTCACTGACAATGCCTGGAATCACAATGCACGAGGGGAATGTATCACATTAAACTTCATCAACATCACACAAGTGCCCAAAATTCCAATCTAGACACAGGACTAAAACTGCTACTCAACATACTGCCGCACTACATATACAGGGAACTGAGAGATCAAGTTTCAACAGGTAGCAAAGCTGATATTAATTCCTCCTCTTGCTTGTTCTTGATGACCTTTTACCCTTGCCTCCAGAATCTGACATCACAGGAAGCGGCACCAGGGTACCTCCCTTGAGACCACCACCATTCTTCTCTATTGACTTCTGAACCTTAATGGAAAATTTGAAATCTTTTATCTGCACAAAATTTACACAAGGTATGTTAACAGACTGCCCTTCTACCTTGCTGAAGTACAACCTCTTGAGCTATATAGTTTAACAAAAATACTCCTAATAATGATGATGACAAACACCTGTTCTTCCAGATCACGAATTGTTTCATCCTTAGACTGCAACACTGCTCTTTCCCTGTAAGTGCATATTTATCAAACAAACGAGAAAGGACAAGTTATGTAAAAACAAAGGTGACATAAAAGTGACCTTTTTATTGGACATAGCTCACTAAATCATTGCAAATAAATGAGTTCATTCCTAGTGTCTAGCAGCAAATAAAATCCATCGCTGTGTCTCGTAGCAATTTTACCTTACCATATGTAATAGAAAACTGCTATTTTTCCTATGAAACATACCTTTGCTCTATGTCTCTTAGAGTCTGACGCCATACATCTTGGTTCCTAGTTAATTTCTCATTCATCTACAAGGCAAAGGCAGAAGATCAAAGTTACACCAAGACATGGAGTCATCCAAATGCTGAAAGCCTGTTGTACATGATAAGCAAGAATGAGATAAAATGCTCACTTCTGCAACTTTCTTTTTCTCTACGATTAGATTCTCAAGCTTAAGGTGCATCTCCTGCAACTTATCATTTACAGCTTTATCAACAGCTTCGGAAATGAGCCGTTCTTTTTCTCTCTTAGCCTCAGACAGCCGGGCCTCATAGTACTGTCAGTATGAGAAAATATAGGCAGATGAATGCATCTGATAGAAACTAAGTTTTCAACTGACTAACAAACTCGATACAATCAATACACTGGAGAAAACTTAGTACGCAAAGGGAGCATACCTCTCTCTGAGTTTCGAGTTGGCTTGCAAGGAGACGGTTGTATTCATCCACAATCTATTGAGAAGAGCATGACATATGAAATATCAGGAACAAGATTACGAGCAGGGTATGACATAGCAATTCAAAATAAGTTGACTCAAAACTCTTACTGTTTCAGCTTTGCTGCTGAAGATAGCTCCACCCATGTCTGAGTCATCATTGCACGAGCAGTTTATACAGTCATCCCCAGAGTACTTACATTTTGACTTGAACTTAGCATGCTTTGCATCACTCTTGGAGTGATTCAGCCTATGGACATAAGTGTCGCCAACATAATCCCAAACACGCTGTGTTTCCAAATCCAGCGAATAGCAGTGCTGAGTGTCTTTCCAGTGCTGTTTCGCATGGCCTTCTTTATACCTAGTGCATATAAATTGATAACGGTAAGGTTGATCAGGCAGATGTTCAATCAATCCCAACCTGCATTTTTCATCTTAATTCTTATAATAAACCCAATGGACCACTTCACTAAAACAGATGCCTTTCCTATGCTGCAGTCTTCACTTCGGCTAAGTACAAAACAAATACTTTACATGCTCACATCCCAGATCTAGCAGACTGGCGGTATTGACATACCTTCCACAACCAACAAAACCACATATTACACATATCCAGAGGTTTCCAGTGTTTTCGCAAACTGAACATGTAGAATCTTCAGACTGCTTCTGACAAAACTGGCATACCTGAAATCGAATTCGCTATGATTAAAGGCAACTCAAGCTCAAGAAGCATGCAAATAGAACGAATGGGTTCTCACTACAATGGCAGTCCAACTATTCACTAATTATGACTGAAGTACTGCCAAGAATACACTGCGGTACATAAGCGAGCATTTTCTGCTCATTTAAAATGTTATGATCGAAGATCCATGTATAGTGAACAGAGTGAACAGTCAATACTATGCATGAGCCCCTGGTCCTGTATTTTTTTTTTAAGAGCCCCTGGGTAAGTTACTACTGAGTGTTCAAGATATCGAACTGTATTGTGCAAAGTCTGAGGCTTGTTAAAATACTTCAAGTTGAAACTTTTACGTAAGTTCCAACTAAATAGAAGAAGAACAGGCACAATTCAACTATTAATCAGTTCTAATGGAAACTACGCAGTTGACACAACCTGAAGTTTCTATGAGGTAGTTTTAATTGCAAATCCAGCGTAGTGCATACATAAAACACAAAAAGAATAATAACAACAGCAAGCTAACGAAGATACTGCTTGTTGCCCTGGATGAGGAAACAATGAAAAGTAACAGCAACATTACCGGACAAGATGAATTGACCCACACTGAAACACATGAACAATGGAAGGAGTGATCACAAGTGGTTGCAAGAATCCCACTGATATCTTGATCCAATCTTTCTGGTCAATGAAAACATATTACAGAGGCAAATCGAAAAGAAAAGTTAGACATGTAATGGGAAAAAAAACATATTAACATGAAAATAACAAACAAAATGATGGTGTATCAGAAAAAAATGTCGCTAAAGTCAAACTGTGGGCAAGAAACTGAGAAAGTTTGTACCAATTAGTGAAGTTCCCTACGTATATCATTTCGGTCAAACAAGACATGGTAAATTGGCAATACACAAAACTAGTTCCGCTTTTATCTTCCCCTAGAACACACATCGAATGCACGTTTTAACCCTAGTAGGTTCAGAAAAGTGCATCCTGAAGGCTGCTTCAAAGCAGTTTTTCAAAATCAATAGGCATTGGACTTCAGAAATAACAACATTACATCATGTCTTCATAAATAGGACTCTAAAGATACACAAGTTGTAAGTATGCAGAGATCTTTGAGCTCAGAGATGCAGTTCCCAAGCAGAAAACAGAAGTGGCTCAATCATTTGATAAGAGAACAGAATTCACTCAACAGATAACGAGTAAGGCTGCTAAGAACAATATTCAAATATGAAATTACGGTAGTGCCTAATGCTTTTACACTGTGTTCTAAAATGCCAAAGTAACAGATACAGAAAAGCTCACCTATGCAAACAGGGCATGTGGGGAGTTCAGTGGAACCAATCGGTGGCGTCGCAGCAATCTCAGTGGATGGCGTATACTGCACAGAGAGTATAAACAAGACGTGGCACACCTCTCCCTGCACCATGGAAGAAGTGGTAATCAGGTACACCCCCCCAATTTGGCAATTTAACAACAGTGTCACATATGACCAGCAAATAACCAAACAATCGTCCATCTTAGCAACCTCTGAGGATGAGAACCTCCATCCATTGACGTCCAGGAAGAACCGATCGGCACTCTTCTGGTCCTCAAACTCCACAAGCACGCTATACCGGTCCTCCACCCCATCATCCCTAAACTCATAAGTAACAGCTTGCGTCAACAAATAGCTCAATGAACAGAGCAATGCAAGAATTGCAGTAACGGAATCGATATGTGGTCGATTTCACCTGATGAAACGGATGTCAGAGGCGCGCTCAACGTAGGGGCCGCAGAAACGGACGAAGTCATCAGGCGAGACGCGGGTCGGGACGGCGAGAACCAGGAGGCATGTGTCGCGCCATGGCTGCGAGAGACAGGGCAGCAGGCGTAAGCACGTCGCGAAAACGAGCACACAAGTAAGAGGACAAGGAGTACTTTACCGGGAGCAGCGAGTCGCAGGCGGGCGGCGGAGCGGTCGGCCCGGTGGAGGAGGAAGAGGATGTAGCGGCAACGGCGGAGGCGTAGGAGGAGGACGACGTGGGGCACGAGCGGTAGAGGTGGATGATCCCGCGGGTGTGGTGGATCCTAGGGCTTCGGGCGGGCGCGGCGGAGGTCGCGCCGGCCAGCTCGAGAGGGGTTAGGGAGGATAGCGCCGTGGAGGTGGTAGGGTGGCTGGAGCGGGGAGAGAGGGGCTCGGATGTGGTGGCGCCGGCGCCGGCGCTGCTGGTGCCGACTTCATCGGCGCCGGCGGTTGCCTGGGCGGCGGGGAAGTCGACGGATTGGATTCGGAGACAGAACATTGTTCGGATTTCTGTGCGATTTTGGCGGAAGAGGTGCCGTGAAATTATGGGATTCATCACACTAACACTCACTGTTCCGTGGGCCCAAGGCCCCTGGTATTCCGAAATTGGTTGCTTCTTGATGAAACTTTGTTCAAAAATAAAAAATCATATAAAAATTATATATATCTTAATTAAAATCATCTATCCTGTTCGGCTGATAGAAAAGCTGGCTGTTTCAATAGCGTTCTGTGATAGAAAAGTGGGTAGAATAAGCCGGCTGTTTCTGGCCTTATTGAGAAGCAGAACAGGGTGATCATTTCTATGCTGCTTCGTTGGAGTTGAATTTTATGTCAGGGAGCACACTGGACCATAAACCACACAGCGACGAGATACAGCATTCCATCCGGCTCCCATTTGACTTTTAAACCTGCCGCGTCATGCAGCACAAATCTCCATTCATCTCGAAGAATTCAGGCATTTTACAGCTATTTGACCAGAAAACCTGACATGACCGAGGTTATGACTTTGCCAAACGGCAATCATGCGGTAGGGACACCAGCGGGACGTGCCGTGCTCGTACACTCGTGCTAAAGCCACAACACATACATGCACATCTCTCAAATCCAAAATGATGAAGAACTGCTAGTACAAATCTTCTTGATTCGCAACTGTTGGCATATCATTGCCTTCCCGCCAAAAACGCTGCCTCTCTTTTCTCTACACACAATGATCAGGTACCGATTAACAGAACAACGCTTAGCTAATTAGATTTGTCTGTTGCACTTCGCTCAGTCGCAAGTCTCAGTGATAGGTTAGCCCTGCATGCCTGAGAGTATCTGCCGATTTCTTGACAGACAACACGATAATCGTATTCGAATGTTGCATCTAGGTTTGCTGCCGAACATACCTCCACCAATGTTTGAGTCATCACTGCATTAGCAGTTTACACAGTCATCCCAAGAATATTCACATTTTGACATGAACTTGGCATGTTTAACGTCACTCTTGGAGTGAATCAGTCGATGGAGTATGGACATAGCTGTCCCAACAAAATCCGAAACACAAAATCACAAAAAACGCTTGTTTCCATGTCTAGCGGATAGCAGTGATGGGTGTCTTTCCAGTGTTGTTTGCATGGCCTTCTTTATACCTAGAACATGGAAATCAATTAAGGTAAATGCTGATAGGGTAATATAGAGAGAAGTTGAATTAACGTCAAGATGACAACCAATGTCCCACATTAATACAACCAATGTTGATTTCCATGTTCAGTTTTACTTTTCCATTGCAACATTATTAGCTTCGGCCGTTAACCAATCACGCTAAATATTTTACGAGCTTCACATCCCAGAATGACTACTGAGTTATTATACAAGAAAGTATTAAGTCAGTAGCTATTTACATACCTTCCGCATCCAACAAAACCAGATATCACACAAGTAGAATTTTCAGTATGCTTCTGATAACAATTGACACACCTGAAACGGAAACTGCTATTAAAGGCAACTCATGCTCAAGAAAGTTCTGTACGTGCAAATTGAAGGAAAGAGTTCTTAGTAGACTTCTGTGCATTTAAATTAATAGAAAGGTACGCAAAAAACAATTTAAGAATTGTCACTACTGGCAGCCCAACTTCTGATGAAGAATGTATTGGGATGGTCACAAAAAAAAAAACCCTAGAGGCGATGCAGATAGTTACTAGAAGATCCATGGATACAGAGAGTGATTATTCAGTATTATGCATGCAGTCCTGCCCTTGGGTAAGTTCCAACGGAGCATTCCAGATACCAAATTAGACACGCAAAGATCCCGACTTCACAAGGCTCGTTAATATATTGGAATTTTTATACGGTATCAACTACAGAAAAGAATAACAAGCATAATGCAATGCAACCAGAAATTAATCGATTCTAAAGAAGACTAACAAAATTTCAGTATTTTAGGTATCCAAATTTCGTGCAATTTCAACATCAAATAAGAGAACAATAGTTACGAAAGAAAACCAGCTGAGCATTTGTTTGCTGCCCTGGACGAGCAAATATAAATGAAAAATGAGCGGAAAATAACCATTCATTACCTGGCAAGAAGAATTAAGCCACACTGAAGCACATGAACACTGGAAAGAGTGATCGCAGGTAGGTGCCCAAATTCCGCTTATGTCTCGGTCCACTCTTTCTGATCAATTAACACAAAAAGATGCCCATAACAACCAAATAACAACCAGCAAATTATGAAAAGTGAAATAATACGCGGAATGGACGAATGATGTATCAAACATAATGGCTTCTAAAATCAAAGATATGGCTAGGAAATTGAGAAAGTTTTAACCTACTCCTAAAGTTTCACATATGTACATGCAATACATCGTAATACATCAAGTTAGTTTGTACTTCTCTGAAAACAAACATGGATGTGCATTTTAACAGAAAATAACCAATATTTTTTATGAGGAATATCCAGCAATGGAAGTCCCTGCTGTGGTAGATATACATTAATATAAGCAACAAGGAAAAATAAAATACATTACTAGAAGCCATGAAAGGACTCCCAATTTGTTGCAACATCTAGAGTCCCAAATACAGATACAAGGGGTCGGTGGGTGAGAAAAATGAGTTGTTTAGAAGAGTATTTTCCATTCCCCAAGAGTAGTGCAATCATTTGTCAGCTGGAGCTGTTGTATGAGACGGATCAGAGAGAGGAAGGTGAGTATGCTACTCCCTCCATTTCATATTATAAGTGATTTTACACTTGGACACAATAATTAAGGAGAGGTGAAAATGTAGAGAGAGCGTGCATAAAACGAGAAAGAATGGAGGAGAGAGATAGAGAGAGTTGTATTGGGAAGTGAGAATTACATGTTGAACCCTAGAACAACCTATAATGTGGAACGATATTATAAATTGGGCAACGAAGATGATTTTATTCCTAGCATATGACTAGAGTCTGGGAATTTGTCCCCTAGCAGGTGGTCATTCCAGACATCAGACCAGAAAAGCAACAAGAAAAGCGCTATTGTGTCGTTACAAATCGAACAAGTTTCAACCCCTCTGAAAAGAGCACACAATTTTAGCATGTCTCTCCACCAGAAAGAGCCTTTGTCGTTTGTGGCATGTGGAATGTCACCATTTGCATAATGTTTAGCCTAAATTAGATCAATCCAAGGGATGTCCCTATTATTATAGAACTTGTCAAGGTGCTTTAGGAGTAGAGCTGTGTTGCGTTTTGGCTTCTCAGTCTGATTATTGCCAATACAACTCACCAATACTATTATGGAATTATGGCAGCATTTTCATATGGTCGTACATGGCGATGCAGAGAGCCAAAGCAACAGTACAGGAAACAGTAAGCTCACCAATGCAAACAGGACATGTTGGTAGCTCAATGGTTCCAATTGGTGCACTCGAGGCAATCTCATAGGACGATGTGTACTGAACAAAAGCTATAAACAAAACATGGCAGATCTCTCCCTGCACCATGGAACAAGAGAGTTAGGCAAACTCCTCAACTCATCATCAGTCTGACGGTCTAAAAAAAATGATCAGCAAATAATGTAAAGCAACCTGTAAGGATGAGAACCTCCAACCATTGACGTCCTGGTAGAACCCATCGGCGCTCTTCTGGTCTTCAAACTCCATAAGCACGGAATACCGTTCCTCCACCCCATCATCCCTAAACTTATAACAGTTTGTGTCAACAAACAGCTCAATGGGCATAGCAAGGCACGATTTGCCACAACAAAACGGCTAGGTGATTGCTTTCAACCTGATGAACCGGACATCGGAGGCGTGCTCGACTTCGGGGCCGCAGAATCGGATGAAGTTTTCAGGCGAGAAGTAGGTCGGGACGGCGAGAACCAGGAGGCATGTGCCGCGCCATGGCTGCGAGAGACAGGGTAAATGCATAACCACGTAAGCACGTCGGATGCAAGAAGAAGCAGTGACTTGGGGAATAGCAGGAACTAGTGCCCTGTTACAGCTTAGAGAGAGTAGAGAAAGTGCTTCTTCAGACCACCATGTTGATTTCTCTTTGGCTTAAAACTCTAAAAAATTTCTCTCTGGCTTCGATTTTTTGGAATGCAGCCTATGCGCCGCGCTATTGTAACACTCTGACCATGTAGGCACCACTGGTGCCATTGCTCCTTTTCGTACCATATACTTATGTGCTTACCGGGAACAGCGAGTCACAGGTGGGCTGCGGAGCGGTCGGCCCGGAGGACGGCGAAGAGGTTGTGGCGGAGGCGTAGGAGGAGGACGACGTGGCGCACGAGCGATAGAGGTGGATGATCCCGCGGGTGTGGTGGATCCTTGGGCTTTGGGCGGGTGCCGCGGAGGTCGCGCCGGACAGCTTGAGAGGGCTAGAGAGGACGGCGCGGTGGAAGTGGTAGGGTGGCTAGAGCGGGGAGGTAGGGGCTCGGAGGTGGTGGCGCCGGCGCCGACTTCATCGGCAACGGCGGTTGCCGGGGCGGCGGGGATGTCGCCGGATTGGATTCGAAGGAAGAACATCGTTGCTGGGTTTGCTGGGCTTTTGGGCCTTCCCTCTCTTTACCTGAGAGGCTGAGAGGGCTTATGTTCTCTGTGCGAATTTGGCTTTGACAGGGTTGCATGAAATTGGTGGATCCTATATGTAGGGCGGGCTATGGTTACTTTGGTCGAACAGTGTTTGAGATTCGTGCAACGGCTCAGATTCGCGCAGGTGGAGAAGGGGATGGCTGAGAAGCTGCCACGTGTCGCTCTCTGATTGGGACGGGTGGGAGGTGGGAGAAAAAGAAACGAATTTCAAACTTTAAACGCATTTTTCTCCTAAACCGTAAGTCCGTTTTCGAATTCGTTTGAACCTACGTGTTTGTTCTAATTAATTCTACAAAATGAGATCTAATATGAATATTTTTTGAATTTTTTAAAATTTAAAATTTTCTTCAACATTTTAAATATACTATGTCAACATTTTGTTTATACTATGTCAACACATTTTTTGTTTGTGGTCAACATTTTTTATAAAAATGTTGATTTTATTTTAAAAATATTGAAATAGAACTACAAAAATGTTGACTCTTCTGTTTCAAAATGTTGACGATCTGACTTGGGCTGGGCTGTTCAGATTTAGTGGGCTATTGGGCTAATCTATCGTATGTTAACCATAGGACGCCCTGCATATAGTAGGTCCCCATGAAATTAACGGGTAAGCGTCAATTTCTGATTTGTACAGCATTCTGCTTCAGTTTGGCTCTAACTTTTCTGGCTGTATAGCAAACCTTTAATTTTCGTTGGAGTTGGAATTGCTTTTGTTCAGAAACACACGGCAAAAGAGATACATGATACAATTCGGCTCATTTACAACTTTTAAATCCGCGTTCATGGCGCGGTGCAGCACAAATCTTCATTCATCTCGAGGAATTCAGACAGCTGACAGCCCCTTTGACCAGAATACCTGACATGACCAAGGTTATGGCTTCGCCAAATGGCAAATCATGCGGTAGGGTCATCGGCGGGACGTGTCGTGCACTCGTGCTAAAGCTACAACACATCCGTGCGCATCTCTCAAAATCAAATGATGATGAACTGCTCGTGCGCGGTGAAAGCAAAATTACAAATCTTTTGGATTCGCAACTGCTGGCAGACCATTGCCTTCCCGCCAAAAACGCTCTCTCCTTTCTCTACCTCCAATGATCAGGTACTGATTAACAGAACAACGTTTAGCTTTATCTAATTCGATTTGTATGTCACACCTCGCTCTGTCGCCATGTCACAGTGACAAGTTAGCCCTCCATGCCTGGGACCCGTTTGCCATTGCAAGGGTTAGCACAGACAGGTTGAGAATGGCTGCTCATTTCTTCAGACAACCAGCACGCTAATCCTACCCCGTCTCAAGCTTTTGGAAGTAATAACTCGCCTCGGGAAACGCGACACGGGAGTTGATCAATTGGATTAGACAATGAGGGGCATCCTGTCCTAAGCAGCCTTTGTCCTTTTGATGCGACCAGAACAGTCGTCGCGCCACTAGCTCGTCGTCGCACGCACGGCCTTTGTCTCAGCTCGAGACGCAGCGCCGCTTCGGCTTCACCCTCCCCTGGAGCTGAGCAAGCTAGCGCGTGGAGCGAGTGAGGCCGCCATGTTCACCGACGGCATGTCGAGGCTGGCCGTGGCGGTCAGCGTCACGGTGGCGCTCAGCCTGGCCGTCTTCCTCACCATCCTCGTCCTCCTCCTCGCCGACCTCTTCTGCGCACACCTCCGGCGCAAGCGGCTCCGCGCCGCGGCGTCCTGGCCTAATAAGCTTGGGATGTCGGCGACGTCCCCAGCGCACTTCGCCGACGACGCGTCGGTGGCGACGACGACGACCACCACCAAGGCGAACGACGCGCTGACCAGCACGCCGCCGTTCTACTACGCGCAGGGCGTGATGCACGCGCCCAACACCAAGGACCTCCTCCTCGCCATCCCCAAGCTGGAAGCCGCCGTGTGGAAGTGGTCCCCGGCGCGCCGCTCGTCGCCGTCGCGGTCGTCGGCGAGCTCCTCCTCGGCGGACGCCAGCCGCCTCATGTACATCTCCAACCCGGTGTACGAGCTGCAGGGCGGCCAGGGCCAGGCGGCGGCGCCGGGCGAAGGGGACGCGCCGTCGCCGTTTGGGATCACGGAGGAGGGGGAGGACGAAGAGGCAGGCGGGTTCTCGCCGCCGTTGTCGGCGATGAGGAAGCTCCCGCCGCTGGGCGTCGTGGCGTGTCCACCACCGGCGGCGCTGGGCTTTGCCGATGGCAGGCCGTCGCTGACGGTGACCGACCCCAACCGGGCCTCCTCCTCCTCGTCAAACTTCACCGGCCATTTCTTCTCGTCATGGTCATCGAAGTAACAAGAGACCATTAGATTAGCTAGCCTGTATGCAATGTAGTATGAGCGATGTACTCGTTCGCCAGAGCTTGATTTCATTCGTTTTTTTGCTCCGTTTCCTGAATCATATATTCTCTCGATCCTGCTAGTTTCTGCGGATTTCAATGTCCACTGAGCAATGGAAACTGTTAGCAGTAAAGCTTTGGGGATTAGGATGTCCCCATGTGTCAGTGACTCAAAGGCACACAAAGTCACCGTTTACAAAGGTAGAGGATCTCAATCCAAGCTTTGGGTGTGAAATCAATCTTCGCCAAATATTTTGTTCTCAAACTCATCAGCCTATACAAGGGACTTGGATTACAGGATTAGGAACATCTGAAGCAGATGATATTATCACTTGGTCAAGCACTTCCGCAGTGCATCGTGCAAAGTTCAATAGCGTCGGTTCAGTGCTTTGGTCGGTCGTTCAGAGCTTTTAGTCTGAGAACCGGTACATAGGGGACCCGTTGTGATCAGGCTGAAGCTGAAATCAGTGAACCAGGTCATGGTGTCAAAACCAAGAAACCTATTCCCTAAAATGAGCTTCCACTTTGTGACACAAATGTCCTCGAAACTTTGCAAAGCCATCGACTACACCCATTCCATTTGTGAATCTCTCAGGGACGAAGTGTGCCTTTCACAGCCAAGCCAACTCCAATGCCATTGGAACACACAAAAGCTACGCATGTGTTCGGTGAGCAACTTTGGTGAAGAGGGGGCAATGCACATCTTGGGGCCATCAAAAGGGCTAGCCTTACACAGGCCATAGCCATTGTCGCTTCGCGGATGCATACGAAAAGCCGTAACGTGTCATTATTCAACCGTATGAAAAGCCTGGCCGAATCAAGAACGAGCATGCTTGGCATTCGCTCGCAGCAAGGACTGACGCGTCACGCGCCCTGAGCCCTGGCCTGAACCAACCACCATCGCTAGCTAGGCCTCCAAGGCTCGGCTCCAATGCCCAGTCTTTTCTGCTCCGGCGTTTGTATCGTGCAGGCTTTCCCGGGCTTTCGGCAGCGGTGCTCCTGGTCTCGTCGCCCCTGCATCCCGCGCATGCATGCTCCGGCGTTTGGCATCTTCTCTCCGGGCGAACCTGTGCTTTGTTGCTTGCTTACGTTGTCAGCATCGCTGAATCACTGACCAAAACTTTACACAAAACAGTTGTGACTGACGAGTGACGACAAAGATCTTGTGCCCAACTGTATTTTTTTTTTCTGAACGGGATCTTGTGGCCATCGCTTATCCATTTTGGAGGGAACTCATTTGTCTTTTTTTTTTTTTTTGAGGAGAAGAGGGAACTCATTTGTCGAGGCGGATGAAGAATTTCCAATAGACAGAGACTGATGATGAATGCCGCAAGCTCACCAAGAATTTCCAAGAGATCAACAAATTGATTGATGGTCGATCGAATTGATTGACACGGGCCAGAAAAGAGGCGCAAGTGCAAGGCCTCTGTCCTAGCCCAAGGAAAATATATCTACACAGAAGCAGAGGCAGCCCAAAAATGGTGAATCTCCATGCGCGCAGCATCCGAGGCCCAAAAATGAGCCCGAACTGTCTGAGCGTTCCCCAACCCAAGAGCAGCGGGCGCCCGCCCGCGGCCGGCGTGCCCTAACCCGCCAAGCCGTTCAAAATCCGAAATCCCCTTTCTCTGCGGAGAAGAAATCCACTAGGTGGCGTTCGGTTCCCCCTCTAAAATCCCTCTAAACTTTATACCCCTTTAAAGTAAAAAGAATCTTACTATTTAGGGGTACTAAATAAAATTTAATTACAAAACCTTTCTGCATATGGGCGTTATTTTTCGAGACGAATCTAATGAGCCTAATTAATCAATGTTTTGACACAGTGATGCTACAGTAACCATCGTCTAATCGCCGCTTAATTACCCTCATTACGTTCGTCTCGCGAAATAGACGAGAGTCCTGGACTTAGTTTTGTAATTTGACTTTTGTTTAGTGCCGGCATTTTTGATGAGACAGCTACAGTAACTTTAGATGGCTCTAAAGTGCATCCGAACGGGGCCTTAGCGGCCACCGCCCCCGGCCCCGGCAATGGCGTCCGCCAACTTCCCCGTCGTCAACCTCGACGACGACGACGACGACGTCGTTCCCGCCACCCCTCCGTCATCCCGCAACCGCAAGCGCTCCCTCGGCTCCGGCTGCGGCTCCGCCTCCCCCGACCCCTTCTCGTCCTCCCCGCCCCTCCACAAGCGGCTGCAGCTCGCAGCGTCCGGCTCCGCCCCCATCGACCTCGATGACACCCCGCCCCCGCCGAGGCGGCAGCCTTCCTCGGCTCCCAAGCCGCCGCCTGTTCACGTGGTGGTCGACGACGACACGGGCCCCTCCCTCGTCCTCGACGACGACGTCGCCGAGACGCCAGATTCTGTCCTCGCGCGTATGGGCTTCTCCGAGACGCCGGAGTTGGATGGATCCCGCTCTATCGGCCCCGACACTATTGTTGCTGAGACCCCGGGCTTCACTTCTCCACGCTCGGGTCGGCCGCCTGCTGCGCATCGCTCGTCCTCTGCTGGGCTGGCGCACAAATCATCTGGTAAAATGTCTTAAACTTCTCCGTGCCTTCTGTTTGAGTCATCAAAAAAATGTGTGATCTCGTTAGGCCCAACAGCTTCGTTCATGGACGTTGATTTCTGGTAAGACATTGGTGGGATTAACTCCTTTTTCCCATTCCTTGCAGGAGGCTCTTCTGTTATATCTCTGGATAGTGATGATGACGACGACGACGAGTCGGATGAAGCACTTTACAAGGAGTTAGCCGAGTCACCAAGCGATACAACAGATCAGAATGATGGTAAGCTGAATGTGAACTGAAATTTGTCTATAACGCTGATATCTCCGAATAGGATCAGTGTAGATAGATCTCAAGTGATGCCCCATCACATTGATTATATATGTTATTGTTAGGCACAGCCAACTATGGACAGCCCCTTCACGCTGATTTGCCTTGTGAAGAATCTACTCCTGATACTGATGTTGGTACTGGGAAGAAGCGCCCCCAGGTATGTTAATGTCAGCAGTTTATGATCTCGTTTCGTCTTTAGGCAGAAGCAGATAAATAAACTATTGCTTCATTGCTTAAAGAGGAAAGAGCAAACCTCCTAGTTATCTGGTGTACTGATAAAGAGTATATACCTTAACATGGCTAATAACAGCAAAGTGACAAAAAATCATGTGTAATGTAGGGAGCAAAGAAACAGCAGAATGAAGAGGAAAAGTTAAACCGACAGGTATGGCCGAGTCACACGTCGAGAACAATATTGTTATTTCGTGCTCTGCAGACTATGAAGTTTAAGTTTAGGGATTCTTGCATTGTATAGGAAGCAAAGAGGCTAAAGGAGGAGGAAAAAGCCAGACGGGCCGAAGAAAGAAAGAAACAACAACAGGTTTGCTTCAAGGTGTTTTGCAG
The DNA here is from genome assembly GCA_012490785.1 of Eragrostis nindensis. Taxonomy (NCBI): domain Eukaryota; kingdom Viridiplantae; phylum Streptophyta; class Magnoliopsida; order Poales; family Poaceae; genus Eragrostis; species Eragrostis nindensis. The sequence goes on from JAAXCT010000418.1 coordinate 420,135, forward strand.
AATGGTATATAATCATGTGCATGCTAGATAATTTGATGCCATATTGCTTGTTTTCTAGGAAAATAAAGCTAGGAAAGCTGAGCTTGCAGAGAAGAAGAAGAAGGAGAAAGAAATTAGCAAGTGGGAATCAGGAAAATATGCTTTAGAATGTATTACCACCGTGATTGACACAAATGTTGTTGAGAGTGGCTCAGTTGGAGGTTTGTTAGACTATGCTGAATCTGGAGAAGATGCTTCAGAAAGTATTGCCGCATCAATTATCAAACAATTGATCATGATTTCTGTATTTCTTCCTCTGCTGAGACAACTGGCTTTTTTTCAAACAGGCATTCTTCTTAAAAGTTTGGGAGATAAGGGTTATAAGAAAAAGGTTACTGACAATCCAATTAAGAGATCAATTTTGTGGAAGATGGAAGTTCCTAATGATATTGCTTCGGAACTTTCCAGCCTGAATGATGGACGCGATATGGTCATGCGTTGTTTCCTTTGTTCACATTTTGCCTTTAGGTATTGTGTATTTTTCCCATAGTAATCACATATATCCTAAAGTGATATATCTTTCTGCAGACGCAAGCTTCGGTTATTGAACTGCCATACATTGCAATTGTGCTTCAAGCTGAGGAATTCTGTGATCTTGTAAACAAAGAATTATTCTTCAAAGATGTTCAAAATGTTCGTGCGAAGTATCCAACATACACTATTTGCTATGTCACTAATAGATTGATGAGCCACATCAGGAAAATGTTAGTTCCCTGAAATTTGAATTATCCATGTTTAACTGTTTTTTCCTCTTTCGATCTATACTTTATTTGCTGATTGTCTGATGCCTTTTTTCGGTTCCCTTTGCTGTTGTTTTTGCGTTTGTCTTTAATCTTAGTGCCTAAATTGAGACTATAACTCTGCTTCCCTAACTGGAAAGGTTTGTGTGAGAATAGTGTGGGGATGGAGAAAAACTTGCTTGAGTTATCATGCTATAACAGCCAACCTAGAAGGAGGGCTGTAGGAACTTTGCACTCATCATTCCAACCACCAAAGATAGTATTCTTTCTAATATTATGAACTTTCTTATATTATTAACTTGCTACTATTATTTGTATACCTAATCAGCCGGGCCTATCGGGTTTGGCTGGTGCTCATTGAGCACTTTTTGGCTGGCTGGTCCTAATGGAGAGCATGATAAACTCTGTAGTAGAAAATTTAACTTTCTATATCTGATCCTTCTAAAACTAAAATGTCCTCCTTTTATGATGTCAGTGATCAAACTCATTTTAAGAACAAGACAAGATGGACACCTCCGCCAGTGGAAAAGGTATGTTTCAATAGTATTATTTTTCCTAGACTTTTCTATCGTGGAATGTGTAACAACTTTTCTTTTTGTAGATCTTATGCAAATTGGCAACACACTATGATAATGTTCACTCAAGGCAGTGCGTGGACGAAGCTGAAGTTGCAGAGCATCTTATTGGTTTGACATATAGTCTTGCAACATGCAAATTCAGGCAAGTCACATCTACTCGGCTGAGGATCTGTAATTTTGTTGTGATTGTTTCTACTGAACTTAGAAAACTTGTAGTGCCTCTATAATTCTTTTGTGCGGACATATTTAAAATTTGAATGCTATTTGCTATCATTATTAGAAAATTATAGATACGCCTTAACTTGGGCAGCACTATGTGTAGGGTTGTCATTTTATTTGAAATACCCGCAAAGTAGCAAGGGTTGGCTTTGATGTTCTAGTTGTAACTGATCTTTTACACAACGAAAAACACCTGAATTCTCTGATGCACTGAAATCTTGAAGGCAGAATAGTAATTTGTTGTGACAATCGATGGTGTCAGAAGTAAAAGTAGAACTGTATATGGAGGGGATAATCACGAGTGGCATGTGTATATGTCTAGTAGTCTCATACTGGATAAACGGTCCCATCTGACATGTGCCGGTAACTGGCTTTTCATAGCTGATCAGGGAAGAAACAAGTATATTTCTTTTGAAATATTATTTGGTTTCCTAGGTAACAAATATTCATACATATATATGAGTGTTAAATGCATGAAGTTGATTCGGTGCCATGCCATTTATGTCATGCTTCCCTCAATATGATTCATTTTGTTAGCTTGACACCGTACTTTCATCAGATTGCACACAACCATCATCTGCGTAGAGTTTCAAATGTAAAAGGCTAAAAGTTTTCTTGTCCAGGACAGTAAAACTGGTTACAGCTGATTTTAGCATCTGGAGTTATTCTATGCTATACCAACTCAATTCACTTGCTAATTAGCTAATTTATGGGATAAAAATGGAAAAAAGGAGTCAAATCCTCCATCTATATTGAAGTCATAGCTTAGTATTTGTCTTTCTGTGCAAAGAAACAAATATAGAATACCTCTATCATCATAGTAGAGCATTTCCATTTTGACTTTAAATAATGCTTTTATGTAGTTTTGTACTCTTGTACTCGGTGATATTTCTTTGCCTAAAACAGTTTTTGATGTGTAAGTCTCCAATGCTTTTAAATGGTGGTGCAATATATAATACATGTTCTTATAGACTCTGACTTTGATACATACTTGGTTGAGAAATGTAGTTCTATTTATTGTGATTAGCATTGCCAACAATTGTTAATGTATGCCCTAATGGTTTCCACAGGCCACAATTGACATGGCTATCTGTAAATGCTAACGGTGCCGTTGTTCCTGACAATTTCATTGATAAGGCTCTGGCGAAGAAAAATACCTGGTAAGTTATGCTTAGAAGTATTCATGGAATCAGATATGTTACTAAAATGGAACGATCCCAGATCCCGCCTTCCACCCCCCCCCCCCCCCCCCCCCCCCAACCATTTTGCATGGTCTTACTTGCAATTTAGTTCTCACTTCAGTCTTTGTTGAATGGAATTTCGATTGTATTTCAAATATTTATTAAAAACAAATAAACAATACTGCTTTCCTGCACAATCTTTGATTTTCCTCCTATGGAGTCTGCACCCTTCCCTTTCTATTAGACTAGTAGTTACCTGACTTCTAGGTTCTGTTTGGAAGCAGGATCTGATTTGTGTTTGAAATATGCATTCTTCTGCTTATTTTGAAATAGAAAGCCGAGACATTTTTCAACAAAACTAGTCAACCTTTTCTTGTAGATGAACACCATGTCGTTGGCTTGAACTGCTGTTGATTTATTTCATGTGACAGGTTGAAATCTTTAATAGCAATTCCTGGCGTGCAAGCAAAGTGTGCTCTTGCCATCTGGAAGGAGTACCCCTGTATGCGATCCCTTCTGAATGTGTACATGGATCCCAGTAAAACTGTGAGTGTTGTCCTTTAGTTCCGAGGAGCACAAAATTTAGTCATTTGCCTGTTTGTGTTGTTAACTTGTCTCTTTCCCAGGTTACCGAGAAGGAACTTTTGCTTAGCGATTTGAAGTGGGAAGGTCCGCTCAGTAGCAAAAGGTTGGGACAAAAATGTTCTAGGAGAGTGTACAGAATGCTCATGGCAGAAAATGGAAACTTGTACACAGACACTGCTGAAACTGGGGCTTAGTGCTTACTCGTCTGGACCTTTGCCACTGACGTTTTACACATCCTCGTGATGGTCGACTGTATCATCCTTTTGTTGTAGGTAAGCTGTGATATGTCCATTCACGGATGCACTGTCAGGATGATGATTCAAGTAAACTCAACTGGTATTGAGTGCCGAACTGCTATGTTGCGCACTGGCATGTGCTGTGTATTTTGTTTAGCTCTGACGAGGATTCGACTGTATGGTTAAGATGTTTCAGATGTAATGTTAACTGGATGACAGGACATCTGCTTCCTAGTATTAAGTAGTAGCTAACAGTGCTTTTAAGCCTTTGCCGACAGTAGGGCTCCCTAAAAAACTTGCATATCATCAAAGTTTGGTACTGAAATATTGGTTTTCATGGTACAGCAAGCGTCCTGCATTTGTCCGTGTCGACGGTTTGATCTTAAGTACTGCCTCATGGACTCATGCTGCATCCGTGCATTGTACGATTACACGTAGTAATGCACTGAAAGATGCTGTTGCTATTTTACTGTCATGAAATGGGGTACCTAGTGCTGCTAGATTTACAGTAATTTAGCCTCGTGCATTGTCGGAATTCAGAACACTTCCTGGGAAGTACTGATGAAGGCGTCCAATGAATTGTTGCAAGCTTGCAGCTGCAGCACTGAACCCTGTCTATGGAATGGGGGAACGACGGACGGACACGGCCGCCTGGCAGGCAGCTGGTGCCGCGACCGGCTTGCTACGCTCGTCACGTCAGCTCAGGCAAGGCGATGTCAAGATGCTAACGATCAGATTCAGAGGCGTGATACCATTTTCCAGGTCTCCAAAAGCTAGAGTGATTCTGCTACGGTACCCGGGGCCGAAATGTGTACACATCAGTCAGTGAATAAAGAGCCGAAAGGAAGGGGAAATGTTTCGAGGAAATGCCAGAAAAAGGAGACGATAGGATGGAATTGATGCAAGGCCGTAACAACTGTTCATGAAATCCTGGTACCTTTAGTGTTCCGTTTGTGGACTAACAACAGGTGTACGTCCAAAAGGATAACATCACATGGAATTTTCCAAGCATTACAACGGCAAAAGAGCCAGAGGCCTAACTGATGTACCATCATTTACCTATAGCGAGAAAGAATCCTCTGATCTCTTAGGTTAGGTTTCCGGTGCCGTGTATTCCAAGCCGACATGTTCTTGCCTGCTGCGGGCCGGTGCGCGATTGCCGGAAAACTCCATTACCATCACATGCGGCATTTCTGAATGTGCTTGCACGGGAGTATCATCTGAATCAACGGAACCACCAGATTTTATGTTGCATAATCTACATGTGAGCAATGCCACGTTGTTGTCAAAGTATCTCGGGCACGCCGCCGGTGGGCCACCGCGCACGCACCCGATTTCTTAGGTCGCTATGATGAGGTCATGATGCAAATTCACAGGGGGGAGATATTAATTTACGTTATCCCCAGCTTTAGTTTGTGATGATGCCCAGTGGTCCATCGTTGATTATTGTAATACTCCTATATGGTAGATTCACCTACAGGGGTTTGTTAAGCTGCTGGAACTCGGAGGCGTGTTGGATCCCCATTGGCAGGCTGTGCGTGCTTGCTTGTGGTTTCTTGAGAAGAAGGCCTTCTCTGCCTGACGCCTGTGTACAGTTTACAAAAGCACAAGTCACCTCATCGCACGTCGCTGGACAGAAGAAAAGCGAAGAAAAATATCGTACTGTATGCCAAATGGATATACGGCATAGCAGTACAGACAGATGGCAGTGACCGGTGAACATTCTTTTACAGTGAAATGGCATACCTACTTGGCCTGTTGGCCATCACCTGCGATTCTGTATGAGACGAGACGAAGGGAAGTCACAACACAAGATACCGTCCCAAGCAACGAAAAGGAGTGTGCAAGGCATGGCCATGCGCACTGTAGCCATGTCCTTCTTGCTTGATCTGGAGTATCTACGAGAATGAGAGAGTCGCATTCACATGCTTCGCTAAAGAACCGTACGTATACCTACTTAGAGCAGTACCCATACGCCCGTAATTAACGTTGTCAAGGTTTCCATGTGCCTTTGCTTATACTACCAGGCGCCTCTCGTTGTCAGCGGTAGAGAGGAACAAAGCCAAGCTGAGCCCATGCCTGCGCATTGCTTGCCAACTCTGGGATACAGTAGTTGGGTGGTAGAACTGACCCCTGGGTTCATGGATAGTAGTGGATTAGTGCTACTAGTATGCTGTGTATTTTGGCCAGTATATAAATGAATGCCGCTCCTGTACACCACCGCAGATTTATCAACCGGTTCTTTCAACGTCACGTTTAAAACTTTGAACTTTCAAAAAGGTTGGTGCCTGCAGGTTTCTCCAAAGTCCTCCTCTTCTCGGTCATTATCATGGCGTGCAGCCGGGGTCCTGTATCGCGTCTGGTTTTGCAGGTCTGCCTAAACGGCAAGTGATCGATCGATGGAACGCAACTTTTTGAATTATAAACATTCTAGCGTGGGTCGCTGTTGCGTCATGGGTTGCGCGCGCGCGGGCATCAATGCGTGTCCGTCCTGATGTCGCAGCTAGCCAGCTAAAGATGAGGAGTTGTAGTTAAGTGATGGCCAGGTCCCCGGTTTGATTAGCTGCCTGTGGACTGTGTTGTTAGCTGTGGAGTTACAGGGAGCTATGATCAGTAGCCGGGTGGGCAGAGGCTAGGAGGGTTAGCCGAGTCTGTCTGAATTAAGTACTAATAAAATGGAGTGATGCAGAGGATGCCGTGCGTCTTTTCTTGGGTGCGCTGGCGCGTCGTGCTTGGCACAACAGACAGCTGGGGATGAAGAGAATCGCTGGCTCTGTTACGGTGATGCTGCTTGTGTTGTGTTGTGTTGTGTACTTGTCGGTGCGGATTTGGATTTTTTTTTTTTTTTTTTGATTGGGTGCGGATTTGGATTTGGTTGGCATGCAGCAGCGGTTTCGTGAGCCGGCGGGGCGCGCGCGGCGTGACGTTTCTTGCGTCGCGCCGCGTGCCAGGGCGAACGCCAACGCGGCCACCATCAGGTGATCACGAGCCTTGCGCTGATCCATTGCGAGACGGGGCGATGCATCTCCAGCGACAAGCAAGCAGGTGTGTAAACGAGGGAGGCACGCAGTACCATCACGATTACTGCGTCACGAGACTCTGCGTGATGCCATTAAGGTTAGGGTTTGGTCCACTCCACTCCGCGCTCGAACGGGACAAGATCCTCGCATCATTGGCCGCAGTTAACACACGATGTCCCGAGGTCGTGCGTGCCGACTTTTTATAAACATGATGAAGAAAGCAACACGGGAACAGACAAGCGACTTGGGGAGCACAAAGCCACAAACACGCACCGTGGATGGAAAACTAAAGACGCATGTTCCCGGTAATTTTACCCGTTGGCTCATGCGGTCATGCCATGCCGCCGTCGCAGCATCGGGAGCGGCGCAACAGGACCGTGGATCGGGGAGCAGCAGCAGCAGCTCGAGCCGTCCGCCCGCTGCAACCCTGTCGCCCTCCCTGCTCATGGCGCTCATGGCACACTGGCTACAGGCAGCCGGCCGGAAATAACGACGACGTGCTCGCTTCTCGCTGTCACACCCAGTTTTAAGGACAAAACTGAATGCATAACTATATGTGTGCCAGGATCAAGTTCCACACATATAGAGACAATAGTGAAGTAAACAGTATAACCAATGTCATTATTACATCGTTTCAGCGTATCATTATTACAATATCCGAATAAAATGTCTCATAAGACTAAATAACTCGACAGCGGAAGACACCAAACGCACAGGCAGTCGACTGGGAGACAGCACGCCTAGTATTCTTCATCGAAGTACTCCATGGCGCCTTCATCTTCTGAGCAGCATTTCAATGTAGAATGGGGAATAGCAAGTGTGAGTACATGTCGTACTCCGCAAGTGGGGGAAATAAATGACATGTAAGCTTAATAGAAGAAAGGCTATAACATGGTTCATTTGCATAAATGCCAACTATAACATAAGACACAGTTTATAAAGCAACCTACATTACTAGGTGTGTTGAGACTACCCATCAATTAAATTAAGTAAATTAAACCAAACTCCACACAGGAGACAGTCCACAGAGGACAACGGTTCACACAGGACCGTGAGGGAAAAGATCACCAAGATACATATGATTCACCCAGAAACCACCAAACCAACCAACACCCACTAATCGTGCGAAAGGGCCATGCCGCTCGTAACCGTGAGCACGGCTTTCATGAAAGTTTTACACTCTGCAGAGGTGGCACCACTTTACCCACAAGATAGAGATTCCCGTAGAGCCATTCCACTTCCGAGGTAGATGACCGGGGTTTCTCTACTAGCCTTTACAAAGAATGCTCCCAACAATGTAACTCGCTCATTAAGGATCCACAGCCGTACATAAGTGTTGGTTCACAGAAACCCACAGTTCACACAGGACCATGACTCAAGAGCCAACACCCCAGCTGCCCCCTCTGATGCCAGGCGGTTCCCAGGATCACAAAGCATCCCTTCCCCACTCTACCAATAGCGAGCACAAATTAAGAACACCCTAATTATTTGGCTAGCCTACCCATTATCAGTCTTGTGATGGCACTGTTGTCATGGTTACACGTCCCACGAACCGGTCCTTAGCTGATCCGAGCAAGAACTATTCTCAAACCAAATGTTCACCGAGAACCATCCAAACCATCCCCTTGCTCAGACCCTAGCTTCCCATGTTGCTAAACAAATTAGCAGATTAACACTTAGTTGAAGTATACCATTAGTCAAGATTAACATGATAAGGTGATTGACTCAACAGCAAGGCTAAGCAACAACTACCCAAAGACAACCACCACAAGCTAGGGTGACAAGGAATGATATGGAACAGGTAAAGTAGACACATAGGATTCAATATTAAACAAGCATGCATGTTTATAAAAGACACATTTAAAACATAGGTTCAGAATGGTCAAGGACACTTGCCTGTATCCCCTGCTGCTGCTTGCTCAAACTCTTGGTCTTGGAAGTTCTCAAACGGCTCCTCTTCTAATAACGGTGACATGCAAAGCACACATACACAAACAATAAGGAACAGTACACCAAACAGTACCAAACTGCTACAAAAACTATACCAAAAGATAGAGCTCGTTCTTACGATCACGTGAGCGCAAGAATCGCTAAAAACGGAGTTACGAGTAAAAAGTTATAAGCATTTGAAGTAGCAGGGTTTAAACTGTAAGATTAGCATTTCGAGAATTATTCTTATACTGAAAAAGATTGATTATGGCGTAAGCGTGACGTCGTGCTGATGCAATAATTCGAAAAGGGTTTAATTAAATCTGGAAAATCCATGGACTGGGTCCATGGCGCCCGTGGACCGGGACCGGACCGTGGTACCATGGGTCCACGGTGGACCGGACCTGGCCGCCGGCGAGCGGGACGGCGGCGCATCGCCGGAGCGCGGCCGGGACGGCGCTCCCGTGCGCCAAACCTCGTCGCGAGAGGCCGGGGAGCACGAGAAGATGACGCGGGACCCACCTAGGCGGTCGCGCGACGACGAGGAAGCCCGGAAGACGGTGGTCGACGGCGAGGAAGGGCGGCGAAGCTTCGGCGACGTCGAGGTGCGGCGTCGGGCTACGGAGCTCGTCGAGATCAGGCGGACGACGGGCGGTGTGGCACGTCGGTCCTCGGCGTCGGGTCAGCGGAGTCCGGGGCGTCGTCTTTGGGCGACTTCCCGAGCTCGGAATAGCGGCAATGGCGGCGGCGGCGCTAGGGTTTGGGGGTGGCGGTGAATGACGGCGAAACGGGCAAAAGGGTGAGCGGGAGGCGGCGTCGCGGCTTATAAAGAGGTCAGCAGGCGGGTCCGACTCGGACGTCGAGGGCGGCGCGGCGCGGCGTACGGGCGGCGGCGCGGGCCTGCGGGGCCGCGGCGGGCTCAGCGCGGGTGCGGGCGGGCTGGCGGCGCGAGCTGGGCTGCGGCGCGAGCGGGGCAGGCCGGAGGAAGAGATGGGCCGCGAGGTGAGGGAAAGAAGGCCGGCCCAGGCGATGGAGAGAAAAAGAAAAGGGAAAGGAAAAGAAAAGAGAAGTGGGCTGAGGGAGAATTCGGCCCAAAGCGCGGCTGGGAAAAACTTTCTTCTTTTCTATTTCGTTTTTCCTTTCCAAAATCTAACTAATTCGAAAACGAATTCTATTCGAAGTTTAAATACATTTTCCACCCAATAAACACCTACTGAAACTACTCCAGCATGAATGCAACAAACAATTATTTTATAACCTAAATTAATTTATTTAATTTAGAAAATAGTTCTTTTGCCTAGGAAAATGATAACACCCTAATTAAATTAAGGAAATTTTAAACTATTGCAAAAATGTGAAAATTAGGGTGTTACACTCGCGCTCTCTCTTTCTCTGCTCACCCAACCCAACCCGACCTGTCTGTCAAAGCAGGCAGCGAAATCGCAGTTACCGATGGCCCCAACCAACCAAATGCGTAGAAAAACCACCCACCCATGACCATCAACGAGCACCATGATGGAAGGAACACGGACACGGGCGCTTTGGCTTTGGGCTGGGTGGAAAAGAAGCCGAAACCGGCGTGAAACCGCGGCGAATTCACACGATCGTTTCCATCGACGTCATGATGATGATGATGGTCGCCGGCGCTGATCGACTGATCGTGCGCGCACTGTGCCGGGGATGTGAAATCCCAGTCAAGCAAAGCACCAACCCGGCGTTGGTCCGAGCAGAGCAGTGGCTGCGACTTGCGTGGCCGTACGCGAGGGACCTGTGCTGCTGATTCTGTCCGGACCTTCGTGTCGACGCCGACGCTCCCGTGCTTCGTCCAGGCAGGCACTACTACTAGCGTCGTGGGCTGGGGATAAAGCCACTCGCTTTCAACACGCACCGTTGCGGCAACGGAACAGGAACAGGATGCAGCGGGATAGTACTGCCAATGCAGATGCTTATAGATAAACAATCTGATGTGCTTTCAGTGATTCTGTGTGCTTTCAGTGATTCTGCTCGGCGTTGGCGCGTCGACGAGAGTGACTCCAGGTCAAACAATACAGGATGTCAAAGAACGGGGGGTCCCTCTCTCTGATGTCTGAACTTTGTTTCTGTCTCCGCTTGTACTGTCCTGCTCGCTTGATCGTTTCCGCCGCACGATGGTCGTTTTTGTTTTTTTTTTTTTTTTTTTTTTTTTTTTTTTTTTTTTTTTTTTTGCGAAAAGGGGGTGGGATTATATTAATCTGAAGAACAGTACAGCCCACTCCTTTTTACAGGAAACACCCTGACTAACTTTTACAGAAAAGACCCTGAAGAAAAGGAAATTACAACTAAGTCCCTTCTCTTCCAGAATCCTCCCGACAGCTCTTCTCGTCGCCGATCTCCACCGGCGCCGGCCACCGGCCCCCTCCTCCATCCCTGACCGCGGACTCCAAACATTGGAAACGCCGATTAGATAAACACGAAGAAGGCACTGCACCGGCCACCGCACCATCACCGGATCGAAGGAAGAAGACCAAGCTACCACCGCCCAGCAGAAAACAGCAACAAGAAGCAAAAGAACCGAGCCATCGCCGCCAACACATGACGGCAACAACCCAGCACAACCATCCACCATCGCCCGCATCGCCGGCGAGGGGAACAAAAGGCCCATCCACCCTTTCGCAAGAGGAAGGAAGGCAAAAGAGCTCCACATGGTCTCACCGGAGAACAAGCCGCCGCCGCCGACGACGAAGCCACCAGATCCACCAAGGGAGAGACAATAGACGGCCACCATCACCGCGAAGAATGACGGCGTCGTCAACCCTAACCCTAGCACAGAAAAGCCTAAACTACTAACTATACTAGAGCTAGAGGTGGCCGGACGGCAGCTCCACCGATCCCCTGACTCTCCGGCGCCTCACGGCCGCCGGTGAGGAAGGGGATCGAGGGGAGCCACCGCCGGAGCGAGTTCTCCTCTTTTTCGCCTCCTGGGAACTGTAGCAGGGGGGCGAGGGAGAGAAGAAAGAAAATGCCGCACGATGGTCGTTGATCCCCTGTGGGAGCAGTAATTGTCTGGTTGACTCGTTTCTTTATGCAAATGCATGGGCGATCATGTGTTGCAGGCGAGCTCAGGCTATCCGCACTCGTGTTCCTCTATATCCTTCCTCTAAAAGGAATATTCTGTCCTAGTCATCGAGATTCTCTCCTCTATACCAATTTCTTCCGCACCCATTCTTCCTCTATATCCTTCCTCTATCCCAATTACTACATATTTTATTCACCATCTCCAACCACCTTCCCCTCTCTCTTTCCTCACTTTTTTTCTTTTCTTTTCTTTTTAATCGCCACACCTCATCCGCCGGCCTCGCCGCCGCCTGCCTACACTACTTCACCGCATCTCCTTCCTCTGCTCTCAATCTCCGTTGGCCGTCGCTCGTCTGGCCTCCTCCCTCCGCCGGCGATGCCGCGCCGGAGGTCATCCCCGCTCGGCCCCGCCGCCGCTCCTCTGGCCGTGGCTCCGCGGCGCGTCCGCCATAGCCGGAGGTCCACGCCCGAGATCTGCAGCGGAGAAGGCGGAGGGGCCAGTGTCGGCGGGAGAGGGGCGGGCTCGCGTGGCTGGGGAAGGCGGAGCACGGCGGCGGCGCGTGCGTGGCTCAGCGGCGGCAGGGCGCGGCGCAGGTCAGCGGGGCGGGGCGGGCTGCGGCTTGGCTCGGCGGAGGCACGAACCAGAGGAGGAGGAAGGTCACGGTCTCGCATCCCATCCATCTGCTCTGCTGCGGCGGTGGCGGCCAAGAAACGCAGGAGCACAAGGTAAACGATGGAAAGAAGAAGAAAAGAGCGCTCGATTTCCAATCGATTTGTGCTTCCAATCGATTTGGGCTTCCATTTGTGCTTCGATTTGTCCGTCGATTTGTGCTTCCATTTGTGCTCCGACGACGGCGGCAGCTCCGACGACGGAGGGCGACAGGCGTGACGCGCGCGGGCTCAGCAACGCCATTTGGATTCGGTTCCTTCCGCTCGCGGAGGTTGATCTCGTGCGCTGGAGCTTGGGAGGGATGGCGCGGAAGCCGTCGGCGCACGGGCCCCACATGCCGATAGAGGGACTCCTCTGTTTCGCTACGAATGGCGGAAGCGGGTGCCTTCCGCTTCGATAGCGGAACGGTAGCGGAGCCCGGTGCAGCACCTTTTACGCTATCTGTTTACTGAAGGAACCGGTAGAGGAACCCAGTGCGGGTAGTCTCACAGGCAGGGAACAGACAGAGCTCACAGGCAGGGAACAGACAGATTAAAGCCAGATTCCGTGCCAAGTCACGCACTGTTTGATTGGAGGCTCAAGGTCACGGGTGCAGATAAGCAACCAGAGTGTTTTTTTTTCCCCTCCTTTTTCTCTGAAGATCGTGTTTTTCAGTTGAAAACAGTCGCCGTTTATCGATCTTCTTCTTCAAACTAAAGCACTGATTAGCTGATGGCTAGGGTTCGATCGAGTACAAAACTGATCATACGGTTTCAACTGAAGGACGATGAAAACTGTTCATACGGTTAGAGTCACAGGCTGCGAAACTTGGCTGCTGCGATGACTTTGCGGGCCCAGAAAGATGAAAATTGGCTCCATGAACTCGATGGTCACGAACTCGATGGTCAATGGCAGCTGCTCAAAACAATCCAACGACGATAAACCAAAACGACCCCTACCTTACTCTGTCCGGTTGCAGCTTTTACGCAGCGTCCATGACTGTAGCAAGCAGTAGTATAGGCCACGGAGGAAAAAAAAATACTAAAAGATTGAGCAAAAAACAAAAGCAGAACCCAGCAATTCAATGATGCCGATCAGAAAGATGCTTGGAAGAAAGTCACGTAAAGCCATGCATCATCACCTAAACACCTGCTGCGACCGGTAAACTAAGGGCGTGTTTGGATTGGGGCCACACTTGGCCACGCCACGCACCTTCTCGCCACAGAGTGTGGCATCGAAATTTCACGCCACAGCCGCCACACTCTCCTGCGCTATTTTCCTGTGCTTTTTTGCTGTGGCGTGTACTGCTATGGCTAGCAACCAAGCAGTTGCTTTTGTGCTGTGGCAGCCAAAACGTGGCGTGGCATTCGGAGGCCAGCAACCAAGCACTCCCTAAAGCACCGATTGGGGCGATACATATGTTTATGCTACTGGTATTGCGGATGCTTGCCTTTGAATGGCACCATCTTTGTTGCTGCCAGTCTATCCATGAGTGCTCGCTCGCCTACTCACTACTCACTCACTCATCATCTTCTTTACGTTTCCGCTAGGGAATGCATGGCAGCTCGGCGAGCACGGTGCTTTGTTCGTTCCTCGCTGTCACATGACTTTCTTCACCCCCTATCTCTCGAATTTTCCTGCATTTTTTCTGGGTGGGATTTTGTTGGTAACGGCTTGGAGTTTAGAAGCCAGTTTGGGCTGCATTTAGACGTCTTAATAAGCCGGCCTAATGGAATTAGACGCGAGAAGAATAATCCATGCATATGCTCCACGTTGTGCTTGCCTTTGTAATCATCACTTGCTTTCACAATGATATCTGAGCTGCTACCAGGAAATTTAATACCCTAGCAGTGACAATTATAGTAATGAAGAAAATCTTCCAGCACAAAGACAATTAGTACTGGTAGTGATAATTACAGAGACAACCTTCCATCTTTGAATTGGTCAGTACATACACATGCACGCGCAATGCAGAAGATGACGCTCCTATTTCGGTACAGTACATTGGCAGAACCACAGCAACATCCTCTCGTCTGATGATCGCAACTTCTGCGGAAAGAATTCGGTGAGGAGGTGGTGCACGAAAAAGGCGGCATTTAGATGAGGTTCTTTACGTAATTTAGCCCAAAGTGGCAAGATGAAAGGTGAAAGGGCAGGGAATCGTTCCCAAACGGAGAGAAACGAGAAAAGAAAAGCAATGGCAGGGCGCATTCCCACCCGTATATTCCCCCGGAAGTAGTACAGCTCAGGAGCTCCGTCAGAAAAGCAGCAAAGCACGCGCCGGGCGACAGGTAGGCATCAAAGATCACAACTTACTCCTTTCTTTTTTTTTTGTTAACCTGAAAAAACCGTGCGAAAATGGAGGGCGCCACTTCACGAAATGCCCATGAATAGCCTCTTTCTGTGCAGTTGAGCATCTGAACACGAACGCACTCCACCGCAAAGGAAAAAAAAAACAAAAAAACGAACGCACTATCTCAAATTTCAGGCTGAAAAAACAGTGGTGTGAAATGCTCTGTTCTTCAGGTGAAGATAATGCAAAACTATCTAATCGCTGCTGTTACTACTGTATCTTCCATTTGGGCGTTGGTTTCTCAAGATATATTATGATGGGGATGGCATCGTCGAAGTGGCACAAGCCATGCAAAGCACCATCCTCGGGTGCACCGCTCAAGACACGTATCAGCTTTTGACTTACTCCCATACTATACAACATCTCCATGATGGTGGCACGGGGGCCCCACGGTGTATGCGTATTCCGGCTGCGTGAGCCGCTGTGCTGCTGACGGACGAGGGTGATGGAAACTCCGAATCCAACACCATCCTTCGGTCACCAGCACGGGGTTTTTAATACGGTTTCAGACTGCTCCGGATTAGGACCACTACGTACTCATGAATTTCACGGGAAAAATATATTTAAAAATGCAGGAACAGCAACCATTTTCAAAAAGAGAGTGCAGGACAGGAACTGAAATGCTGGAAAGGGGGAGCTAATGACTTGCTTCCATGATTTTTTTGCATATAACAGGGAGCAGATCCTGGTTCCTGATTTTTCATGCATCAAACACTGCCTTGTTTCGCTGCAACAAGGCAAGATATGGTGCGTTTCAATAAAAAAAAAAAGGCAAGATATGGTGGCACCTCATATGAATCCCCTCGTTTTAAGCATTTCGCACCCGAATTTGTGCTTCTGCCGACCTGAGGAAAATTGAGACGCCACACCGCACAGAATGATTTCCTGCCGCGAAATGGCTTGTACTGGTAAACTTTACTAGCAGACTTTAATCAATCATCTAAAACTGCACGCAAGTTGATGTGTTAAATAAATAGTACTAGGGCCTTGATCTGAAATTTATTCCTACACACCTCACTTTCATATTTTTTCTCATGCGCTGACAAATGCGCGGTCATTACACAATCCAACTAACATATCTCATGACACTTGGGTTACACCCAGAGATATTCAATGCAAAGGATGCTCCAGCAAAGGAAAAAAAAAGGATATTCAATGCAAGGGATGAGCATAGCATGCCGCATGCAAAGGAAGAGATAGAGAGAGACCAGAGAGAAAGAGATATGCAAGGCTCCAAAAGAGGCAGGGCAGGAAGGTCATGTGAAAGACAACACGATACAGGCCTCTAATCTTTGGCCGTTCTTAAAGGAGGCTAATTCTAATGGGCAGCATTTAAAGGTTTTAGTGGGGGAGGAAAGGGATCCTTGCAAGACCCAGGCCAGAGTGCGAAAGTGAGAGAGGAGGCAGAAATTAAATAAATCCGAATTCAGCCAAACTTCTCTCTCTCCCACCTCCCTTACATCTTCTCATCACCACCCCCCACCCTCCTCCCTGTCTCCCTCTTGACAAATTTTCCTCCACCCATTCCCTTCCTGTTCTTCTCCACCCACTCCACCGATCTCTCTCTCTCTCTCTGAATTCAGTCCCGTCTTGCCCACCATCTCTGCATCTGTCTCTCCTGCAATCCGTTCTTGTTTCCTCCGTTTGCTGGGTTGGTTCTCTCTGTCCCTCCCTGGATAGAGAATCAAGAAACAGGAGGCAGGGAGGAAGAAAGAAGAGAAATCAGAACAAGATTGTTCTTTTGCTTGGATTGCGGTTCTTGCAAGTTGTTCGGGGCCTTTGGACCAGTTTCTGGTATGGCTTTTCTGCGTCTCTCTGCCAGTCTATTTCTGTTTTTGTTTTTCTCATCTTGTGTGTTGATTCTGCATGCCAAAACGTTCCATTTCGTTTGTTTTGAGTCCACGATTCCTTCGACATGTCTGTTTTCTTCTCGATGATTCCTTCGTGGTTCATGCCACCAGTAGTTCATCAATCTTAGGCGAGGCTTGTTATTGAACTGTCAAGAATTCATTTTTTTTTTCAGAAACAAAATTATCAACTTCCATATCTGAAACAAAACCATGCTTTGATTGGTGTGATACCGAGATGTGTTGGCTATTCTTGGTTCGGTTAAATTTCTTCCTCTGTTGGTTGTATTTCAATTTCCAAGATCAGAGAACCGATCTTTCTCTTTGAAACCGTGGATTGATACTTCTACCTTTTCCTCTTTATTTTTTTCTTCTTTTACTGCGTCCTTTTGCAAACCGATAGGAAAGGGAAATAAATGCAAAAAAAAAGAAAAAGATTATTTTTTTCGGCGGCCCCAGAATAATGGGCCCCATCCTGCATGCGGTCCATCTGTTTAGGTCGCAAGCATTGTACATTCACCGTGCTTTCACCCATTAAAATGCATGCATCAGCACAGCTTTTGCTTACAACAGCAACCCAAACCATCAAGTTTGGTGCATGCATTGCATACGCCACACCAAATGCGGTTCATGCCAAGAATGCTACGGTCAAATTAGTTGGTAATACTATTACTGTACTCTCATTAGTTGGTTGTTGTCTAATTGTAAAACCCAAACGAGTGCATTTACTTCCTGATAGCATGTAGTATCAGTCAAAATTCACAATGTTTTCGAGAGCAACTATTGGTGGTTAAATGTGTTTGCTTGGAGTCTTGGAGCATATTTTGTTGGCGAATCTTATCATTCAGAATTCCATCCATTTCAGATTCTATTTTCTTTTGTTCCTTTATAAAGGTTGAGCAGAAATGTCTTGCCAAAGTTTCTAATTTGCTACTTATTACATTTACAGGAAACTGAAACTACTGGAACGAACAACATCAGAGATGCTACGTCCACAGATCATTTGATATCTCGTTGCCGTACTTTGGACAGAATACCTTTAACAATGCAAGGGCGGAGAAATTCTGTCGAGCATTTCACTGATGTCTTTGGATTGGACATTCGATCCAGTTCAGGCAGCCCTGTCGTGGATCAACAGGCATATTGGAATAGTGTTCTTGGATCAGTAGAATCACAGAATCTTCATGGTTATCAGATGAACCACAGTGATGCCACCATTCCATATGGAAATGACGCACAACAGGATGGTACATTTCGTGGTTTCTGGGAGGCAGGCGAAGCTAGTTCAAGTGGCAGCGCACTAAACTATGGCAGTTCTAACAGTGTCAAAACAGAGCATCTTAACATCAATGGTGGCTTGAGGATTGGTGAAAGACAACCGGTAGCTGAAAATAACCTTTCTCTCGATGTGGATATAAACCTCAATGGCAATGCTAATGAATTATGCGGTCACAATTCAAATGTGAACTGTGCCTCTCAAGGCCCTGGGAATTATGGTGGCTATGATCGTAATGGCACAAATGCCCAGCCAACTGACTTGAGATTACATCCATACGGGACATTCCTATTTGGTTCAGAGCAAACAGATTCTTTCAGTTCGTTTAACCCAAATGAAAATCCTTTGGGTGATTTTTCACTAATGCCGGAAAGCATTGCTCAAAGACCAGGGAGTTCTCTTGACGGACGGCGACTAGCGTGCAAGAGGAAAAATCTTGATGGAGCCAATGGGCAGAGTTCAGCTGGTGCTAGCACTAGTGTTTCCCACAGGAACGATTTTTCTTTCCAAAACATTGCTTCTTCAAGTTACATTGCTGCCCCTGTCAGAAATTCATCCTCTCCAAATTGCTTGTTGGTTCCAAGTTCCATTGAGGATCAACCCCCTCTATATGGAACTGGTGCAGGACTTACACCTGCTAGCTATGGTTCTGGTGCAGGCATTAACAATGCTGGGAATTCGGAGAGAAGTTTCCGGCCAAGAACTACCACAGCTCACCAGATTGCTCCCAGTAGTGTATGGCCCTCTTCTAACACTATCAGGTTTTCAAACTCGTGGAACCTTCAGCCACCTCACCTGCCAAGCACATTTGATGAGTCACAAGAGGTTATTCCTGTGGTCAATAGCCTCAACTTGCATCAACATCCAGTAAATGTTCCTGGTGTTCCGCAAGCTGCAAACCATTTCACAGGTCATAGAGCGTCATCATCGAGAGCTGGCAGTTTGGAGAATAGAATTCTCGGTAGCGAAGAGGTTACTAGGAGGCATGTGCCTGCCAGCTTCTCTGATTTACTTCCCCCTGCATCAATAGAAATGAGGCGTCTGCTGCCTGAACCATCTAACTGGAGCTCTGATGGTCGAGGCACCGCAGTTTCTGGAAATGTGCCACCTGTATCAAGAGCTAATACCAATTCAACAGCAAATGCGCTGGCAGGATTTACTCAGCAAAACCTGCAGAGACGCCATCCTCGAAATTTATCCGAGGTACCTTTTGTCGCATATTTTGCATTTAGGTTTTCAGTTTGATTGCTCGTTTTGTTGACACTACAATCTGCAATATTTTATTTCCTTGTAGGAGATTGGTCGACTATCTGGAGCACTCCGTGCTCATCAGTCCCCACGCTTAAGGTCAGGATATCTGTTGGAGCGCGAGGGCGAAGGAGTTTGGGGTGTTCCTTTATCATTGAGGAGTAGAGAAGGGAGAAGGTTAATGGAGGTATGCTGATTGTTACTGTTCACTATTCAGTTCTTCATCTAACTTGTTAAGAACAATGTCTTTGTGCTTCCCTACTGTGTTACCGGAAACATTGAGAGAAGTTCCCCTCCCCAAGAAATGTGTCATTTCATTTCATTTATTCATGATCCTGTGTTTGATCTACGTAGTTCAACATTATACAAAAATCAGTACGGTTGTTAATTTGTTTACTCTTCAACAGATTCGGAATGCGCTTCAAATGATACAGAGAGGGGAGAATGTTAGACTGGAGGTCAGTGACTCCAGGCTCCATCTGAGTTTCTTAGCTCTATGGCCGTTATTATT
This sequence comes from Eragrostis nindensis, assembly GCA_012490785.1. Classification (NCBI taxonomy): domain Eukaryota; kingdom Viridiplantae; phylum Streptophyta; class Magnoliopsida; order Poales; family Poaceae; genus Eragrostis; species Eragrostis nindensis. The sequence goes on from JAAXCT010000418.1 coordinate 439,600, forward strand.
ATTTGATGTACCACCAAAATAAGTAAAATTTGAGAGGGTTCTTTGAGAAATTGTGTTTTCTTGGACTATTTTCTTGTTACTTATTACTGGTCAGTTGACACTATCGTACTTCAAAACATAGTAGTGTAGCCCTCTACCCTGTAATCTATGAAAGCAAAGTATTCAAAAGTATACAATGCACAAAACCTGTAATATAGAAAAACAGGGACAAGAAATATGGACTTCTCTGAGTTTGAACTAGACTACAGAAGCCCAGAACCAAAGTGCATTTATTTAGTGCCACTTGACTGTTCTTATAATATAATAATAACATGCAGAATTGACATGAATATACAACGAGAAATGCGTAGTAAAATTAAATCCATTGAAAATTTATTAGTTGTCCTTTAGTTTATTGATGCTTATTATTGAGATTTACTCCTTACATGTGTTGTATGTTTCGTGAGCAGTCTATTTTCTATGGAGGCATCGACATTCAAGACAGACACAGGGACATGCGCCTCGACATAGACAATATGTCTTATGAGGTTTGTTTCCTTTAAGAAGACATTACATGTATGTTTGCCAAGAAAAGAAAAATTCTAATCTTGGCGGCTGCTTTCTTTCAGGAGCTATTAGCATTGGAGGAAAGAATAGGAAATGTTAGTACTGGCCTCAGCGAGGAAGCAGTGACAAAGCTACTCAAGCAAAGGAAATTCTCATCGTGGAGATTAAAAGCATCATTGGACCCTGAGCCTTGCTGTATCTGCCAGGTATTGATCTGCTGCGACTATTAGAAAGTAGTACCTTTTCAGTTGGCTATACTTAATTCAGTCTGCAGCGTCGAGCAGCTTCAATGAATGATAAAATTACATATCCCAGTGACAATGGATCATGTTAACTAATCAGGCTTTAACTGTACTCCTATTGGAAAACAATGACATTCCGATCAGAGCGACAGTGCAAATTTGTACTGGCCATCCCGTGGGAACGTCATCATTATCCTTTTCTAACCGGAGGGAGTAGTTTATTGTTAGCCTGGACAATATTGTCAACTTTTGAATTTGTGGTGAATAAATGTTCTTTATCGCTTAAGATGCACGCTTTGTTTCTGTTTCTTTATAGTGTCAGGGCAATTTAATTCCACTACCGTCGAACTACTACTCAAACAACTACTAAGCTCTGATATGTTCTGGGATTCAAATGTTACTCTTAATTTGTAAGAGGAACCCTGCTATGAACACACTGACAGAACCTTGTAGCAGAAAACTTTGCTGAACGAAAGTAGATTGGAGAAACGCTTTGTTTTGCTAACATCTACCCTGAAGGGGATATATCCAATTGTTGACATCACCTTGTTTGTTTAATTTTGCAAATGCTTGAGTTTTGGGGAGCTGTACACTTACGTTTCTCTCTTTTTATCCAGGAGGAATTTGTCGATGGGGATGATCTTGGGCGACTGGACTGCGGGCACGACTTTCATGCTTGCTGTATCAAGCAATGGCTGGTGATGAAGAATCTGTGTCCCATCTGCAAGAATACCGCGCTGAAGACCTAAATTGGGACTACAGCGCGTTAGAGACACCAGTGTTCAAGTTATCTTACATTCGATCGCAAGATCATTTACCGATTCATATTATTGTGCTTTTTTGGTGGCGAAATTTTGCAACCGGGTAAGGAAAAAAAAAGATGGTCCTTGTAAACTGCTGTTGCAGTAAATAATCCCTGGAATCTGTCTCTCTGCATTCAGTTGAATATTCATGGCTGGTATAATGGATGTCGTAGGTTTAAACTTCAAAGAGGTCTCATGTTACCATCTCGTGCTGCTATTTTGCTTCCTCTGGTTTTTCATGTGGCGACGCAGATATGCATTGAAGCACATGCATGTTTTTTAAACAAGAATGTTGCTTGCATGCGGTTTGTTTGAGAAGGTCAACAGATAAGGCTTACCTTGCCACCCTGCTTGACTTTGTTTTTGATCTCATGCTTTCCTCGAAGATGTATTTGTTTCTTGCGGGTGACAGAAGCTGAGCAACAAACTCTGTGGACGTCGTCAGTGACTCGTTGTCCACCCATGAGACCATGATACAATCCAACCATGCAAGTCATTGGCTTTGCAGCGGCTGAGCTCACATGGACCGCAAACACATGGACCTCCCCAAGAAGACATGAGCGAGGTCGTAATCACAACTCCGAGTGATGGGTACCCCCAGCGCCTGACGCACCACAGCTGGGAAAAAGGACGCCCGCTTCGACGAGCCGTCCAGGCGACGTGTAGGCTTCCAAACGCGCCCTGAGTTCTCAGCCGGCAGGGAAGAAGACGCTCCATGGTCGAGCCTTGCTTACAGCAGTGGCATACTGGCATGTGCGAAGGAAGAGCCAAATCTTGCCCGAAAGGATGATTCCGTGAACGGAGAGCGAGATTCGTCGCCGGGCCTCTCCAGCCCATCCGCTGCTCGGCGGCTGCCTGTATCCCCTCCTCCCGCCGCCGGCGGCCAACGGGCGGGAGAACAGGAAGGAAAGAGAAGGAGTAATCCAGCAATTGACCATCCGCTGCTCAGTTGACCGGTCTGATCGGTGTCGAACCGCACACATCTGATCCAACGGCAGCGCGCGGCCCGCATTGCCGTTGACCGACCGTGCTCATATTTACAGAAAACCCCCTGAATTGGATGGCGATTATTGTCCGCGATCCACTTTTTACAAATACCCCCCTAAACTGGATCGTGATGAATAGTCGAATCCATATATTTACATAAACACCCCTATAATGGATCGCTATTAATAATCGCGATCCAATATTTACATAAACACCCCTAAAGTGATCGAACTTTTGCAGAAATCGCCCTGAACCGAGGCCCCTCCTCTGCCTTGCCTTCGGCGGGGACGGCGCCGCCGCTGCCGCCGATGGTGGATTCGCGTACGGCACCCTGAAGCCGACCAGACCACCCGGTCTCTCCTCTTCAGTGTCGGTCTTTTTTCTCTCGTCCTCTGGCCAGTGGCGACTCCGTCCCCTGCTTCTGCTTGTTTCTTTCCGGCGACAGACGGCATGCCGCAAAAGCCCGACACGCAGCTCTCGACGCTGTCGCTAGTCGCTCTCCATCTAGCCATCCAGGCGAATCGTCGTGGGGCTTCCTTCCTGGCCACACACACACACCGAACGTCCGCGCCGCGGCATTGGCGCGGTCGTGGAGCACGACGGGGTTTGATGGGCACCCCCGCGCGTCCGACGCCGCTAGGCACAACTGGCAACAGCGCGTCCGTTTCGGCGTGGCGGCTCGCGTCGGTCTCTGATGTATTCTCACCGCCAGGGTACCCGTCCGTCTCCGCACCTACATTCTCATCTCCTGTGACGTGTGAAGTGTGCTTGGTTCAGGCTTGACCTGCCCTAGACCTGCAGAATCCTGAAGCTTCCTTTCAGCTCTTTCTCAAGCTTGATCGACGTCCTGACTGAATGTAGCCGAGCACTGAAACAAGATTGAACATGTTCTGTTTCTCAGATTCAAAAACGCTAGCGCGGACGGAATTATTAATGGGCCTCATTTCTTAGAGGCTGGGCTCTGGTTCCTGAAAACTCCAATAGGCCCAATTTTGAAGGCAGGTATCTGTCTGACCGACAAGGGATCAGCGATTTTTTTGATCGAATGTCATGAGCAAAAACATGATGAATTTTGGGTGCGGTTGACGGGTGCCGTGTGAATGAGGCACCATTTCGATGCGTCGTCTCAGCAATAGCATCATCCAGATGATGATGGCTTTGCTGGTTTCGTGGAGGACTTGTTGGCTCTAATGGGGAGGCTGCCAAAAACGGGTGATGAGCGAAGTTGATGGCCAGAAAGAACAGCTGCACGTCCCCATCTTCCCCTTCCCTTTCCTTTGTGAAGGATCCAACCAAGTCTCGTCGTCTGGAATGGGGAACTTTGTTTGGATGGCAATAGTGGAGAATCTAAAACAGGATGATGGAACAGTTTGTTTGTGCTAATGTGTAAAACGCTAAAGCCTTTCTACCAAAATAGCATATCTATATAGTCCAAGGTCCAAGCTGGAGATCTGAAATGTCTCTCCGAAATAGTATGCGTCGGCCTTGTTTCAGTAGTCTGGGTAGAACAAGGCCCAAAACATTTTCGCAGATTAAAACCACGTAAAACTTGGAGTACTCCCTCCGATCCAATTGGGTTGATGTTCAGACAAAGTTTTTAGTTGAAATTTGAACTATGACTCTTGTACATTAAAAAAATACCAGTGAGCAAATAGCATGCATAGCGGTCCATGCTTCAGCGTTTTTTTTTTTCCTGTGTGGTGTTCAGAATTTTGCAGCTCCAGTCTATATCTTCTACGGGCCACATGCAGGGACCGACCCTACATGGTACCAAAACTCGTCACTGTTCACCGACGCTATCCATTGCGAAGGAGCAGAAACCGTGGGGGACACAGCGATGATGCACTTGCTTCCCTGTCGTCACTGCTCCTTCCTCCGGTCCATATTTCGCATTACTACCGGCATGTGCTCATAAAACCGCGTTAACCGCTAAACAACCATCTTCCGGTCCAGGCCCAGCAAGAAAAAAAATTCACTACAGTCGCCACAGCTACTGTCCGTGCACCGTCCGATCTGTTCCCATATCAGTCGTCTGCACGGCCAGATGTACGACGCCCAGTGAGATGGACGGCAGGCAGGCGCGCACGGCTACCAGTCAGGGGGCCCGCCCAACCCAGGACGACGGGATCCCGTTGAGATGCCGACGACTCGACTCGACTCGTGCGCTGCAGGTCCAGTCCAGTACTTGGCTGGGTCGTTGAGCTACAGAAAGTTGTTGGTACTTGTCATGCAAAACGCGATGGCGAGCGAGCGATCACACATGATCACCTTTTTTTCAAATGTGGTGGCCTAACACCCACCCACCCAACCCGACGCGACGCGATCGACCGCCCATGCAAATGCACCGGTGGTAGTAGTACTGGCACAGAACTGTTACGTGCTAGTACACCCACACCTCCTCCCTAATTCTCTATCTAATCACCACCTCATCGATCACACACAGTTAGATAGACAGGCATGGCTCACCACGACGTCCTCATCCATGATTGCACCCGCACTTGCCTGCACACGATGACGACGACGACGAAGAGGGGAGGAAACGGGGGCGGAGTGGTGCGGCGGGCGGCCGGCCTGACCTAACGCGGATTTGCGCACCAGCAGACAACTGGATTAAGCAAAGGCGGAAGGATTAGGCCGGCGAACAACTGGATCAAGCCGAGCCAATTGTAGATACTGAGCAGCAGTAAACAAAGCGCGAGCAGAGGGGATTCGAATTGATTAATCCAAGTAGTGGATACTACTAATCGCTGCTTGCTTATCTACTCGGAAACAAGGGGAGGGAGAAAGAGATGAGATGACTTGTTTTTCTTATCACTGTTACAGCTGTCCTTGTTGACATTTGGAAAGACCGCCACTTGTGGCCGCCTGCCTCCCTCCCTCCCTCCTCCGTCTCCGCCTCCCCAGTTCGTGCTTATCCAGAACGTATCGAAAAATCTCGCCGCCGCCGCTGCCGCCGATGGGGATGGACGAGGAGGTAGGTGAACGGATGAATGGATCCGGTGGTTGGTTGCGCTGGATCATGCGCGGAGACGGAGACGGCATGCTTGTTGCTGCTGCTGGCGTTGCGGCTTGACAAACCTCTTGCGGATGCTTGCATAGCTTCTTCACTCGGCGTCGGAGCTCTCCGGGCTTGGCGCACGGTTTAGATCCGGGTTCTTGGCGCGGCCGTTCCACGCCGCCGCACGCGGCTGCTGCTGCTGCTTCTTCTGCTCGTGCTCGTGCTGGTGGTGATGCTCGTCGCCGTGCACCAGCTGCAGCTGCGCGTGGTGGTGGTGGTGGTGGTGGTTGTGGTGCTTCCGCTCGCGGTGGTGCGGCGGCGCCACCATCATGCCCGTCTGGAGCGCGTCGACGCGCGAGCCCACCTCGATGGCCTTCTTCCGGATCGACGCGGCCGACAGCGTGCCGCCGTCCGCGTCGCGGGGCTCGCCGTCGCCGCCCTCGGCCAGCGCCAGCGCGGGGATCTCGTCGGGGAAGTTGAGCCGCGCCGACCGCCCGCGCAGGTAGAACACGGCCGTGTCGTAGGCGCGCGCCGCCGCCACGGGCGTGGCGTACGAGCCCAGCCAGATGCGCGTGCGCTTGTGCGGCTCCCGGATCTCCGCCACCCACTTGCCCCACTTGCGCATGCGCACGCCGCGGTACTGCCGCCGCGGCTGCAGCTGCTGCGACGCCAGCTGCGCCGCCGGGGTCATCGCCGCCTGCTCCTCCATCTTGACCGCGGCAGCCGCGGCCGCGGCCAGAGGCGCCATGGCTGCCGCCGCAGCTGCGGCCGCGGCCGCCGCCGACTCCTCGCTGGAAGAGCGGTACTCGCCCTGCATGAGCGCCAGACGCCAACCGAGCCGCCGCCTCCTCTGCTCCACCTGCTGCTCCCGCCTCCCTCTCTCTCTCTCCTCTCTGCTGTGCTGTGCGGCAGCAGCAGCAGTGGCTTTTGGCGCTGGCCTGGGTTTTCCGGCAATCTATTTGTTGGGTGGTATTTGTATTGGGATTTTGTGGGTGGGGGTGGTATGATTAGAGTCTGCTTGGGATAATCATAAAATAGCGCGGGCGGAAGGCGTCGACGGCAGCACTGTATTGTGCTGTTTGGAAGGGAGCCTCGGCGCCGCGCCCAAATTGTTAGGTCCACCGGCTAACTTGCATCCGGACGTCGGACAGCTCGATGTTATCCGGAATGGACGGCAACTGCGCAAACAATTGCAAGTACTATATGTTTTAGAAATGTTTATTAGCAAGCATTATTTCTCAAATACACAGTCGTGCAGCCAGCCAGCATCAAAATTATTTGTTACGCCATTGTTTGGTCATGAAAGGTCAATGTGTCTCATGTATGTATCATTATTGCCATGCAACCATCTAATACGCCACGGCATTTTCTTGTCAAAATGATGCTAGTATAGGTGTTTGGATCTAAACTCCTTGCATGACTATAATGTCATCACCACACGTAAATCGGATCACAATAAGCTTTAATTAACGACTAGCATCTTGTTAAAGGATTCTATAAGATTTGTTTGTTGTTTGAATTCTTCATTACCATTAAAATTATCTAGTTTTCTTTTTGTTTAGATTTGTTTTATTATTTATAGTCTCTTGTTTGAATAAAAAAGGGCATTTGATTATATTATTTTTAAGGACTATTTAAATTTAGCAATACGCTTTCTCTGTTTTTTTTATGACGTATGACTGCATTTTTTTAGCTCAAATCCTCGTCATGAACAAGATAACGGAGGGAGTATAGATCATTAAGTGTTTGGCAAATCAATCTAATTTTGGTTAAAAAAGAATACCACGAAAGCGAAAACGTTGGCAGTTTCCACACAAGCTTTATTTGCACAATTCTTGTAACATCTGAATAACAAGTCAAGATGATACGTTGTACAAAACGATTCTGGTGGATCCTGATCACTATCTCCTTGTCACAATCCACACTTCCTTCTCCGTCACCAACCCTCGAGCACACCTGTCGCCACATCGTAACCTCTGTTGACCTGGAGCAAGACTAGGCACCAGCAACCTGTAAAACTCGATTCGGTCACCTGCCACCTATACGTTTCACTCCAAAGACAACGCGTGACGGTTTGACCCACATTTGTGCATGCATGCAGGGCCAAAGAATGTGGCGGCTTGAGTCGAGACCATCGGAAACGTCCGTTCATACTACACCGATCGAGAAGCTCTCGTGCATGCTTTTGCGGTGTGAAATAAGCAGCTGGCTTGGATTTCAAGCTATGGAGTCGAAAGCCCCTTTATGCGCTAATAGTAACGTGACGGTGCCGATAATTGCCTCTTTTAGGTGGATGACTGGCCTCGGCGGCCGCCGCTTGGACATATGATTGCTGCTGCCGCATAGCTGGCCGGCCGGCTTTTCCTGTCCTGCAATCCAAACCCAAATCATGCAAATCTAAGCGCGAGCGAACTGCCCCCGGGAGATTCGAGCGCGGCCTGCCGGTTGGTGCAGTCGGCGCGCGTCCTCGTCGTCGGCATGCGCTGGGCGCGCGTAGTACGTGCAAAGTGCAAACGCCACACGTACGCTCGCTCGCTCCGCGGCGACGTGGCTGGGCGGTGGCGCCGACAGATGGATCAGCGGCGGCATGGCACAGCGACGGGCAACACGGGCTTGTCGCTAGCGCGCGGTCGCGGCTGCCCGGGGTGCGGAAAGCCGGGCTCTCTTGGCGTGGATGGATGGACCACACGGGACAGTGGTCGAGCTCGATCGATAGGTGGACAATAACGTTGTACTCCTACGGGCTAGCTAGGTGGCTCGGCCTCGATGCCGCGAGCTAGCTGGTGGTACGAGTTTTGCGGGGCAACGGTCCGGTTGATCGATCGGTGCGGCCAATAGCAACAGTCTAGGCAGCTGTTCCGGTCGAGAAAAGACGCGCGAGCGAGCGGCGGCCCGCGGGAAAGAGGCTTTCTCGTGGGGGTTTTGCCGTGGCGGATGCCAGCAGCAAATGCTCGCGCTTGCTTTCTTGAGGATCTAGCGTGCGGACCTAAAACCGAATGGATGACAGTGAGCGAGCGTTTCTTTTTGAGCAATGTGAGCGAGCGTTTCCTCCACACGCCAAACGGTCACTTGACGTTCCCGCTGACGATTTTCGACCGGCAGTAAACCTGTACTACCATGACGTTTTTACTGAAATCAAATGGCGCCGACGGTGCAGGACAAGCGAAGCGCACCACTGTTGTGGAATGGAGTAGCCTTTTGCACAAGCCAACGAATGAGATAATGATTAACAGTACCTGTACGTGCCGTAGTACTTCCTCCGGCTGGGATTACGAGTGGACAGGAAAACTAATCACTCAATCATTTGACTAATCCCGCGATCACCAGCATCCGCATTAAAAACTGAGGCGCCAGTACTACTAGGACGTGTCGCCTCGAGTCGGTAGCCTTCCAGTGCTGTGCACCTCCTGTACTTGCAGCAGAGGGTTCGCTCATCAACTGGTCATCGCACTGGTACGGCGCAGCAGATGAGATGAGGCAGGGACAGGAGGAGGCGGACAAGCGACGCGAGCCGTGCGTTTGGTGCGCGTACTAATTTGGCCAACCCCCACCCACCCGCAGCCGCAGCCGCACCGGCACCGCGCGCCGACATGACGCCGACGTGGACGTGCCCCCCCTCGTCCACGGAATCCACCACCCACTCGTCGTCCGTCCATCCCGCTTCACCCTAATCCGGACGCGGGACGTCAATTTCGCTTGCCAGCGACGGCATCGCCTGCCTCATCGCCCATTATCTACTCCTCCCTTAATCATTCACGCTAATGACGTCCGCGCCACAGGGTTAGCACCGGCTAACCACGTCCCATCCTTTTTAGTATTGTCGCGTCGTCGCCCTCCACGTCGGTGCGCCATGGGCCATGGCTGCCACGGCAGGGCGCTGCCTGACGCGTGGACCACGGTGTGGCGTGGTGGAAGGCGTTAACTGCTCGGTCGGCGGGCTGGGGGGACGGAACGGAACGGAACGGACGGCCCGGATGCGTTGCAGCGTTGGCGTGGTGGTCGGTGGAGCGGCGGCGGCTAGAGTGGACGGCGCGGCAACGTGTTGAGCTGGCATTGGTGGAGGAATCCTCCGCCTCCGTCAGTCCGTCCACGGGTGGGAGGTAGGTGGTGTGCCCCAACCAATTTCTCTCTTTCTCTCTCTCGGGTGCATGGGGGCAAGTGGAGTTCTGTTACGAATAGCGCAGCGGCCGCAACGACTTCCAGTTCATCAATGATGTCGGTGGCGTCTGCATTTACACGGCCCGCGTTTTTGGCTGGCGCAACCAGAGCTGGCGTCACGCCCTGCCCTGCCCTGCCCTGCCCTGCCCTGCCCTGATCTCTTCCTTTTCTTCTCTTTTCGCTGTAGAAAGAAAACAGATCCGGTTCAAAACGAGTAACTACTGGTATGAGCAAGATACTTTACCTGATTCAATTCAATTGATTTGGTCCCGGACAGGTAACACCAAGAAAGTTCGTTCCATTGTTTGGCTGCTCTGTCTGTCTGCATCCGATCTGAAAGAGGGAACGCTGCCCGTGTTGAATTCAAATTAATGCGGCGGTCGGAGGAGGGACTCTCTGGCGCGCCATGTCCATGGAACGAACTGAACGAGCGAGCGAACAGGTCGGTGAGCTAATCAATTTCAACATGCGGCGCCGGGCTGTTTATTCTAATTGCACCATCCAGCGCCTCAAGCAATAACTAACCCGGGCCAGGGGTCCGGACTCCGGAGGCATGCGCTTGGAGTCTTGCACCTAACCCGGATCGAGGGAGCACGTAGCGCCAAGCCGGGCCAGCCAGCCGGCCACCTGCCTGCCTGCCTTGGCAGCTGATGGATGATCAGAAAGGCCGGCCGCACGGGCAAATACGTAAAAAAGAAAAAAGATTATTGGCCGGAGCAAAAGAGGAGGAGGCGAGAGCGACGTGTTGTTGGCAGTGCTCCGTAGTACTTACTGTGCGATGCAAGCAATGGCGCGGCAATTATGCGTATCTTAAGTACTCCAGCTTTGGTGGTTATCTAGTATCTCAGGGAGGAGGAGGTCAGAAGTGAGGGCAGCAGCAGCAGGCAAGCTAGCGGGGCTTGCGACAGGGACGGAGGAAGCAGTGGTGGGGCGTGGAGGCTGTTGCTATCTTATCTGTGGCGCCCAGTCAATAAACAAAGCCAGCCAGCCGCGGGCGCGCGGGGGTGGAGTAACGAGGAATACAACGAGGCGTCCGTCGGTTGTTCACTTGTCCCGCCTTTAGGTTTTCTTTATTTACGTGCGTGATGAGAGGCACTTGCGCCTTTTTAAAAACGGAACCAAAAACACGGAATCATTTGCTCAATCACTTTTTTAATCTACTCGTAGAGACGGGGAGCGAGGTGGAGTGGAGGTGGCGACCGGGCGGGCCGGGGACAGAGGAGTGGATAATGCTCGCGCCCTGGAATTCCACTGCCGACGCGACCCGGGCCGCGGCCACCGCCGGCAGTTGGACGGTTCTCTTCTCTCCCATGCTCCAGCGTGATTAAACAAGCGTCAAGTGGAGCCTCGTTTGGTTTCTGGTGCTAGTGCGCGGCCGTGGCGCGCGCGTGCATGCACTGGCCCTAGTGCCGTGCCTCGCCTCGCTATCCGGCTCCAGTGTTCCGTCCGTTGTTGCTTCCGATTCCGCCTTGTTGGCCTGCACGCCACGCGCCGGCCGGCCGCGACGTCGCTAGCTGCCGCCGACCCCAGCGCGCCGGCAAGGAGCGGGACCACGCCGCCCGCTTGCCCTGCCGAGATTTCGGAGAATCTCTCCCTCCCGCGTTTTGGACACTTTCATTTCCTTGGGACGACGGCCTACTACGTCCGCGCGCAACTCGGGAAAGCGCACCGCTGGTTCTGCTACTTTTCCCGCCAGGTTTCGGTTCGTTCAGAATTTTCAGACTTCAAATTAACTAACGACGGGCTCACTCGAGCAATTGCACTTAGTTAGCACGAACGCAAGCATGTGACGCAGCGCAGGGGGTTTCGTCGTTCCTGAAATATGCTTTGCCGGCGGCCGGCCCGTTCATGGGCCACCAGGTCCCATGCATGGTGTGTGATGGTCGACCACACCTGACAAGTTGTTCCTCTTTTCTGGGCTAATCATTGTTCATTTGCTTCAAAAGGAGGAAACCCAACCCAGGCCACCACGTCCAGCGACGCCGCGCCAGCATGGACGCGCGACGCGACGAGCCAAAAGAAACAAGCCGCGCTCCGCCCGCGCGTCAGCCGTAGCAGGGTGTTTGCAAATTGATTGACTGCTCATGATTTGTTCGTGGACGTTGTTGCAAAAGCAGGCACCGTCACCGCGCCGAGGTGGAGGACCACGGTCCACACGAACGAATGAACGAACGAGCAGGTCTCACGCTCTTTTCTTTCCCCACCGTCTTTCCAGCCAGGTTCCGCTGCTAGCTACGTTACGTGCCGGTGCGCCGGCCCGTCTTCCTTGCAGGCACAGCAATCTCTTGCTACTTGCGGGGCAGTTGTACTTGCGTTTATAAGGGACGTCAGATCAGATTGCCATGCCCGCATCTCTTGTTTGTTTGTTTGTTCGTTCGTTTGAGATGTCTGCGAGGAGCATCTTCAACTTGCTGTCCTTGTTTTGTTACCCTTAATTTGGCCATGGATGCTGCTGAGCTATTACACTACTACTTTTTTGGATAATTCAGTCCCTGAATAAAGATCCATCTGTGTAAATTCCTGATGGAGTGCCTGGCACCACCTGCTGTCTGATGCAGATTTGACACTGCTGGATCTTGACCACTGAGACCTCCATGCGCGATGCAGCACAACAGTGGCGGCAGGCAAAATAAAAATAAATAGATTTTTTTTGAGAATCAAATAAAAATAAATAGATAGTGGCAAAAATGATGTTCCCGTCTTGTCTAGGCCCATGTCAGTCACCGCATTTGGGCCCGTAATGAGCCCAGTATATGGATAAAGAAGTTGGGCCTAGAGTAGCATAGCATTCATAAGTGTTCTCCTTCCGGCCTATTGTATGGAGTGCTCGTGGCCCGGCACTTGTTTCAGTTCAGGCCCAGTCCATTATACTGTTGCATCTTTCAGAACCTATTCGTCGTCACTGTCCACGAACATAAACGCCATGTACTTTTGACCCAGTACTCGATCAAGGTTATTCATTCGACCAGTAGCTGGTCAAAGTTCAGAGACCAAATTAGTTCATGGCTGGTCAGCGTTCCATCAGGGCCCAACCCATCAGGCCATCAAAAGTATAGTTACAGTGGAGCTAACTATTCCAGCATCTCCGACCGGCGATCGCTCCTCCGAAATGCAAGACCACATACATTCCCCTTTCTTTCCTACTGTGCAGGTGATGCCTCAAGGCGCGGCTAGTAATGACCGGAAGACGATGAAAACGACATTGCCGGTCGCTTGTTGCTGCTAGCTCAACTGTTGTTCCCCCACCAATCACAGCGAGACGGGACGTCTCGGCCAGCTAAATTAATAGTGCATGCCTGGTTGCTTGTTCTTGTTGGGTCCATTCAGTCCCTCCTGGAATCATGGTCATGGAGGAGGCTACCATCAGAAGCCGTGGCTACGTACTGGAAAAAGGCTCCGTCTGGTTCTTCGTTCATGCCCTGCATTTCTGCGTTTGCACCCATTTCATCAAGCCCAAATTCATCCCTCCGCGGTGTGCGTGATGGTACGTATTTTGGTCTGTGAGTGCAGATCAGTGCGCATTGGTCATCTATCTCAGTCAAACTAGCCACGAATGCTGGCCGTGCCTTTCTGAACTTTTACGGTGATCATCAAGCAGAGTACGGATACGGATAAGAAAAACTTCGGCATTACCCGGATCTAATATATGAAGGCAGCAAAGATGAGCTTATCGACTGACGAGGATGTTTAACAATAGACAAAGCCAGCGCGGGTTGATAGTTCCAAGGCGCTAGGTAGCCCAGTTGTACGATGTTTCTATTTGTGGATACCATGTGCCAGCAACCCAGTACACAAGAACACAGAGCTATGTACCGACAGCCTCATAGCTAGCTAGGGGCACAAAACAAGCGGCAAGTGGCAATGCTACTGCCAATCGTTAGTAACGACTGATGTGTGACTATATGTTATTGTAAAATGAATAATCAAGTCTTACTGCTACTGCTACTAGTACGCTACGAACAAGAGCAACAACACTTTGCCTGTTGTTGACAGTAAATCACAAAGACCCATGTTTTTTTTTTCAGACGTGGCTGGCATGCCGTATATGCGTCTGCATGCATGCATGCATGTTGCATGATGCTCCGACATTGTGTTCCAGGATTTTACTAACAGAAACAGACGCATTAACGTGTCCAGCTCCGTGATCTTGACCACGAGCGAGTCACTGTACGTTTGGCTCGCTATGGTAAAAGGACGGTTAACCGACCGATGTAGCTGTGCTGGTAGCCTGGTAGTACGTAGTACTACGAGCGGAGCACATGTATACGTGACGGTACGTACAAATCACCTGACTGAATACTGAAGCACAGGCGCGCGCACGACTACGGTGCAGAACCCCACTGAGACACTTGTCTCCGGAGGCTCCAAAACGTACGTACCTGCATGCCTCGTGACCTGAGCGTGTGTCTTTACCCTGTCGTATATATATGTACCCACTTTAATAACTGCGTACACACGACGCTGTTTATTACTACACGTTCGCTTCGTCACTGTACCCATACGTCTGTAAGAACCCGATTCTGTCTTGACACCGAACTTGATTGCAGCTAAGTGCAGGTGCAACAGTATACAGATGTGCGCTGCATCCTGCGTAATCAGATCGGATCTAAGGCGCGCGAGCAACAAATAGCACTGTTCTCGTAACCATAAGTTGTACCAAGGTTCAATGCAGTACAAACACTGCACATAGCTCTCATTTTCAGCTGTTCTGGGTGGCATGAATCAACAGGCAGATTAATAAATCGTCCGGTACAACTGGCCGAACTGTTTGATGCACATCCATCGCGCGCACCAGAATTCCCAACCAATCTCTCGATCGACGACGACGGCGTCTTCTGGTCACCTCCGGGTTTCAAAACGTGACACGAGCGTGCCTGAAATTTGAACGCCAGAACGTTTTTCCAGCTTTACAGTTTCAGTCTTTTGGCCCCGCACCGATTCCATGTGTCCATCCAAACAAACTTTGGCTGCTGCATGCATGCCTGCACCCGTTGTTTTCCTCTCGCTCGATCCGTTTCCGTGAATCATCTGCGCATGATGATACCACGTCTGAAACTTGCTGTTTTCTGACTAGCCATGACAGGCAGGCGCTTGTCGCCTTGCTTGACAGATGCAGGCGGGGCACGAAAATCTCCGGCCGATGTGGAGGGAATCATCAAACGGACCAGTGCAGGCGGCTGCAGTCTTGCAGAGAGAAGAGACTCCCAAAAGGCACTTGCGTCGATCGATCTCAATGGCCGGAGCATACATTCAACAGGCTGGCGGCCAGTGCCCTGGTAAGCGAGGAAAAAGAAGGTAAAGGCCAAGCGATCCTCTTTCTTGTGGAGCAGCCTCGAAGGGGTAGAAAACAAGAGGAACAACACAATCAGTGACAAGGATAAAAGAGGCAACCAATGAAAGGTGACTCGACACTTGGATGCAGCTTTGCAGCAGCAGATACCTCTTGTTTTACTCGTTCCTGGCGAATGGGCGCGCAGTCCTCTTTTTTTTTTTTTACCAGTCAATTTTGATCGTGTCATCATACATGGGAGTACTGGACGGCAACTTTTGTTGCAGGTGATGGTGGCGCAGCAAGCAAGCAGCACTGTGCGCCTGCGATAACTCACATGTGGTACTAACACAGATGCATGCGCATCGGAGGCTGTCTGTGCCGCATCTGGTCCCTATCTGATCTGCCTCCGGAAAGGAAATTCTGCTTCTCCCCTTCTGAAGCCATGTTGGATGGTTGGTGTTTGCCTTGCTAGTAATAGTAGCAGTAACTCTGATCAAGCTCGGCACATGGCTATTAAAAGCATGATTTGTGCTCATTGTTAAGGAGTGGAAAAGGGACATGCTGGCTGCGGGCTGCCCATGTCCTGTGTCCTTTGCTCTGTTTGTTGATGAAGCTGCAACTGTTGTGTTGTCCTTCAAGTTTCATGGTCTCAACCACCACCTCATCTGATGGAAGATAGTATGATGCAAGCTACCCCCAAACCTTTCAATTCAAAGGCTCCCAGTTTTGTTTTTCCGGAGAAATCAAAGAGGGGCATGATCCATGATAGTTTGAGCCCTCATAGCTAGTTTTCTTTCACATGTGCTGACCCGTCGCCACCACAGCCGGCTGTCACCGCGTCATTACTGTAGCAGTGCCAAGTTAGGTCTCGATTAGACGGGCCGTTAGGTCTCGATTAGACTGGCCGGGTTGCTAATTTGGTGGCCACCGATTGGCCCAACCCCTTTCCGTTTCGGTGCCGGGAAAGCAACGCGATGCGATGCCCACTGCCGAAAAAGGAAAGCATTTAACGCCTAAATTGACCGGCCAGCTCATCACCGTAGCAGTGCAGCGAAATTACATTTGGGACCAGACCAGATGCTGTCCCCGTTGGGCGTTGGCACTCAAGAGGTTTTTAGGACGTCGTTGTTACTGCAGCTAGCTAAGCTGAACCGATCAGATTTTTCGGGACTAATTAACTCGCGGCACTATCATTATCTTTGTGATTTTACGCATCAAGATAGTAATATCTTTCTCTTAGCCTACCGTAGATAGACACGAAAAGGTGTAGTACTTGTGTGCGTGACTTGACTGCTAACTGCCCCTACTTGACAATTCGCATTTGTTCTGCCACTGCTAATCTTTTGCCATTTGGTGGTGCCTTCCGCTTTCGTTCGTTGGGTTCTAGACGTGGGCTACACTCTGCTGCTAACTTTGGAATGGAACAAAAAAATATTGCAACAGAGCGTGTAAAATAACACGCAAGGCCACTTCAGCTCGCGGACCATCATCCATAATCGATGCCTGTCTGTTTCTTATCCCTGCTTTTGTTATGCCATCACGCACGGAACAAACTCGATCATCAAAAAGAAATAATAGCTGCTAGCAGCTGCCTGTCCTGGCCCGATTTAATAATTAACGATGGAAAAGGAAAAGGCGGTGAGGATATTGTATTTTGTTCATCCAACGTATGAAGTGGTCGAACACCCTCTGCGGGCAGGCAGGCAGCCACGAGGCCCCTGGGAATTAACAATGCCCTCAACTTGCCAGAAACGAGCAGTAGACCGTGGCGTTGTTTAATCGCCTCACTAGCTTGTGTTTCCCGTAATAGTAGTAGTGGCGCAAATCTGGCGATGATTTCTAGCTCGGATAAAGAAAGCGTCCAGTTGCATGCGGCTGCTTTGTGTGGAATAAAAATAGCAAGGTGCGTGGTGGTCTGTTGGTGTCCCGTTGGTGGGTTTCGCTTACGCGCCTTGCCTTTCTCGGTGTCTGATGATGGATCAGCAGAAAGCACACAAAAGCCTGCGTGCCTAACCCTGATTGCAAGCCTGCTTTGCTGGCCCTACATACGTCGGACGCTTCACGTCACGGGTCTTGCTCGATCCATCTCACAATTAAAGTTCGTACTATAGCTAAGAATGGTCAGCCCTGCCAAAGAACACAACGTGATGTGCAGATGCAGACATCGCTCAATAAAACGCATGGATCGATCCCTGCTAAGGAACACCCAACTGGAATAGATCTAGAGGCATCGTAACCAACCCCTGTTTTGGAAGATACTTTGTGCAGTAGCAGACCTGTAAGCTGGACTTAGCCGAACCGGACCAAACCCTAGATGCCATACCACTTGCGACTTGCGATCGAGCTGATTAATCTGTTCATCGACTTTAATTTGACGTGAGCTTGAGAAATTATAGTGCGGCATCTAGCTAGATATCTAAGGCTACATTTATGCGTGTGCGTGTGTGTACATGTTTGGAGTAGGACTTCGTCGTAGTTGGGGTCTCGGAGACGTCGCTGTTGTCCGCTCCCAGTTTTCAACGGACCAATCCAACTCGGCATCCATGCACGCAAGTGTGAGACTGAGCCATGGTGGTTTCCTTATTCGTGCGTACGTGCCGGTGCTGCCTCACCTTTTCCTTTTTCTACTGCCATGGAGATGCACATGTGCTGCAAGCTCGCAATTGGGCAAGGACCGCGTTCCAACAGTAGCATCCTGTTGCAGCTACACAGCATGCTGCATGCTTCGATTTGATGGCCTTCCTCTTGGCATCTCTTCTCTGTCCTAATTAACATGCATGCATGGGTTTTGGCTGTCTAACATGGATTCTTTCCAGGCATCTCCATTAAGGTCTTTTGGATAGGATGAAAAGGTGTTTATTTCGTAGTACTCACATTTCATCAAGCATTAGTACTTAAGAGATGCTTGCACATGACTAATTAACCACCTAGTACTAAAAGGCTCTTGCACTGAAGATTTTATACGAGTGCTCCATGATGTGGCTGTACTTATGCACGTGTGTAAGCAACTTGGCATTGAAGGTGCCGTAACTAGTTCAATCTGACTGTCTAATTAATACACGCTAGTACCTGTCAATTTCTTCATTAGTGAGCAAATTGAATCAACTGAACCTGGCCTAGAACATCTAGCCAGTACTGAAATGGTGACAGGACATGGAAATTTGCAGTCGAGATCGCTCTTTATTATTTAGTTAGCACTAGCAGGCAAGAAGCTTTGGTCAACAACAGAAAGGTCATGGGCACTGTTGCGCAGTCCTGTGCGTACGCATCTTTTAGTCTTCAGCCCTACTACAATTGCACCGCAACTTTTGGACTTGGATAGGCGAGAATATTCGTACTAGAAAAAAAATCTCACCGTTAGTACGGGATGCATAGCCATCCAGCCCCAACTCAATCGAAATACAGTTTTTTGTTTTTCTTTTGAAAGGGTACTACTTGTTACAGTTGATTTGGCATGAGATGCGATGCCCTTATTGGAGAGTCAACATGTGCATGCATATGGCGCGTCGGAAGTCGGAATAGTTCCATGTTTATTTTGTTGTCACTTGTCTTAGTTTTTGTCCAGACAAAAGTATGGTAAAATGTTCCTTGTACTGGGCTACATGCAATACAATATATACTAGGTAAACGAAACTAGACGGTGCACTTGCGCACCTGCACAGTATAATAATATCCTTGATCACATTACTTTTTTTTAGTTCTTTTAGTTAAGAAAGTGGCCATAGTGTCTCCATTTAAAACTTGAAGGAAGCAATTCTCCTAAGGACGAAGAATAATATATATGCACCATTCCATTTCTTATGCAAAAAATATTTTAATATCAACTTAAATTGATGGAAGACAAGTTTTTGTTGTTTGGGTCCACAATTCCACATCATTCAAAGTTTTGAAGGTAACACAAATTTTTGGCAGCTAAAATTAGTAACATCCTGTTGGAAAAAATGCAATAGCTATATATTCCTTGTGATCGACAAATAGGAGAGACTGCATTTGCTTCGAGAGTGAGTGCGTGATCTTGACGACGCTCAGCTGTCACGGCTCAACCGTTCCCGGGGGCAGACAAGGCCGGCATCAACAGTGAGATCGAAGTGACAAGCAGAGGAGGCACGTCCTGAACTTTTTTCTTACCAAGGCATGTGCAGCGATCGTCCTTGTGAAGTGTGATGCCTGTCAACTGTCATTGCCAAACCCCAAAAGGCATGAGACGAGCCAACACTGCGTTCCGAATCTGTCGCCGCCCGCCATGAGATGCGAGTTCAAACCATTGCAGATGAACGGGAACGCGCAAACAAATATCGAGGGGTCGTCGCCGCTTTCCATTTGCAACACTGCACATCATCCATGGTTATGGCTTTTCTGTTGCGGACATACAGAGGCTGAAATTATAAAATTCCATTTTTTCTAATGAAACATCATGGTTATGATCTACTAGATAGTAGTTGCTATGCCCTGGTCATCTGTCCGTGCGTCCGGCCACGCCATAAACAACTTACCGTGTGCTTGGCTAGCCATTGGGTGGGCTACGACTTCGCCATCTTAATTTCCCTAGCTGGTACGACAAGTATGCTAGCTTTAGATACAGATACGGGACAGATTTCATGAAAACCACATCTAATGGCAAGCGTCTCCACGAGTCCTTTGAAGCAAAATAATGCATTCCTCATCGCGTATCGCTGGAACAACGACACTGCAGACAGGTCTAACAAACAGTTACGATCCACAGATACAGATACGGGAGAGATCGATCGATTGTCACTGATCATGTCGCGGTTTCAACGGGCATGAATGAGACACGCACGTTTTCAGCTACAGCAGCCGCCATGAGCTCCTCTAATTTTCTGCTGCGTCCACCAATGGCGTTTCGGCATGTAAACCCCTCCAAAAACGGAAACTTTTGTGCGACCTGTCGCGAGGAGACCTACCCGTTAGGCGCTAGATATCTGCACCCTACATTTCGTCCGTCCTTCGCTATATCGCTGTCGCACGGCGAGACTACGATTACAACTAGCATCTCGAGTCCGGGTCCAACACTGTTGGGTTGCTAACAAAGTAACCAGCGAGCGTCCTGTTCCAATTAGTCGGCGCGTCAGGAAACTTGGAACCGAGTACCATGCAAGGGTACCAGGATTACTTGGAACTTTGGGGCCATCTCTAAAGTACCCCATGCAAAGACTTTGACTTGTTGGCTTTGATAGACTATAGCCGTCATGCATGCTTGCATGATCAAGTCTTGTTGTTTGTCCGGAGGGATCATCCATCGTCTCTTGACCGCTGATGGCTCACCGTGCCTGACCGACAGGCAGCTAAAATGGAATCATCAGAAGCATAAAGTTCTAGATGGGCTCTCTCTTTTCTCTGCTTGGAGAAAATCACACATTTTGTGCTCCACACGCAACAATCAGTTAGGAGTAGCATTGAAATGTTGAAAAATGAATTATGTTACGAGGAAGTTCTTTTATTAGGTGTGATAACTGATTCAAAGAACATCTGGTTTCAGTTCACGCAAAACACAAGTCGTGCCGTATGATTCTGAAATCTGAATATTTGAAGCTGAAGTTCCAATTTTTACTGGGAAGGGATCAGCGAGAACGTGTAGTTGCCACTGTTGAAGTTCCAAGCAGACTCGTACTACGTTGGAAATTTCTCCGATTTGGTTGCTGCTCAGCTTACTACTACTCCATACAATTCGGTTCGTGACGTGTGTTGAACTGATGTCAGATGAACAGTGCACTACCCTAGCTAGGTCCCTCTACCGTTTTCCACACGGCGATTCTGTTCGTTCGTGTGGCCGAAATGCCTTGCGGCAAAGAACGACCCAACGAAACATGCTGTGGTGTGGTAAAGTAGATAAAGACATTCCCTCCATGTTGGAGGCAGAACTTGGGTATTTTGGAGGAATTCTGGATGGATTGATTGGCATTATGAGTCGTGAGCTAGTTAACTAGTCTAGGTTCAACTCCTCTCTTCAATAATTTGGCGATTTGACCCTGGGTGCTTCATAATTTGGTGATTTTGTGGCCATCTCATGCTTCGGTTATATGTTGTCCTGGTTACCACTTGCGTGAACCTTGCTCCGTCTACGTTTTAGTGAGTCCCTTAGTAGTTCATCCGTCTCAGAATTTAAGCATTTCTGGATTTGGTCAAAGTCAAGTTTCTTTAGCTTTGATCGGGTCAATAACAAAAAAAAATATAACACTTCACTATATATAATTGATGTTGTTAATATATATTGTTGGTCAAAGTTAAAATTGTTTGACTTTCAACAAACCTAGAAATACTTATATTATGGGACGCAGACAGTATAATAAACATATGTCTCTCCTTACAAATCTGAGTCTTTTTTACTCTTTCTTAATATTCGAGGTAAGTACTGCTGGTTTTTCATGGACTCTTGTTATGTGCAAAACCTGACATGTTCCTTTTAAAAAAATATTTGCCATATCTAAAAGCATTTCATTTTCTCAACTGGCCATACAGTTTTGCTACTAGCTCCTGGCATCAACATTTACAGCCCTGCTGAGCTGCGGGATCGAATCAGTCGGCACCGTTTTACTGTGGCTAACCTAGTTCTAACCTAGTTACCTACGAAAAGATCTTTGGTCCCGGTCAAAGTCTCGCGTGTTTGGAGCTGAAGACGGCGAAAGAGAAAAAAGAAGGGGAAGCAGTGAACATGTGAGTTGCTGCTGTCACCGACGCGCGCGCACCTTAGGACACGATCCCAGCGGACGAAAAGGAGAAGGCAGCAGCATGGTGTGGTTTGCTATGCTTGACGAGACGAGTTAAGGTTGTTGCCCGCGCTAAGTAACACGTTTCCTTTTGTTTACTGCAAACAACAAAAGCTCCAGCCGAGGCGATGTGTGGTGAGTGGTGGCCGATGCCCCGGAAGGCAGCAGCTGGGCAGCGTCTCTCTCTCTCTCTCTTGTTATAACGGCGCACGCAGCAGCTAAGCGCGGCTCGGCTTTCCCTCTTCCCCGACGGAGCAGAGGAGGGAGGGCCAGGAGCAGAGGCATCGCACAACAATATGTTCCATGCTGCTGCTCAAATTAGTGGTAAGTTGCAGCAGCGGCAACCTTACCTCCCGCTAGCAGCTAGCTCCCACCCCACCCGCCTTTTCTCTCCTCCTCTGCTCTCCTAGGTTGGGAGAGTCTTTGCCAAGGGGATAGCAAAAGAGAAAGTACTTGCATACCCCAACAAGGCAGCATCGGCTGCTTTTTGCCGCCTTCTCTCATCTCCTCTCTCTCCCTCTCCTCTCCTCTCCTCTTTTGCCTGGGGTCCGTTTCTTCTTCATCATCTATCATCGGTGGAGTGCGAGGCAAGAAGGGGACCGAAGCGACCTAGCCTTTCTTTGACTCCCTCAATCAGCGAAGCCATGTGGGATCTCAATGACTCGCCGGCCGCCGAGCCCACGCCGGCGCTGTCCCCGTCGGCTGACGACTCCGGCGCGTCCTCCTCGTCAGCGGCCGCGCTCGTCGAAGACGCCGACGACGCGGACGCCGTCGTCACGCGCCAGTTCTTCCCGACCCCGCCCGCAGCCGCCGGCGCCGGCGCCTCGACCATCGCGCGCGCGGGATGGCTCCGCCTGGCCGCCGCGGCCCCGCCGCCCGCCGCCGGCAACGTCGCCCCGGCCGGCGGCCCCGCTGCTGCCGCTGCGGCTTCCGCGGCGGCGTCGAAGAAGAGCCGGCGCGGGCCGCGGTCGCGCAGCTCGCAGTACCGCGGCGTGACGTTCTACCGGCGGACGGGGCGGTGGGAGTCGCACATATGGTAAGTTCCGTTATTTCCTTTCTGGAACGGGGGCTGGAGCTCCGCCAGCCAATCCAATCCAAGGAGGTTAGGAGGAGGAGGGGAGAGAGAAAGCCCCGCTCGCGAGCAAGCGGACGGATTCCTCTTGTTTTGGGCATTTCTTGCCTCTGCTCCTTTTGCCTTTCATAGCAACATCTTATCAAACTTATTCTTACCGCCTGTTACCGTCTGTCCTCTCTTCTCTCTCCCCCCGTGCTTGCTTTTGTGCAATGCAGGGATTGTGGCAAGCAGGTCTATTTGGGTAAGTTTCATTCATGTCCATCTTGTCCATGCCCATACTTGGGACTGCTACGCGTTCGCGCCCTTCCTTTTACGATGAATCGCCCAACCCAATCTCACAATGGCTTGTGTCGGCTTGCTTGCAGGCGGATTTGACACCGCTCATGCGGCGGCTCGGTAAGCTTCGATCACTGACTCCCATGCGCGGTTCTCCGCCAATAGCAATTCGCCGCCAAATTCTCATCTTTGTTTGTTTACCTGACCTGACCTGACCAATCTCAGGGCGTACGATCGGGCGGCGATCAAGTTCCGCGGCGTGGAGGCCGACATCAATTTCAGCTTGGAGGATTACGAGGATGACATGAAGCAGGTGCGAACCTACTACTAACACTTGTACTACTAGGATCGATCAAAGAGGAAACCAAGAGGAAGGAAGGATTCTGATTATTAACGTTTTGATCCACCCACCAGCAGATGGGCAACCTGAGCAAGGAGGAGTTCGTCCACGTGCTCCGGCGGCAGAGCACGGGCTTCCCCCGGGGCAGCTCCAAGTACAGAGGCGTCACGCTCCACAAGTGCGGGAGGTGGGAGGCGCGCATGGGCCAGTTCCTCGGCAAGAAGTATGCATCATGCCTCGCTCTTCCTCCCAACTCCTCCTCTTTCCCCATCGGCGCCGATCCCTGTATCGATCGGCAGCTGTTCGTTCCCCTGTCGTTGCTCTCGCTCCATCTCATGGCTGTCATTTCCGGTCCGCGTCACTGCAGGTACGTCTACTTGGGCCTGTTCGACACCGAGGAGGAAGCCGCCAGGTAAAATTATTGCGCCGCACTGTTGGCCAAGCTAGCTTTGGTTTTGGTTGGGCGGTGAGAGTCAAGTGATTGACGCCTCGTGTCTGTGGGATTGTCGCGGTGTACAGGGCCTACGACCGTGCGGCCATCAAGTGCAACGGCAAGGACGCGGTCACAAACTTCGATCCCAGCATTTACGCCGAGGAGCTGGAGCCGCCGGCCTCGGGTCCGTCGCTCGTCGCGCCTTTCCCCGATTCATACGTTCTGTAGTACGTTCACCGTCGAGTCTCAATTCTCACTGTGCGTGCTTGCAGCGGCGGCGCCCGGCGACGAGCACAACCTGGACCTGTCGCTGGGGAGCTCGGCGGGGAGCAAGAGGGGCAGCCTCGACGGCGGCGGCGGCGGCGACGAGGATATGAGCTCGGACCAGCGCGTGCCCATGGCGTTCGACCTGGACTGGCAGACGGCCGCGGCGAGGAGCACCAAAGCCAAGGTCAGTTCAGTTCAGTTACATTCTGCAGCAACCGTACGAGATCATATATAAAAAATGCGGAGTAGTAATATGTTTTCATTGATTGGGTAGCAGTTCGATCAGAACTCGAAGCAACCCCAGATGCCTCCAGCCTCCTCCCACCAGCTGCCGTTCAGCCCCAGGCATCATCACCAAGTGGGTACTCTGCTCTTACTTGGGAGTCTGAAAAACGTTTCTCCTCGTTCCATGTTCCTCGGTCGCCGCGAACTAACACTTTTGTTTGTTGCAAATTGCGGCAGTTCCTGAGCAGCGGAGGCGGCGATCCGGGGACAGCGGGAGGCCTGTCCCTGACGATCGGCGGCGGCGGAGGCGGGCACTGGCCTCCCCACCTGCAGCAGCAGAGGCTGCCGCACGGCTGGGGCGCTGCTACGACGATGACGACGACCTGGCCAACGCCGCCGCCGCCGTACCCGCCGTCACCGACCACCGCCGCCGCCGCAACCGCCACGGCAGCTGCAGCATCATCACGATTCCCACCCTACGTTACGACGCCGCCAGCCCCGAGCTGGGTGCAGAAGAACGGGTTCCACTCCCTGACCAGACCCACCTAGAAACACCATCACACACGCCAAAGGAGTGTCAGTCATTTGAAGAGAGAACGATTCCTCAACCTTCGTTCCTTCGACGATTGTTACTGGATGCGATTCTTCTTCTTTCCCTTTACTACTATCTTTTTTCCTTTCTTTCTTTCTTTCTCTGCTTCTTGATTGATTGGGCGACAGAGACGGATTCGAGGACGGATGGGCATGTAAGTGCGGAGCTCCCTAGAAGATGGCGAGTGATTGCCAAGCGTCGCCTCAACTCGAGCAGTGTATCTTTTGGCGCCTGCCTTTCCCTTTGCGCCATTGGCCAGCAACGATGACATATTGGGTGTCGCCGTCACTGCACATTTTGTTTGGTCTCATGTTGCATCACTCGCCCGCTGCATGATGGCCGTGGTTGGGAAATTTGCTCCGTCCACTTCCGGAAATCTGTCGGCATTGCCCCTAGTAAATTTCTATCTTAATATGTGTGGTCTATGTTGAGCCTTCGTTTTCAACCTAGTATCGTCGGGTATCTGTCGGCATCCGTCATCCGATGTTGATATGGCCTAGTCTAATAACATGCTTAATCGTGTGATACATTGCACCTATCATTTAAGCGTGCTCATGATTTACCACTCCATGACAGCAAAATATTGCTAAAAGGGATCGGTAATACAGCACCATACAACTTTAAACGCACAAAAAAAAATGCATGTTGATTTAGACATGAAGCTTAATAGTGTCGCCTACAACATCTAGTTATTGTTAGTACTACTATTAATTGATTCGAAGCATTTCCCTGTCATTACTAGTATGAAAAAAAAAAGGCTGCTGCAATGAATAGTGGCACATATATGCATTTGTTCTTGATCAATAACTTTCCACATCCTTGGATACGCTATAAAATGTGTTGGCTATACATGCACCCCCTTCAAGGAGAGCAACAGTACCCCCAGCCAAGTGGCCGTAACATTTTGCTCGAGAAAGGGGATTCCTCGTTTCTAATTCGGGCAACGCAATAATTGAAGGGTGAAGAAGAAGAGAGTAGGGAGAGGGAGGAAGGGGGCCCAGGCCTGGAGGAGCGTGCATGCCGGTCTTTGCAAAAGTGGGCTGGGCCAGGATCCTAAAGCCTGGCGCGGTAAAGCTGATTCCAGTAACTGGCTTTGGGCATCGGTTAATGTGGAGGCCTCCTCCTCCTGTGCCGTGTGTCGTCGCTCTCCCTCCTCCTCGGGCCTCCGAATCAGTTCGCGCTCTGTCTGATCATCATCATCGTTCAGTGTCCAGGCCTGCTGCAACCGTGATTATTGCAGCCAGCAGCACTCGACCGTCCCCTTCCCTGATCGATCGATCTGCTTGTTCATTGATGCTCGCACTTGCTTGGTTTCTCCTTCCGGCGAAGGCTCCTTACTGGACGCCAGGGAAACGATACCATCTGGTGCAATCGATCGTTTCCATGCTCGTTCTAGGTGCTTTACCGATCGCCAGGTTCTTCCCTGAAATTTCGTGCTGCCTGTATGTTTGAGGAAATCCCTGAAAATTGCGCGCGTCGTTTCTGCCGGGATGAGGACGAGTCCGGAGTTATTATTGGTCGCGTTCGATCAGCATCTTTTTTGTGCATGGTAGGGACGTCCGGCCGAAGAAGCAACCATCAAACGCATTCCGAGACGCGCAAGTCGCCTGGCTTTTCTGGTGTAAGGAACGATCGGAACAGACGTGATATGATGGCGATTGGCGAGGTTCCTGGCTGCATGTACATATGAAGTCGACTGTGAGTGTCCGTTAAGAGGTCAGCAATGGCGGACGCAATGGTCGAACTGCTGACTGTCTTCAGCAGTACGCGTACCGGTCGGTAGAAGGAATATAATGTCTAGCTTTAATTTTGCAGTTAGCGCGAAATGGTCGTGACTAATTAAGCAACTGGGTCAGCTTGCATGCACTGCTCCTTCTCCTGCATATATGAGTGACCGGTCAGCAATAGCGGGAACGGAACATGCCGCTGATGGATTATCGATGGTCAGCAGAACGTACGTATGAGCGGAGAAATGTCTGGGTTTCTTTAACTTGCCGAACTAGCGAAATGGTCGTGCGTGACTAATCGACTGATGGGTGCGTGTTGAATTCCTCGTCAAATATTATATCTTCTCGGCCGGTCGGCCAACGACAACGGTTATTCGTTCCGTCGCTTGCATATATACGCGGTGCTCCTCTGAGTGTGCATACGTGTGGGCGCGAGCCGGCGGCGGTCGGCGGGCAGTCTCGCTCGTGACCCCGGCCCGGCCAGTGGCGTACATAGCAGTAGTACTAGGTCATTAGATCGAGTAGCAGCAATCAAGTGCGCGGCACTGTGCGCGGCGCTTTCGCGCATGATCGAAAGATGCTAAATAATGCACCATCGATCGACATCATGGATCGCGAATAGGGAGGGCATCGATCATCGATGCTTCCGCTGGACGGGACGCGCCAAAAGTCTGCTTTAATTCGCGCCATCACTTCGTACGTAGTACATTTGTATATATAGCTCCATCGATCATCGGCTGTAGATGTAGGCCCGATCGAGCAGCGTGAAAGAGAAAGTAGGCCGGGGGCCGTGGGTGGGTTAGAGCAACTCCAGCAGTTCCCCTAAAATCCATGCATCAAATTCATGTATAGGGAAAGCATCAAATCCATTTTCAGGATTTGATGCATGGCCGCTCCAGCAGTTTCCCTAAACACCATCCCCTTCTCGTGGGTCCCACCATGCCCTGTCATCATTGCTCCTTTCCCCTTCCCTTCTCTCTCCCTAAGTAATTTCGTCGAGCACTTGATGCCTGGCAGCTCGCGAGCTCCGACTCCGACAGCGTCTCCGTCGAGGACCCGGACCATGCGACCGCGGACGCCGCCGACGTGCTGGCGCCGCGCCGTCTCTCCGAGGACCTCGCCGTTGCCTTCCGCTGCCCCGGCGACCTCGGATTCCTCGCTGACACAAGCGTCGTCGCGGCTCTCGACGCAGCAGGTCGTCGTGCCGCGCGGGGAGGTGGGCGACGCTCAAGCACGGGATGCCGGAGGTGGCGTGCGCGGCGGCCACCATGGGTGGCGGCGCTCCCAGGGACTCGGGCCGGGCCCTCATCTTCATCCGCGTCAGGGAGCGCGGCGTCTATGCTGCCCCACCAGTTCGCAACTCCATCTCTGGCACGGGGAGGACGAGGAGCCGCACCTTGGGAAGCTTGTTGTGCACACGGACGTCACGTCGCGTTGCGCCGGGAAGCCCAGCAGGTGGAGCCCGACACCGGGAAGACGATGCGCCGCCGCGCACCGGGACGACGACAGCTGGGGACGGCGGCGACGCTCAATCACTGGAGCCGGGGAAGAAGCTTCTGTTTGGGTGGAGGGAAGGCAACGCGCCGACCGAATCGAGTCGCTGCAGCGGGTGGAGGGCGCACGCCGGCGGCCGAGCTCCCTTGCTTGCCTGCTCCAAATCCATGGCGGCGGGGCTCCCCTGCTTCAAGTCCATGGGCGGCGGGTTCGAACCGGGTGAAGGATGAGAGGGGCACGGCCATCAGGGGGCCGGGGGAGGGCAGGCGGCGGTGCTCCGGTGGGTGGCAGGTGGCGGCGCTCCGGCGGGAAGGCGAGTTGGCGCGGGTCGCGCGCGAGCGGGAAGGATCGGAAGGGGAAAAACGGTTGGCGCATGTGGTAGTTGGAGTAGGGGAGAGGAGAGAGATTCCCTCTATTCAGGGGATGGAAGGGAAGATTTGATGCATGGAGTAAAAGAGGGAATGGGATAGGGGAACTGCTGGAGCTGTTTTTTTGCCCTCTCATGCATCAAATGGTAGTTATTTTAGGATAGAGGAGAGGAAAGGGGAACTGCTGGAGTTGCTCTTATACATCCATCTCTCCGGCAGTCAGGGTGTAAAAACTGGTAGCCGGCCGGTCCGGCCGGGAGGAAGAAGAACACAGCAGCGTGAAAGCGACTGATCGGCCGTGTCCGTTGCTCGATAAACGTACCGGTCCATGAGCCGAAAGGAAACCTCCTCATGTAGTCATGTGTATGTGCATTTGCGTAACATGGACGAGGCCCATAACGACACGGTACACATGGGCGAAGGAAAAGGAAAGCACAGAGGTGGACGCCGATCGACGCGTGCGTACAGCAGGCCAGCAAGCAAGCGCTGTTCATCGATCTACTAAGCTACAGTGGTCGGTAGTACTATATATACCGATGCAGCAGATCGATTGAGAGCAATGGCGCACACCACACTCGCTTCTCGTAGTAGTTAAGCTCTAGGTGTCCTTTTGGCCGCAGACGAGGGACATGGGGAGCTAACTAGCAGCGGCAGCGCTGCATGAGGTAGCTACTAGCTAGGCTAGGCTGGTCCGGACGTAAGTGGAGCCGGTGCTCGTCGGCCCTGTTTCCGGCCTGCAGGGCCTTCCCGAAACGGAAAGTGGGCACCGATCGATCGACGCGCAGCTGAGCTAGCTATCACACGGCCGGCCGCCCGGGCCCGGAAGCCAGCCAGCCAGCCAGCCAGGGAAAAGCGCGCGCGCATTATTATCTCCCGGTCCAGCCAGATCCAGCGCCAGTGCCGGGGATGGCGACGTGAGAGCGAGAACCCGCACGGAAAAGAGGGCGGCGTCGACGACGACGATCGAGGAGGAGAGGGACGCGCTTTGGCGTGCGTGTGCGTCTCCATCTCCGTATTTTTCCCCTCGCTGAGTCGCGGTCGGGCACGGTTGGCTCGTCGTCTCCGCGCGGCGCCGTACGTGCTGATTGCCCGTGTGGTTTTTCTTTGCCTAGCTGCGGCGCCGGCGCGCGTTTCACTGGTTGTCACGGCGTCGTAGAGGACGAAGGCAGGGACCCGCGCGTGCGGTAGGTGAT
Source organism: Eragrostis nindensis (assembly GCA_012490785.1). Taxonomy (NCBI): domain Eukaryota; kingdom Viridiplantae; phylum Streptophyta; class Magnoliopsida; order Poales; family Poaceae; genus Eragrostis; species Eragrostis nindensis. The sequence goes on from JAAXCT010000418.1 coordinate 469,321, forward strand.
GAATTGCTCGTGTCGCCACGCCTGTGCAGTGCGTCGTACTACCTGCGTGCGTGCATGCATGCATGGTCGGATCTGGTCGGAGTAGTACTTGCGTGCGCTCGATCGTCCATAAAAAATCTGTGGTGTACTGTTTCCAGGGCATTCGCTTCGGGACGAGCTAGGAGGATGAGATGCAAATGTATACCTACGTGTCCACACCGGCCGGCATGCCGTCCGTACGTAGTTTGACTGACCCCACCACCTCCGGCGCCGGTGATCGGCGCACACGGCCTCATCGATGCGGCAAGCGCGCTGCGTTCCACCGTTCGACGCAAGACCTCGTGGAGCTTGTGAGCAGCGGGGGGTCACCGCGAATGGCTTCGCGGCGGCCGGCGGACCACCAGTCACGGGATTCATGGTGGTGACGCCACCACCGCTGGGACGGACGGAGGATGCCGGCCGCGCGGAAATCATGTGCTCGCGTTCGGCGCCGAATGCCCGTGAATGCTGGAGTGGCCTGCATCCACGTGACGGAAGCCCAGCTCGACCTGGAACCCTGTGTTAGTTTGATCTCCAGAACGTGATCCAAAGATCACGCCCCCTTAATCGCGCCCTGATCGGGGGCGCACAACCAACTCATGGTTGGTGGGCCCCTGTCGCCAGCGCTATAAAAAGAGAGGTGGGGGCGGGGCACGCAGTACGAGGTTGACCGCGCCGCCACCAGCCCCACCGACAAACCCTAGACCGATCAAGATCTAGCGCTTGGCCGACGGGAAGCTCCACCGCCGCCACCACGTCGTCGCCTTTCAAGTACTCCGTTCCTGGCCAGTGCAGGTACCGGCCGGAAGGGAGAAGGAACCTGCGACTACCGCGCGCACTCGCCTACGTGCGCGACCCCGCCGTCCACACCGCCACCGCTCTGACGACTCCGCCGCCACTCGTCATCGCGATGGCGTCTCCAGCTCCGGTCGCCCACGAAGGTATAACCCTAGATCTAAACCTCGATTCACGCTGTTGACTAGAAGAGATTGCTAGACCCGTACTCGATCTATGCCTAGATGTTGAATAGATGCTGACAATGGTACCAGAGCCAGGCTAGTGCGTAGATCTAGTCGGGATAGAGCTTTAGAAGGAGATAGAAGTCGTTTTCAATCCCTAACCCTAACCCTAAAGAAAAGAACCGGCGGGTGAACTCACCTTTGCCCGTCGCACAGAATCACCGCCATGCGCGGGACAGATGCCGCCACCGCTCGCCGCCGGGACGCCGGCGTGCGCACGGCGACGGCAACAGAAAAGGGCCGCGAGCATTGGGCTCGAGGTCACCGCCGACAAGCCGCTCGACGGCGGCGCGCTCACCGACGGGTGGACGCGCGCGCCGGCGAGGGGCCCGGCGACGGCGCCGTTCTTCTCCTTCTCCGGCTGTGCGCCGTCGCGCGCCGTCGTGAGAGGGGAGTGAGGAGGCGGAAGAGAGAAGACAACGATTAGGGTTCGGGGCGGCCCGATTTTTTCGTGTCTTATACGACGCCTGACGAATCTCGGCCGTTGATCGAAATGGATGGCTCAGATGGGGGCGGGGGTAATCAAACCTCCCGCTGGGCCGGGCCGGCCCACCAGAACGCGCTTTCACGCGCGAGGGCGCGCGCAGTATGGGCTGCGCGATTCGCGTTCTGGGCCGGACCGAAGATTTCAACAGAAATAGAGATTTCCTTGAGTTTAATTATTTCAGAAGCATATTTGAATGGTATTTGAATGAATTTGATAGAATTTTGACTCCGAAATTTTTTGAGTAATTTTTCAGTGAGTCTGATAGATGAAAGAATGCTTCTGAAATCATAGAGTACATAATTACATGTTTCCGCTGCATAGATAGATAGATTATTGATTATTAGAATTGCTTTTGAATTCGAACCAAAGGGAGAATTTAATTTCAATTCATAGATTGTTTTTCCAGATTTGATTATAATGTTGTTATTTTCTGACCAAAGTTGATAATAGCAATATTATGATGTCATAGAGAATATGTTTATGCATTATTTCTATTTCTGCCCAAAGGTGATATAGTTTTATTGCACAAAGGATTGTATGTTTTATTTTTGGACCAAAGTCGAATTTAAGGCATGCAATTGTTACTGTTATTGTGTTAAATTTGTTCTCACTTGATCTGAATGATTTTCAGGAGGGTTGTCCAATGTGATGAACATAAAGGACATCCCAGTTCTGAAAGGAGACAACTACAATGAATGGCTTAAGAAGCTGGACTTGTTTTTCACCTTGAGTGACATGGATTGGGTCCTCACTGCTCCGGTTCCCTTAGAGCCTAAGGCACCGGAGAGAGAGGCAAATGAAACAGATGCTGCCTGGCAGCAAAGACAGCGCTCCTACACGGAGAGCAAACAGAAGTATGATCTTGATCATGCTAGATGGGTCCCTGCCAACAAGAAAGCGTTGGCTGTGGTAAAGAACACTATAGAGGCTCCCATTTTGGGGTCCATTGCAGATTGTCCCACTGTTGTTGAGTACCTTGAGAAGATAAAGAGTCAGTATACTGGCTCTTCAAAGACATATGGTACCCAGTTGATAAAACAACTGGTTTCAGAGAGGTACACAGGTGGTGGGGTTAGAGAGCACATCCATCGCTTGGTGAGCATCAACAACAAGCTCAAACCAATGAACCTTGCCTTCCAGGAGGATCACATTGTTCATCTGATTTTTGCTTCGTTGCCAAAGCCTTTTGATACTTTTGTGTTAACTACAACATGTCCCCAGAGACTTGGGATGTAGAAAAGACTATTGCTATGTGTGTACAAGAGGAGGAAAGACTACCCCCCCAGTCCCTTAACTATGTTAAGGACAAGAAAAAGAATGCAAATCCTAAGGGAAATGCATCCTCCTCCAAGGGAAAAGCTCCTCAACAGTTCCAGCAGCACAGACCATCAGAAGGACAGTGTGTGGTGGACTTCAACCAGTGTCTCCACTGCAAGGGCCATGGGCACTACAAGAAAGACTGTCCAAAGTACTTAAAGATGATCATGCAAAAGAATGGTGAGAACATTATTTCATTTGTAAATGAATCTCTGTATATAGAATATTCGAAATCTACTTGGTGGATTGACTCAGGAGCGACTATTCATGTTGCAAACTCTTTACAGGGATTCCGTTCGACGAGAACCACTCAAAGAAACGAAAGGCAAATTAAAGTTGCCAATGGAGTGGAGGCTGATGTTGAAGCTGTGGGAGATCTTCTCTTAGTGCTTGACACCAGTTTTGAGCTTTTGCTTAGAGATGTTTTTTATGTACCGAGTCTTCATAGAAACTTAATAAGTGTATCTCGTCTAGATGATGAAGGATTTGACTGTCATTTTGGTAATGGCAGATGTGTAATAAATTACAGTGATACAGTTGCTTCTATAGCTTTTAAGAGAAATGATCTTTATTTGTTATCGCTACGTGAAAGTGTGAATTCCGTATGTGATGTGAATGCAATTGTATCTTCGCCTACAGATAATAATAGAAAAAGAAAAAGAACTCATGATGTGTCGTCGAAATTATGGCATTGTCGTTTAGGCCATATTTCGAGGGGGAGAATTGAAAGATTAATAAAGAATGACATACTCCCTCCCTTAGAATTCACAGACTTTGAAAAATGCATCGATTGCATAAAAGGTAAATATGTAAAGACAATAAAGAAAGATGCTGAGCATAGCACAGGTGTTTTAGATATAATTCACACAGACATCTGTGGTCCATTCTCAGTTACAAGTATAGATGGATATGACTCGTTCATTACATTTACAGATGATTATTCCCGCTATGGATACATTTATCCTATCAAAGAGAAATCAGAAGCATTAGAAAAGTTTAAGATATTCAAGGCTGAGGTTGAAAATCAGCACAATTTAAAGATAAAAGTAGTAAGATCCGACCGTGGAGGGGAATACTATGGTCGGCATACCCCATATGGCCAAGTTCCAGGACCTTTTGCTAGGTTCCTTCAGGAACAAGGCATAGTAGCCCAGTATTCAATGCCGGGCGACCCTCAGCAGAATGGAGTAGCAGAAAGGCGCAATCGAACCTTAATGGACATGGTACGGAGCATGATTAGTTTCTCCTCCTTGCCAGTGAGTTTATGGATGGAGGCCTTAAAAACCGCTGTCTATATTCTCAACAGAGTACCCTCTAAAGCGGTGCCGAAAACACCGTATGAGTTGTGGACAGGAAGAATACCCTCATTAAATCACCTGAAGGTGTGGGGGAGTCCTGCTGAGGCAAAGATATTTAACCCGACAATTGGAAAGCTTGATTCCAAAACAGTGTCATGCCATTTTATTGGCTACAGAGAAATCAAAGGGATATCGTTTCTACTGCCCAGATAGACATACAAAGTTTGTAGAAACCAGACACGCTGCCTTCCTTGAGGAAGAAATGATTCGGGGGAGCGTGGCAGTTCGAGAGATTGATCTTGAGGAGAAGCGGGTGTGTGCACCCAATCCTGTGATTCAAGAGCCTTTCTTCTCACTGCCCGTTGCGGCTGCACCGGCGGTCCGAGAGACTGCGATGCCAGCCCCTGTGATGGTTCCTCCTGTGGCAACAATGAATGAAAATGTGGAACCTGTCCCTCAGGATCCTATAGAGCCTGCTGCCACAGATCTGGGGGAGCAACCACAACCTCCAATAGAGGATGTTCCAAATGTAGAGGCCCCAAGAAGGTCTCAAAGAGAAAGAAGGGCAGCTATTCCCGATGATTACATAGTGTATAACACAGAAGAATTTCAAATGGAGGATGACCCTACCTCATTTGAAGAAGCCATGAGAAGCGAACATTCATCCAAGTGGCTTGCAGCCATGGAAGATGAAATGAAATCGATGAGTGCCAACGGAGTTTGGGACTTAGAGACAATTCCTAAAGGAGCCAAAACAGTAGGCTGCAAATGGGTCTACAAGACGAAATATGACTCCCAAGGGAATATAGATAAATTTAAAGCGCGACTTGTGGCAAAAGGCTTCACGCAAAGAGAAGGGATTGATTACCATGAGACCTTCTCTCCAGTCTCATGTAAAGATTCCTTCAGAATTATAATGGCTCTAGTAGCTCATTATGATTTAGAGTTACATCAGATGGATGTTAAGACGGCGTTCCTAAATGGAGAATTAGATGAAGATGTTTACATGGCACAGCCGAAAGGCTTTGTTGTGGAAGGAAAAGAAAAGATGGGATGCCGCCTAAAGAAAGCGATTTATGGGTTAAAGCAAGCGTCAAGACAGTGGTTCTTGAAGTTTGACAGTACGATAAAACGTTTCGGGTTTGAATCGAATGTGGAGGACGATTGTGTTTATGTAAAGTTTAAGAATGGGAAGTATATCTTCCTTATCCTGTATGTGGATGACATTCTGCTTGCGAGTAGTGATGTCAGTCTTCTACTGGAAACGAAAAGTTTCTTGTCCTCACACTTTGAAATGAAAGATCTTGGTGAAGCGAAATTCGTTTTAGGAATTGAGATTCACCGAGACAGATCAAAAGGGGTATTAGGATTGTCACAAAAGACATATATAGAAAAGGTCCTGAAAAAGTTCAACATGCACAGATGTAGTGCCTCACCTGCACCAATAGTGAAGGGCGACAGATATGGGGACTTCCAGTGTCCCAAGAATCAATATGAGATTGATCAGATGAAAGCGGTACCATATGCTTCAGCTGTCGGAAGCTTACAGTATGCACAAGTGTGCACTCGCCCTGATTTAGCTTTTGTTACCGGGCTACTTGGCAGATTCCAGAGTAATCCAGGACTAGAACATTGGAAATTGGTAAAGAAAGTTCTGCGCTATATGCAAGGAACAAAAGGCCTCATGTTAACATACAGAAAAACAGAATCCCTGCGTATCGAAGGATATACAGATTCAGACTTTGCAGGGGATAACAGAAAGTCGACATCTGGATATGTGTTCACTCTTGCGGGAGGGGCCATATCATGGAAAAGCTGCAAACAAACCGTCACTGCATCGTCCACAATGTATGCCGAGTTTGTTGCATGTTATGAGGCCACAGGGCAGGTGAACTGGCTTAAAAAGTTTATGCCTGGTTTGAGAGTGGTTGACGACATCTCTAGACCGCTAAAGATGTACTGCGACAATGAGCCTGCAGTAATGTATGCACACAACAATAAGTCAAGTGGTGCTGCCAAACACATTGACATAAAGTATTATGTTGTGAAAGATAAAGTCCGAGATCGACACATAAGTCTCGAGCATATAAATACAGAGAAAATGCTCGCGGATCCGCTAACGAAAGGCTTACCTCCCAACGTGTTCAAGGAGCACGTAGCCGGCATGGGGTTAAGGGACAGCCTATGATCTCCGGACTAAAAGGGCCCAAAAGTTTAAAAGATCTGTTTCTGAATGGAGGCGTGTATTGTAGCTGTTGATTCTATCGGCGATGGACTGTGACGATGAGACATGCTCTATGCACTAATCTATGATGAAATGAGAAAATTGAAAAGATAAAGAAAAGGATAAAGAGATCAAGGGGGAGATTGTTAGTTTGATCTCCAGAACGTGATCCAAAGATCACGCCCCCTTAATCGCGCCCTGATCGGGGGCGCACAACCAACTCATGGTTGGTGGGCCCCTGTCGCCAGCGCTATAAAAAGAGAGGTGGGGGCGGGGCACGCAGTACGAGGTTGACCGCGCCGCCACCAGCCCCACCGACAAACCCTAGACCGATCAAGATCTAGCGCTTGGCCGACGGGAAGCTCCACCGCCGCCACCACGTCGTCGCCTTTCAAGTACTCCGTTCCTGGCCAGTGCAGGTACCGGCCGGAAGGGAGAAGGAACCTGCGACTACCGCGCGCACTCGCCTACGTGCGCGACCCCGCCGTCCACACCGCCACCGCTCTGACGACTCCGCCGCCACTCGTCATCGCGATGGCGTCTCCAGCTCCGGTCGCCCACGAAGGTATAACCCTAGATCTAAACCTCGATTCACGCTGTTGACTAGAAGAGATTGCTAGACCCGTACTCGATCTATGCCTAGATGTTGAATAGATGCTGACACCCTGTTGTGGGCCACGGACCGCCCGGTGGTGCTCGGAATTACTTCTAGCTGGGCTGGCGTCTGGCAATTTTTACTGGACTGCAACTCCCCTCGTTTTTACTTGCGAGTAAACCCAGAACTCCAGTCCCGCGGCCCGCGGCATCTCCGGCAACGGCGGCTGCTCGCAGGCTCGCAGGTCGCAGCACCGCACGTCGGAGACTCCAAAGCTTCCGGGAACGGCGCGAAGGATGTTGAAGAAGAAGGGGAGATGGCTCTGTACTCGTTTGTGATATGGTCCACAGCAGGGGAACTCTGTGCCTCCGCGGTCTGCGGTGGTGAGGAGTGAGGACTGAGGGCCGGATCGCCGGCAATGGAGTGAGGCAGAGGAGAGTGGTGACAGGCCGTGTTGATGAGAGAAAGCGGCTGATCGCCATGCAAGCAGTCACACTGATTTCTTGTCATTGGTGTTATGGCGGCGAGGTTGGAATCAGTTGACGACGGTGGTCGGTGGCTCCGTCGATGGCGGCGCTGCAGCCGCAGAGGGGTGCGTCAGGCAGACGAATGCTGGCTCTGGATGCTTGGCGGTGGGATTCCGGCGGTGGTCGACGGCAGCAAAGGCCTTGCCGGCGGCGGCCATGGATAGTTTGCAAAGACCCCCCCGGCTCCAACATTATGCAAATACCCCCCTATTTTAGATCGCGACTAATAATCGCGATCCAAATAAAGGGTTTTTTATGTAAAAAGTGAGAACCCTGTAAACTTACGAACAGCCCCTTCTTCCTCGTCTCGTCGATTCCGCCTGCGCCGCCAAGCCTGCACGGCCGAGATTCCAAAGCACTCGAGTGGCCGCTTCTTCCATGAATCCGCAGCGCCGTTGCGCGGCGTTTCGGCGGTGGAGGATGCGTCTCCCTCGTCCCCGATTCGCCGTCCATCGACTGCTTCGAGGCCCAATTGCGGGGTCGCCTCTCGGCCGCCGCACGCGATGGCTACAGAGGCACTCCCGATGATTCCAATGGGTTCGCTACACTATTTTCACATGGAAATTGGATCACAGGTCAGTAACGCTTCTCCTACTCTTGGCTTGTTACATTGGCTTTTTGATTCCACTCGTGGCGTTCACATGCTGCCACATTCGACTGAATTGCTCCTGAATTTGGTTGCCCAATACTTACTGGTACTGGTGTTAACGGTACTGCTAGGTGATCAAGGTCTGACTTAAATTGAAGACGGGTATGGGCTTGATGAGTTACCAAAATTTGCATATGTTTGACTGACATGTATGCATCTCAGTAGTAGTCTGAATGCGTGTTTCAGACTTTCAGTTGCATTTCAGTCAGCGCATCTGATTCTAGAGTTTTTTTTTAGTTCGCTGAATTTCTCTGCTTTAGCCAGCGTACTTAGTAATTCTCCTATCATTAGTTCTCTTCTTAAAAAAAAAGGAAAAGAAAAGATGACCAATATCGTCATAATACGCAGAACAAATCAGATAAAGATACAGCTGGGGCATACGGACTTTCAGGGGAACAAATTTAATGGAGAACCAAATGCTGTTGCACGCAACTCTCTTGTCCACCGGCGGCACCGCCGACACTTTAAAGCTCCTCACTTATGAAAATCTAAGCCCTGCCATACTCCTCCTCCTCCTATTACTAAATTCATCCACTTGGCTGACTACTAGCTTTGCACAGTCATGAAACTGCAATGGAGGCTACCTTTGGGCCCCGGCCCCATGCGACAGCGAACCACCGTCGCAGCTCTGGTAATCCATCTCAGTATGCAACGTTGCTGTACTGGTGTCATTTCAAGGGCCTAGCAAGGACGCCTACATATGCCAGGTAGCCCCCACAGAGAAAGCTTAATCATCGGTCTGTTCTTATACCCGCGTCACCTTTTTTCTATTCCCCTACTATAGCATCCACCTCACCTTTGTGTCCTTGTCCTCATCTCCTCTTCTCCTCCATCGGATGCTGTCACAGGCACACAGTGACTTGGCGGCAGTTCAGTGTTGGTGAGCTGCAGCAGAGCCACCACTCGCTGTCACTCAAGGTCAGTTCAGCTCACCTTGAAATCCTCCTTTCGTCTGTATTACTCTTGTCCTTTTGGATCTTGGCGATGTGTGGAGTGCTGTAGGCATGCACTCTATCTTCCTTGTTTGGTGGGTGTGAAAATGATGGGGGAATCTTGGTACCTGATGGAGAACCCAGGGTGTTGGGGAGGTTTGAGATGGTGATGTTTTTGGCTTAATTGCCTCACTGCTCTTACATGCATGCCAAAGCCCTGTTCTCTCACTGATACCTGGTAATTGAGCGATAGAGGCTTTGTATTCTTGTTCAATTTTGGGTCTTCCATGATATCTCCACTGTGAATGAGCTTCTTCCTTCTTTCCTCTTCTTCTTTTTCCTTGTTCCTTCTGCTGCTTCTTGCGTGATAGTGTAGTTCTTTTCCTTGACGCAGATAATTTGCAGGACGAGGCAGAGTACACCATTTTGGCCCCAGCTCTCATTAACTTGTTTGCTTTGTTCGTATTTTTAGGCTTTGTATTGAGTTTTTACAAAGGGGAATTAAAGGGTACTTTTGTTAGGTGCCATCCTCACCATAAATGCAATTGTGTAGTACTAACTCTGTCGAGACGTTAGGAGTATCTCTTTGTATACTCTGCTTACAGTACTTTCAACTCTTTTGACTTTGGGGACGATGTACTTGTATTTCACATAAGTGTTTTATGTACCTACCAATGTTTAAGACTTAAGTGGTTTGGCAGGTCACAAATTCATAAGCTAAATGTCAGTAAATGACCATTACATTACAGGCACCACCAGAGTAATGTAAAAAGAAAAAAAATGCAGGACATAGCTAAAGTTCTCGCTCAGATTGTAATAAAAAAAATCGTTTGAGTAAAACAGTATTTCTTCAAAAATTTAATCTTCTGTAAATATGGTGGGTGTTCTAGGTTTGGAACTGAACTAAACCACAATGTATCCTCTTGTTTCTCTTTATGATGAGTGTCACCTTTATATCCTGATATATCTCATTCAAGGTAGCAAGACACTATTTAGTTTGTCGAGTGGGTTAGGTAATGACAATGATGGTTATCTACCTAAAAAATAGAATGATGGATAGTTCATTGTTCAAGGATCGTTTGTACACAAGGTGCCAAACGGTGAATGCTGTGGAGTCAAATAACTCATGGATAAAAAGATCGAACGTTTACAAAAAGAAACAACATCAGCTGCAGTCTCCTACGCTGAAAGAGATACAATGTTGACATTCACCTGTGCAAAGATGACTTGTTAGTTGCAGCCGATATGAATCATGTGGATTCTTCTCCTGCTAAATAGCAACGTTAGCATTACCTTGATCTGCCCTAGAACATTTGGTTGGTTTGTATCTGTATTGTTACTAATAATTGCACCTGTTCTTACATCTCCAGGGAACTTTTCACATGTTGAATACTGATAGAAACTGATAATTGACTAATGGATCATAAAGCATGGCTTTGGAGAAAGAAATCATCCGAGAGGGAGTTGGAGGTACATCATCTACACTTTTAAATTTAGAAATTTCTACAAAATTGTTAGATTTTAATATCTAGAACTTCAACTTTCATTGGCGCAGAAGGAGAAGGTTGTTCGATTAGAGAGATCATTTCAAGACTTGAGTGAACAACTTTCATTTGCTCATGCTGAGTGCATTGAGAAGGAAGCTATTTTAGCGAAACAAGCAAAAGTAGCTGAAGAAGCCATATTAGGTATTATCGCAGTCACTTCAATATGATTGCCTCACATTTTCCTGATCATAACTAGTGTTACGTACAGTCTGTCTATCCCAAAAGTAAGATGGACAAATGAATGTATGCATGAATGGAAGTTTCCTTTTTTCACAGCATGTATTGCTTATGAATTCTAGGTTGGGAGAAAGCCGAAACTGAAGCTATAGCTCTCAAGGAACAACTCGATGATACACTAGATCAGAAAGCTGCGATTGAGCAAAGGATTTGTCAGCTTGATGAGGCTTTAAATGTTGCAATGGTAGAGAGGGAATTATTAATAAAGGATACATCGCAAATGATTTCTTGTGAGCAAAACAAAGTTCTGAAGCTGGAGGAAAATTTAGCCGAGAAGATAAACATTATTGCGAGCTTGGATGCCGAGAATGACAAACTTTCTGAAATTCTGTCAGTGAAAGAGAAAATCATCTCAGAGCTAATTGAGTCAAATAGAGTAACAGAGTCAAATCTCAAGAATGTTGCAGTAAAGCTAGAGTCAGCTGAAAGATCAAATTCTTCTCTTAGATATGAGGTTTGTATGCTGCAGAAGCAACTTGAAATTCGAAGCGAAGAAAGGAAGTTTAGTCTCAAATCAGCTGATGCTGCACATAGACAACATCTTGAAAATGTAAAGAAGATAACCAAGCTTGAATCAGAATGCCAGAGATTGCGTTCAATGGTACGTAAAAGACTACCAGGTCCGGCTGCCATTGCCAAAATGAGAAGCGAAGTTGAAACATTGGGTAGCAACCCATCAAGCTCAAGAACGAGAAAGTTGAATTCTACGACATCTTTTGACTCATGTATTCAGGTACAAAAATCACATGATGCTTCACATGGAAATTCGCCATTGCTCGCAAGGCTACATGCGATGGAAGATGAGAACAAGGCAATAAAGGAAGCTCTTTCTAAAAAGGATGACGAGCTTCAGTTTTCTCGTACTATGCTTGCTCGCACAACTTCTAAACTTTCCCAAGTTGAAGCTCATCTTGAAGAGTTATCAAGAGGTCGGGCTGCTGCAGAACTGGTAAAAGGTAGTCCTACCGTGGTTGAAAACCCTCTTTCTTCTATCTCTGAGGTTGGTTGCAGTGAAGATAACGTCAGCTGTTCAGGCTCATGGGCATCAGCCTTGTTATCTGAATTGGAACACTTCAAAAAAGGGAAACTCACAGCACATTCTGGTAAAAGCACTAGAGTATCGGACATGAGTTTCATGGATGACTTTGCAGAGATAGAGAAGTTAGCATCGGTTTGTGACAATAATAAACAACCATACGATTCAAAGCTAGAGGTAGTAGAGTCATCAGGAAAAGAGCTAGTTCCAGTTGATTGCCCCACTGGAACAACGGACCAAGGTCGCCAGAGAAAGATTGAGAAGGCTGTCGTGAAGTTGATTGAACTGATCGAGGGAGTTATCCAAAGGTCATCAAAGGAATGTAGTAGCAAAGTTATGCTTTCTGGTGCCGATGAGGGTAACAGCCAAAAACCGTTATCTGGCTATGTTGCTCGTGCATTCTTGTGGAATACGTCAGAACTTACTTCCGTACTGCAAAACTTTGTCTTTGTATGCAATGAGCTTCTGTACGGAAATACTGATATTGAAAGCTTTGTCCATGACCTCCACCACACTTTAGATTGGTTAATCAACCACTGCTTCTCACTTCAAGATGTATCAGACATGAAGGAAACTATCATAAAAGATTTGGAATTAAGCAACAGCGATGAACTTGAAGTTGTTGCACTAACCAAGCACGTAGGAATCCATACAGCAGATGGCATAAACGAAGCTATGGCCACGTACAATGTTCAGATGCTGTCTGTATCTGATTCAAAGTTTACAGTTACTGGATCCAAAGCTGATGTTGGCACACAAAATATAAGTAACGAAATACATGTCTCTAGTTATCAGGGGATAGAAAAAAAGGCTTTAAATATACGGCAAGAACTTAATGAGTTGAAGGAGTCAGGAAAAATGGTAGCAAATAATGCTGCTGGTGAAACAGAATCTGGCACGCATGAATCCATCTTATTATCGGGACTAGATAAGGGCAAGCAAGAGGGGGTTACTCATCATGAATCCACCATTCAGCTTGAAAGGTAATTCTTTTTGAAGTCTGATCCTACCTTGGTTCACACTATCAGTCTAACAAAAGCATTTTGCCTGCAGTTGCTATGCTAACGAAGGTTTCAAAAATGTTGCTGAGAATGAAGAGAAACATCGGGAGATGGTGAGATCCTTATGATTTTGTACTTAACATTTCCCAGAAAGTAGTTGGCAGTTGAAGTATGATTGCTGTACTGCCATGCACATTCTAGATGTCAAATTATTAGCTGAACCTTAAAGTTAACCAATCTAATCTGCCTTTCCTTTCTCCAGAAGCATAGAGCATCGAACTCAGCATTTTATACTCATGCATTTGTCACCTAATTTACTGATATTCATTTTCCCTATTTGATCAGCCCACCCAGCCAGTGTTTTCTAAAATCGGCTATCCTCTTTGTGTCCCAGCAGCTAGAGATCTCAACAGCTTCAGAGAAGCTGATCGAGTGCCGGGAGACGATCCTGAACCTGGGGAAACAACTGAAAGCGCTTGCATCTCCAAAGGATGCTGTTCTTTTCGACAAGTTACTTGATACTGCAGTGAAGTCTGAGCAGAAACCTCGATCTCGATCACTAAGCGAGATACTATCCATGGATGATCCGAGCTCCCCTAAAACCAAAGAGATCATTTGTACCGAACCAAGGGCGCCACGTGAAAGAAATCATTCTGCTGACGAGAGAGATGATGGTTCTCGCCCAGCGCCAGTGATGCCACACGTAAAGCCGCGCAGTGTGATTGGAACCTGCAGGGGTGAAGCCGATGCCAGCGTCCCGAGCAAGCAGAAGGGCAGCAGCAGCTTGTTCAAGAGAATTCTTACAGGAAAAAGGAAGGATGTCTTGGTCAAGCCAAAGGTAGTTGTAAGCTCTTAGCTGACTGACAGAGTGAGGCCTTGATAACGCCTCTGCTTTCCTCAAAATAAGAAAGTCCTGATTGCTGGGTGTAAATGAATGTGCTCGGTTCCCTTTTTCTGTTTGGTGAGATTCAGTGTGCTCGTTTCCTAGTTGAGCAGTGCTCACGTGAGATTAGTAGTACTAATAATGCAGTATAAGTTATATGTATTAGTGTGCTAATTAACATCGTCTCAGTTTGAGAATAAGAGTGTTTTGTATCTTCGTCTTGTTCAGAAATGTAGCCTATGCATGGAGATGGTGTATATGAGTGCATCTTTCTGTAAAAGGATTCTTGTTCTGAAAGATGGTAACTGTCCAGGCTGAAGTCTATCTCCTGTATGAATCTGCTTCCACTAGGTTTCATATCGTATAACCTCTACAAGTCGACTCAGATTTGATGATATATAGAGTAACATGTATGGAGCTCAATCATACAATGCGCAGTGCGTATCGGCTCGTGCATCGACTGTACTTTCGCCGCTGCCAGTGCCAGGATCCGGATCACACTCTGATTTGGCATGGAGGCGGATGGGATTCAGGCCAATCTCATCCCACAGCTCCAGCCATGAGATGCGGAGACGCGCAAGCGGCACACACACGCGGATCGGTTGCTCATGTGACCTTCCTCGCGGCCACGGTTTCAAAGGTGCCCGTGCACCGTGCACGAACGGCCACGCGCGAGGGAGAGTTAAACGGGTAAAGCTGAGGTGATGATGACAAGGAGAGCACGAGGAGAGTGAGGTGCCCCGGGGAATCGAATCGCCGACGTCTCTGTCACGGGCGGGCTGGTTTTCCTCTATTCCGCGTCCACTGCCTTGCGGATGCTGCTGGCACGAGCCCATCAGCCTCCCAGTACAGTTTCTTCTTGTTTGAGAGAGGTTTCTCAGGAGGTTAACCTAACATGGCTACATTCCCTAATCCCTGCACTAGGGGAAAAAAGACAGCTGTGGACCAGAGTCCCCTGGCCAGCGGTTCAGGACACGACGGGACCTGCCGCCTGCACGGTGTCCCTATAGGAGACACGCGCCGGCGCAAACCGTAGCAGTGCCGCGGTAGCTAGACCCGCCTGGGCTGCGTCGTTTTCCAGGCAAGCGCACGAGAGTGCCATGCCTTTGCCGGACTGCGCGAGAGTCTCGGAAAAGAGCGACAAAAGCATTCGCATCGCATGCAGTGCACGCCCTCTCTCTCTCTCTCTCTCCGTCTGCCCTGCGCGGTGGCCGGCTGACGGCACGGGCGGCCCGCGCCTGCCGGATCCGACGGCCCCAGCCAATGACGCCATGCAGAGCAGGCATGCCACTCCGAGCGCAAACTTTACATTTCGATCGATCGCCTTTTCTTCAGCGTGCCATGGATGCCCTGATGCCGCCGCGTCTTTCAGATTGTATTTTCCCACCTTTTTCCCCTCGTCGGCGTCGGTCGTTTTCACAGAAATTCTGCATGCCACACAAGCGCACGCACTTGCCATCGCACGAGACCTGCTGAACTCTGTATCTACAGCAACAGCATCGATCCCGGCCATTTCCCCCGGGAATGTCCACCTTCATTCATTCTACGCAGCGCGAAAGGTATACATGGCCGTATACCTTATATATATGGCGTATGCATGCATGCACATGATCTGAAGTTCTGAACATCTCCGATTACGTACTGCAGCTCGTACGTTCTGTCTTTCCGAGTACACCACGGTACGGGAGCTCCGACCGAGTCAGTATGCATGATTGGAGTCGGATCGAGCATGTTTTACGCAATTATAACCATGATGTCACCGCGGTACATGTTTAAAGCGGAGCACAGGAATGTATAAAGCTGGAGCAGAAGGCCGCTTGCTCTCCATCAGGGCGGCATGCCGTGGTATAATTGCCTCGTAAAGCCTGAACTTGCGTAGCCTGCAAGGTCATACAGAAATGATTTGCAGCGACGAAAATGCCAATCTCTCAAGGAACTCGGTTGGTTCTTGTGGTGAGTGTCGATGCACTACCTCTGGATCGTCCAAAATCGAGTCATTTTGCTACGTTAATTTTTGGGTTTCGTTACCTAATTAAGCTCGATTTAGTAGGATCAGATATATCTTTGCACAAGCAGTGCATTTGTACAGTAGGACACCTTGTTCGTTCATATGTTTTTCCAAACATCTTGTTATTGTTTTTCTTTTCATTCTTTTTTTGGTTATATCATGTTAAGTGTTAGCTCTTGCAATACTCCGACCTAACCCGACATGCCACTATGGTCGGTGCCAACCCTGTAGGCTAGTATGAAGTGCTTTATGTCCTATAACACACGGTCGGATTACATGCACTTTTTCCCACGGTTTCATACTTGATAGAACTTAACAATCATAGTGACAAACTTAAGATGTTGGGATTAACAGATCCTCTGGTCCCCTATATGCATGCCTTCGGTGCTAATATGTCAACATAATAATACGTTAGTGATTTTATGACCTTCTTGTAGATGGCTTATTAACTGAAAAAAAAAAAAGCATTACTGAACTTTTTTTTTGTTAAAAAATAATATATTTTGTACTGAATGCTCTAGAAGTAGCCACCGGCCCGTATCACATGCATACATTTGTCTGAACTAATTTTGGTAACTGATAACAACTTTTGACTTCTTACAAGCCACAATATAATAATGCACGTTTAGGCAATCCAAACATGGCTAGATCGAGTGATCGACCACAACCAGACAGAAGCAGCGACTACAATACAAGACTCGAGTGAATGCGAACACGTTTTCACGATGAAAAATCCAATCCAGCTGGAGGCCAGGCCAACACGCAAGAACTCGAGAAGAAGCATTATGCATATGTGTATCTATCCACGGCTTATTAACTGGCCTTTCCCTGCGGATGCAACGGGAAGAGCTCTAGGGTCACATTGTCGTTGGTACAGTCGTCGGCTACCTCCGTAGCTGCATCTCTGTCGCCATGGACATCACCCCAAGACTTGCACCTCCGTTTGCAGCTCACCGCATCCTCCTCACTCACTTCCTTCTTCTCTGCTCCATTCTGCAAATAATATGTACACAGACGTTAAGTACTACTACTACTTGAAGCACACGCATGGTGTCCCTATGCACGTTTAGCTAGTACTAGTACTTACTATGGTTTCAGGCAGCGATGAAGTGGTGCTGAGGGTTAGCAGTGCGGCACGCTTCTGCTTCTGGCGCTCGCGTGCCTTGTGGTTCTGGAACCAGTAGAAGACGTTCTTGCCCTCGATGCGGCCGTACTTGCCGAGCTCCTCCGTGATGCACTCGATCTGGAACGAGTTGGGCGTGCGCATCCCGCCGCGGTACAGCATCTCCAGCACCTTGATCTGCTCCGGACAAGGGTTCCAACGTGTCGTCCCGGCCATCGGCACCTGTACCTGCTTATTTGTCACAAATCAATTAAACTCATCTGTCAGCCCAAGTAAAAAAAAAACGTGTGTAGAACAGATCTGGCTGCTCGATTTATTTGTGCAGACCGGGGTTTTACAACAGCGACTGATTCTGAGTTCTGACCGTGCAGTTAAGCAGCCTCGACGCGTTCCTGACGCGGGCAAACTCAGGAAGGACGACCATCTTCCTCGACTCAGGGAAGGAGATCTTCGGCGCAAGCGGGCGGAGGCATCGAAGGGCCAAAGGGATGGCAGAGGAAGGCAGAGACGGGGAGATGGACGATGAAGACGACGAGGGTGCTGCTTTGTCCAAGTAGGCCACATGCAGATGGTGAAGCCTCATGCTGCTTAACTATGCTTGCAGTTTCCACTTACCAAGCCGTAGCTTAATTATATGCATATGGAAGGCTGGGGGCTAATAGGTCTTGGCTGGCGATGAGATTGGGCACCGTCGTATTTGCGTGTTTATATATGGGGAGACCGGAGACGATCGGTCGATAAAGGCATGCGAGGGTTTGAGTGTTGTGCGATATCGAGGCATAACAGTAGAAAGGCGTGCTTTCATGGGGGGCGGCAGTGTAGGGAATGTGGAGATTGGTGACGGAAGCATTGGTGAATCGTAATCATCAGAGCCACGAAAAGCGGAAGCAGTAACAAAAGGTAAAATGCTCGCATGGAGATGGAGCTCTCTCTTTTCAACCTTTCTTGTCCAAATTCATGACGATTGACAAGAAATATATGGGGAAAAGAATTGGTTTTTCCTCTGTGTACGTTTGCATGCTGTTAAAGCAAGTTTGAAGCCAGCCTAGCTACATCAGTTAGTCATCACCTACTTACCTAGAGTTAGATTATTTGAAGCGGAACTAGTATCATTGATCCACTTGCACCTTTTCTGTTCAGTGAAAATGAGCACTTAAGTCTGCTGCGCCACAGAACTACACAATAAACTTTCTGTATCAGATCGAAGTTTAATTAACATGCATGTATGCTTGTCATCTACGTACTAGTTAGTGATCTTGTGATGCCCCAATCTTGTCATGCTTGAATTGACATTGTACACGCTTTATGAACGAGATATTTAGCAACTCTGTGCTGACATAATAAGTTTCCACTGATAACTAAACTCTCTAGCCGGCTTACTGTCTACTTCAAAATGCAAAGTTAGCATGCATATGCATGATATGGTGCGTCGTTAGCTCTCTAGCCCATATATAGACCATACTCCATCTGCATGATTGCGCATCATAAACCAGATAAAGGCAAAGAGATACACAATCTCTAAGATCGGTTTGCCATACCTATATGCAGCTAGGTGCCTATGGAGGAGACCATAAGAAAAAACCTCCATCTCCATGCATATATACATCATCACCCATCAATGAAACGGCAACATGCTAATATATGATTGGAAAAGCATGCCTGCAGACGAAAGCACGAACCAGAATGATGGATATGCTGAACGAGGTTAGCGCCGCCATCTACCTTTGAACATGGAACAGGATACTGCACATGAACAGCCATATATAACGAAAAATATTCCCTGCCTCCTCCATCAGGCTTTCCTGCTCGATCAGCCCTGCTAAAAGAGGCCCCTGCGGCCATGCTCCAGCAGAAGGAGCAGGTGAGGGAGTGAAGCTCGTTCCTAGGTAATGACACGCTGGCAGACACATCATTCTTGCGCAAAAGTGGCAGGGTACAGCAAAGGAAAACGAGGTGCATGCATGCTTCCGTATGCGAAAATAACATTTTTGCAGGTGCTTGCAGCTGGTTGATCTCCCATCTTACCATGCAAGCATGCATGGGCTAGCTGGTCCTGGCCTGATCAGTCAGGCTAAGCTTTGTAGTAGTGTCTCGCTCACTCTCACTCAGTCGGCTACCCGCGCCATCAGCAGTGCCTGCTGCAAGTGTCGCACGCAAATGACACACAATGCAACACGCAATGTCAAATCGGTCGGTCTTTTTACTCCTCATCTCATCAGTAATGATAGTAAAACAGAGCGAGAGAGCTAGGCCGGCCCTGACTTTTCGGCGAAAATATTAGCTAGGCGAGGAAGTGATCGAGCCAGAGACACGGGGATTAACGCGTGCGTGTGTGTGTATGTATATGCGTGGTGGGATAATTAGTGAAAAAAAGATTGTGCCAATCCCGATAAAGCATGCGCGGTGAAAGGCCAAAAGCTCGGAAAAGTGAAAAGCTGGCGGCAACGACGCCAAGACGACCGGCCGGCCGGGACGAGGAGGGAGGGACGGCGTGCGCCGCGAATTGAGGGGACGCGCCGTGGTGGGGAAGACGCGCGCGCGCTGGGCAGCAAAGCGATTGGCGACGAAAAGCTGCGTACTTGCCTTGCATGGAGAACAGAACACACTGCTGCAGAGGTCCTAGCTCTGCAGGCTCGCGCTGCGACGTGCTTGGAATATTCTCGCCGTGGGTCACGTACGCATCGTCACGCGATCGCCGGCCAGCCGGGGTGGTCGAACGCCAACGGGTGGCCAGTGTCACGGCAACATGCTAATACTCCTATATGATTGGGAAGCGTACGCATAACGCGTTCCAAGTCTCGTACGTACTTGCTTTGGGTTTGTGGGTTTGAGATCGCGACATCTCGCGGTAATCACCAACATGCTTTCATGCTCCTCTCGCCTCTGGCAACACTGGTGTATCAAAGATCACTCGTCACAGATAACGGTTTGATTTGTCGGGCAACACTGATATTATCAAACATCATTAGTATCACGCTAGATAACGATCTGATTTGTCGGGCAGAGCCTTGAGGTCCCCTTTGCTTGCCATCAGCTTTGTTAGCCAGGAGAAGGCCCAGTCTCAGACTGTTTCAGCATGATGATGTTAACCGTTACAATCTGACACAAACAAGTATGACAATATACGCAGCATTTCATTTGCATAGTTAAAAATAGGATAATTACGTTAACGTGACATCTACAGAATGACACCGGCTACAAGGCTCCCCGACATTTAACGTGACTGTAGAAGGAACACTGCCCACGATGTACTTTTTGATGACGCTGAGTGCTTTGTGTGCTTCCAAGGCCATATTCGTACTTGCGGGCTTGCATTTACCCGATTTCCGGGTACAACACCTAATATTACTCCTAACATTATTGCGATCCATCTCCCAAACAAATACGGTGTCCAGCGTGAGAATTTCAAGTGATGTTGCATTCTCAAGAATATGGCGTACAAGCTCAACCATGCTCTTTGCAGAGCTGAATCCATTGACCTGCACATCCTTGAGCCTTTCATGCTTGAGTTCAGGAATCTGCCTCATGTGTACCGAGGCATGCCCAAAAATCGAATCATGCATCATTTCATCCTGATCCACCTACATTACATCAACATCAATATCAATATCAGTAAAATTAAATGTCTCAAACAGTTTATGCCAGATATCTATGCAACACTCACGTCCAGGATAAGACTCTCCAAGAGAGGACAAGCATCTAGAAACGAAACCAAGGAGAGATAATCATAGGACGGGGAAACGCCACCCTCGTCGTCGTCACCAAGACAAATATTCAAGTGCTTGAGGCGCAGGAATTTGTCAGCTACCACTGGTGTATTAACCCTCTGCACAAAGATATCTCAAGTTAATTATTATTTTCTTACCGATCATGTCTTGAGTTCTATGTTCATTGATATATAAATATATAATAATGTGCGTTGTAGAGCATACCTCACTGGTTGAAGATATAGTAAGAGTTTCAAGACATGGTACAACAGGAGGAAGCTTGGTGATAGCATAAGCCACAGTGTTGAGCTCAAAAGAAAACCCCACAGTTAGTTTCCTCACTTGTGATGATTCTCCAAATGAGAGTTGCACTGGGTCGCCAAAGAAGTCAAAAGTTGAGAGGCTTGGAGCTGTGCTTTCTATCACTTCAAGCATATCGCATTCATACACAGCTAAGCTGCTGAGATGCTGCAGGTGGAATGGTATCTTCAGGAAGATTAGCTCATCGCAACACCTAAGTTTCAAATCCTCCAAAGCAAAAGAACTGCAAATAAGGCAACTTAACTCATCCCCCGTGATACACGCTTGATACAGATCCATCTTTGTCAAGCTGCTCAAGCAATTAAATCCAACTGATGGCCGGAGGACACAATTGGTGAGGTAAAGATAACGAATAGAGTTTCCAGGCCCATCAAGTAAAACTGAGCACGGGAAGTTATACTCTGTCCTATATTTTTTAGGCAGGCAAAGGATGATTTCTTCAATCCCCGGTGTGATAGCCTTCTGGAGCCAACTGTCGAGACAACAGATGCTGACGTTGTAATAATCTAGGATTACAAGCTTAAATGTTTTCACACCAGCACTTGAGTGATTTTTCAGAATCTGGTCAACTCTTTTAGTGAAACTTTTTGCTATATAACTCTTTTGGCCTTCCTTATGCTCCAACCCTAGTGTTTCCGAAGTTAAGGTGAGCTTGGGGTGGCATTTCCAAGAATGTAGAAACGTACGAGATACACAGGCAGAACAGGCAGAGTGACACAGTGGCATTAGGGAATGTATATGGCACCAGATATCCTGCGCAAGCATGGAACGGATAGCTGAATCTGGTACAAAATATTAGACACATAAATGTTTAATTGAAACAGCCTCTCTAAGAGCTACAGTTGCATTGTAAGAAAGCATAGGCATTGGTAAGTAACATGAGACAACAGACCATGGAAATGACTCCTACAGTAATACGCAGTTGGATTGCAATGTTACTGCACTTAGAAAGAATAATAGTGAAATCAGTGATTAGTTAGCTACTCCGAACACAGAAGCATAAAACATTTCCGCCCCCCCCCCCCCCCCCCCCCCCCCCCTTCTAGAAACTTGGTTACAGCCCAACACCTAAAATTTTGTGATGTACCTCTCATCTATGCTCAAGTTTAGAAGGGAACGCATTTCGCTTTCTTCATTCATCTTTTTAAGCCCGCTCCTACTCCTTGTCTACTCTTGTTAGTATGTGATGACAATCTTATAACATGCCTGCAGTCCAGCATTTAAATTAGCACCCAAGGTCGTGCAGTCATAACAGACAAAAGGAAAGGCAGCATTTGGTCTTATTACTCTAAATTATATGGATATGTGGCACACATGAAGAGTTATAAAAAGAAGCTCTACATTAGAATGTGTAGTAGGCAGTGTTCCCAAACTCTATACTGCAATAACTTCAATAATATTTCAATCTTCTTCGGGTAACAAGGACTGTCAGAATGCAGTCAATCCAACATTCAGCATAAGTGAGATATATTTCTCAACATTCCTTTATGAGGAAAGCCAAGTTTGTGAAGGCTGTACATTAAACAATTATGTACAGTTGCCATGTAATTAAACTCATATCAGTACTTACTAAACTAGGCATAGTGAACCTCCATTGTAATAGTAACAACAGAGTGCGTCTTCTGGTATGTTCACAAACTTTTATGCAGCTAGCATAGGATCATCAACTACAGCAGTCAGAGCAGTCATAGTGATATTTCACTTGTAATATAGTACTCCATCTGTTTTTAAAATCATGAAGTTTGGACATGGGACATTAGTTCTTTTGTTGTCCGAAGCGACAACAATTGCCGAATGGAGGTAGTAAACATTAGTACCTCAGGAAGGTTTGCCCCTGAATGTGTAGACCTTTCACCACCCTGAGAATTGCCATCTTCATCGCTGAGTGAGTCCTCCACTGAAGCAATCGACCCATCTGCAGCGTATCATGGATGGTACTGAACATTACACATACTAACAGAAAAAAATAACAGTTCAGTATATACAAACACGCTCACAGCAATCATGTTTCTTCTCTTATCCAACTTTTGCAAGGAGACTGGCTCAGTTAATTAAAAGAACTTATAAAATTCAGGAAAATAAAAATAGTACTACAGTTGACCATAAACACTTTCTGCAAAACGTGCTGCAGTGTCCCCAATGTCTACAAGGCTGATCTAGGATCCCATATCAGCTAACAAGGCATCGGCTTCCCTGCAACCTTTGCAGGTAGCGCCTCACACGTGTCTCCAATTTGACCACTCTTATTTGAGGGTATCACTACTTGATCATCAAAGCTACTCCCGAATTGTTTTTATGAGCGTATCTCCAAGGGGCCATTGATTGGTAACACGCAGAATAGGCAACAGACAGCGGTTTGTGAACACGAAGACAGCGCAACAGGGATGAATAGCACATAGGACGCTTACAACTGGGGTGAATTTTCCGGCGGCGCTTGGTCATGACCACTTGGAATCGGGGGGCACAAAAGCGGCACTCCCTTCCCCCTCCCTCCGTCTAGACCTTCCTCTCGCAGCGCGCTCTCGGTACGATTACGAACCCGGCAACTGTGAACGTCGCGAGGGGCGCCGTCGTGTTACTACGAAACTGGGGCTGTGGCTTCTACGACGGGACGGGTAAAAATGGGACTCCGGTGGACTTGGTGGGTTAGATTTTTGGGCTTTGACTATGGGCTTTTGCATGGACTGCTCTTGATCATTCAGCGGTTCTCATAGTCATTCAGTGGGTTAGATTGATGAGGATTTGACAGGACTTCCCGCAACTTCAATCCATAATCCTCGAGATTGTTTTTCTTTTGCACGAGGGAGATACGAAGAAACTGATAGTGTGTTGTTGGCCAATCCCGATAAAATGCGCGCGGTGAGATCCCTTGGAAAAGTGAAAAGCTGGAGGCAAGATGCCAAGCCAGCCGGCCGGCCGGGACGAGGAGCCGGGAGCGAGACGGCGTGCGCCGCGCCGTGGACCGTGGTGGTTGCCTGGTGGGGAATACGCGAGCGCGGGGCAGCAAAGCGATTGGCGACGAAAAGCTGCGTACAGCAGTATACTTGCTTTTTTTTTTTTTAAGGCATACTTGCATTGCATGGAGAACAGAACACACTGCTGCAGAGGTCCCAGCTCGGCCTCTGGCCCCTGCACTTCTGCTGCCTCACGCTGACCTGGTATTCTCGCAGCGCGTACTCTGAACTGGTATTAACCTTGCCTGAAATCACTGTTACTAGTATTTGTTGTGACTCTGAATCGGTATGTAATCCGGCAGGCAAGTTGTAACGAGAAAAGGGCTCCTTCCTTATCATCTACTTAACATAATTAACACTAAATTACTCCTGATCTACATATGATATGGCCGAAACAACAATTTTTGGAACACAGAGCTTTACTACCCCGGTAAAGACGAAGGTTTAGCATACAGAAAGCAAAAAAACAAAAGCAAAAATAAAACGGGACCAAGCAATTTTCCAGATTCTAGGTAAGCTTCAACTACTGTTCCTATCCGGTTTTGCTGTTGACGCCTTCACGCCTTCTTCATCTGATTGCTTTTTATCCTCCAACATCAACTCGCCGGCGCCCGCTCCTCCTGCCTTTGCTTCAACCTCAAATTCACTATCAATCACGTGCCATACTGTTTTGCTCCCTTTTACCATCTGCAAACCCCTTATCAGAACAACTCTCTTCCCACCAACACATCACAGAAACTATAAACCGCCTCCACATTTCACTCCAGCCTTCAAGCACATCACCCATGCACAAAGAGAAATATGACCAGATTCACCAGCATATCAAATCAGTTGTAACCTCCCACCATAATCCATTTCAAAAATCAGACATGGCATTCATTCAAAGCGAGTAAAGAAAGCAGTCTAAGCCAAAACAACAATTTAATTGTCATCATATAGAGACAACATATTTCAGGAATTCAACAAGGTCTGCCAGATACATATTAAGATCACCAAACTAAAATGCAGAGGAAGTTGACGATCTACTCGATTTCCTACTTTTCAACATGCAAAATCCTATCCAAAACTTGATTTCCTAACTTTTCAACATGCAAAATCCTATCCAAAACTCGATTTCGTAACATAATTGAGCAAAGGAAGATGGTGACTGACGCAAACTCGTCGTGCGGGTCTCACCTTACAGCAACAACTCTTACGCTTTTGTCCTTGCTTCGCGTAAAAGGGTTAACCCGGTTGTTACTACATTTCTAGCCTGAGTATTTAAGTTGGTCATCTCCCTCTCAACTTTCATTGTGAGACTAAACCCATGCACACTAGCACTACATGCTCAAGTTGCATTTTAGGCCGAATCTCTTTGAGCCGGACTTTTACATCCTCCCCCGTTGATTTTGGGTCCAATCTCTTTCGCCACTAAATACTCCTTAATAAGGGAGAGAGACACGAAAATCGAAGAATAATCGCAATCCAACTAGTTTCCAATCACATCAAAACAAAATCGACAGGGACCAACAAATGTCACCAAATTATTTAACTCTCTATAAGTACGAATTAATGCGACAAAGGTAGTTTGAAACTAGGATAACATATTCCACCAACATTTTTACGACACTTAGAACTCTCATAAACTATCTAACCCAAACATTTGTACGACACCTAAAACTCTCATAAATACTAGCCATGATAAGGCCATTCTTGATAATGCAAATACATCCTAAACCCTACGACCACGGTTCCACTCCAGGTCCTTGAGTACTTATTTTCCTTAAGGGAATCCACGGACACACCCCAAAATAAAAATGTGACGTCCCGCCTCCACGAGGCCGGGCCCGCACGCCTGGCAGCTCTCTAGGATCTCAAGACTGTCCCCACAGACCAACACACGTCTTTTCTGCGCACTTTGTCCTCACTCGTGCACACCCGGGAAGGACTTCCCGGTCGGTCACCCATCCCGAAATTGCTCCGGGCCAAGCACGCTTAACCCCGGAGTTCTTTCGAGATGAGCTTCCGGAAAAGAAGTTGCAACTGTTGGTATGAGTATTCTTATCAATCCTATTAAGCCCTGGGCCAGGATGTTACAAAAAATTTATATGCATGTTAAACCTGAAGTAGTCATATTCTTGTGTAAAAACATGAACAAATCACCTAGGGTAGATTCTTAGTCAATATGGTCCTATTGTTCTTTTAACAAAAAGAAAATGCACTATTTGCATCTGCATTCCAGATGTTCAACTTTTTTTTTGTGTGTTTGTGCAGGATATCTGATGCCATGTACATTCCGTAGTGCATGGTGTATCTCGCACATTCTTACATTATTGGAGATGTCACCCTAAGCTTTCCTTCACCAAGGAAGCACTATAAGCTTGAAGGGCCGAATGAGTGATATAGCGAAGAGTTTCAATAGCACAGTTCACCACATTCTGACAAATCACTTAGAGCCGCTGTCACGATACTCAAGCTTGTAATCCATAGTCATTACAATGTCAACACTTGTCGTCTCAATAGTTGGCTCCAGAGTCCAGAAGTCTATCACATCAGGGATTCAAAAAATCAGACTTAGGCACAACATTATGTAGAGTACAGCTTCCCAATTCCCATGCTCAATTGTGTAATCGCAAAAATAAAAAATAAAAAATAAAAAATCCCATGCTCAATTTTAGGTGATGACCGTCGAAATTCAATTCGCTCTCTTGCCCTCACCTATTCTGCATTCCGGCCCACAAGATTTGATTCTTTGATAAACCTGAGAAAGTTATACCTTCGTGGCATTCACATTAAGGGGGGTGAATTAGGGTGTCTTATTTCCAATTCGTTTGCTTTGGAGAAGCTGGAACTTTGGGAATGTTGTGAGCTGATCTGCCTAAAGATACCCTTCTCACAGGACCTCTCCACTTTTGAGTACTCTGGTGAACCAGTGCAACTCTTGCTTGGAAAATCATCACAAGTAGAAAACCTTCATGCGGAGTCTTCGCATGAGGCCCCTTCGCAATGCACCTTCCTTTCGGTGTTCGGCGCTCGTCGGCACGGCGAGGACAGTGCCCAGCTTGGGAAACAACGCCCAACCTCGACGCCAATGGCTGGACCTGCGTGCTATGCGAGGCTGCGCCAAACAGAGCTGACGAGCTCTGTTCTGTTTTCTCTCTCGTGATTTTCATCCTCTGTTTTCAACCCCCCCCCCCCCCCCCCCCAAAAAAAAAGACCCATCTTTGGCTTTTTGGGCTATCATGTTAACCTTCGGACGGAATCACGTGAGCGTATTTTTACAATCTAGTCTTTTTTATTAAAGTTCTTTTTACATTTGGACCCTTTGCGAAAAATATTTTCAGGAATGCATCTTTTTAAGCCGTGTCTTTTGACGACCAGGTTGCATGGGTGGACGCCATGTCATTTGACGTCCACTCATGGGACCTGGTCACCAATGATTCTGGTGCTCACCATGTCAGTTCAGCATTCGCATACGTGCCTGCGTCCAGTGTCTTTTGACGCCAACCTAACACAACGCCCATAAAAAGAGTCTATTTTTTAAAATCTTTTTGTGAAAGGTCTAAAAGTGAAACCACGCGAACCACGTGATGGGTTGGATAGCCGCATGGGCTTGAAGTTTGGACCGTTTCTTTCCTTCGTGTATGCACTTCAGTCTGAAACTCTTGATTGTCACATGTCACCGTCATGAGAAACATTTGCATCATCTTGAAACTGAAAGAAATATCATTGCAAAAAATAGACGTTGTCGATGCCTTCTCAGAGACATTTGGTCTTGTTAATTCATGGCCCTACATTGTAAGCATATTCTTTGCCAAACATGATTTACGTTGCACGATCAATTCTTTTGGCTAGATTGGGAGAATTTTTCACATTTGTTTTTCTAAATCACTGCCAGGTGGGAAACGGTGCAGCAGAGGACAGGAATATTTTAAAATTACAGCTAGAAACTTGTCTAACTTAAGCGTGGCAAGTGTGGGTCTGGCAATATGTGGTTACTCTCTTCTTTCTTTTTTTGCTGAAATTTGAGCTGAGCAACGTCAACAAAAAAAAATGGAGTACCTATCATGATCCTGAGTGTTCGAGAATGCGAGCAGTAATTACTCAGGGTAGAGCAAACAACGACATTGGAATGACCAAGAGAGGGACATGCTGATCAAAAGAGGAAACTCGTTTTTTTCTTCCCCTTTCAGTTTAACATAGTTCGCTCAAACTTGCAGCAAATCCACAAACGAAGGAACTGGATGGCCACCTCAGCTGAATAATGTAGAAGAGAAAAAAAAGTATTTACATGATAAAAATGAAAAAATGGCAAGCTAACCTATCCAAGGCAAGAACCAGAGGAACCGACCAGCGGACGCAATGCGGAGCGGCAGGCGCATCAGTAGGAGATGTCGATGAGGGCGATCATGGCGTGCGCGACGACTTCCTCGTGCCTCCTCTGCTGCACGCCGAGGAGCGAGGCGTACTGGTGGCTCAGCGGCGGCAGCGGCGCCGACGACACAGCTGCACGCCGCGCTGCGCGCCGTTCACGTAGCGCCGCAGCTCGGCGGCGTAGAGGACGTCAGGCTCCGGAGCGTGATGCACGCGCGCGGCAGGTGGTATACACTGCATTGTAAAACTACTAGAAAGTAACACAACCAAAACAATCAACTATTATGACAACAACGTGTGCCAACATTTGACTACAGTAACTCAGCATCTACTGCATGGCACCGGCTACAAGGCTCCCCAAGGTTTAACTTGACTGTAGAGGGAACTCTTCCAAGGATGCATCTTTTGATAACGCTGAGTGCTTTATGTGCTTCCAGGACCATGTTCCTCCTTTTAGACCAGCATTTAGCCGTTTTAAGGGCAGAACACCTAACATAATTGCCAAAAGTCACCCCACTAAATATGGTGTCCAGTGTGAGGCTTTCAAGTGATGTTGCATTTTCAAGAATATGGCATGTTAGCTCAGTCATGCTCTTTGCAGAACAGAAGCCGTTGATCTGCACCTTCTTGAGCCTGTCATGCTTGTGTACAGGAATCCGTCTCATATGTGAGGCATCATCCCCAAAAGCAGAACAATGCTTCATCTCAAACTGATCTACCTACATAAGGTTAAAATTAATGTTAGTTGAGTTAAATGCTTTCAGAGTAGATACACACTAGATATCCTTACAACATGGACAGTAACTCACACTCAGGATGAAACTCTCCAAGGCAGGGGACGCATCCAAAAACGAAGCCAAGGACAAGTAATCAGAATTTTTCAGCTACTATTGGTGTATTAACCCTCTGCGCAAAGATTTCTCAGCGCAATTATATTACCGAGCATGATTACTGTTCTGTGTCATAACATGGATATATCTAATAACGTGAAATTTGAGAGCATACCTCGCGATTCGACGACATAGCAAGAGTTTCAAGACGTGGCACAATGCAAGGAAGCTTGGTGATAGCATAACTCACACAGTTGGGCTCAACTGAAAAATCGATCCATAAGGTTTTCACTTGTGATGATTTTCCAAGTGAGAGTTGTAATGGTTCACCCGAGAAGTCAAACGTTGAGAGGTTTGGAGCTGCGCTCTCTATAGCTTGCAGCATGTAGCACTCAGACACAGTTAGGCAGCTGAGGCGATCCAGCCAGATTGGTACCTTCAGGCACATTAGCTCCATGCAGCACCTAAGTTCCAACTCCTCCAATGCGAAAGAATTGGACATCAGACACCCTAACTCATCCCCTGTGACACGCACAGCATACAAACGCAGCTTTTTCAAGCTTCTCAAGCAATCAAATCCAACTGTGGGCCGGAAGGCACAACTGTTGAGGTAAAGATAACTAATTGAGTTTCCACGCTCACCACGAAAAAGTGAGCATGGGAAGTTATATCGTGCCCTGCATTCTGGAGGCAGCAAAAGGGTGACTTCTTCAATCCCTGGTGTGATAGCATTCTGAAGCCAACTGTTGAGATGGCAAGTGTTGACTTTGCAATAATTATTTATTACAAGCTTGAGTGTCTTTATACCGGCAGCTGAGTGATTTTTCAGAATGCTGTCAACTCTGCTAGCAAAACCAGTGAAGCCTTTTGCACCTTTTTGTTTCAAGCCCAGTGTTTCCTCACTGAAGATAAGTTTGGGGTGGCATCTCCAACAACGTAGAAATGTACGACACACACAGGCAGAACGAGCAGAATCATACAGTGGCATTAGGGAATGTATATGGTGCCATATATCCTGCACAAGTACAGAAAGAATAGTTGAAAACTGGGACTGTAGGCAAATTATTTCTTCATTCAAAAAAAAAATAACTATCCTCGTTTGTATATTCATGCTTGTACCAAAAGGGTCACCTCACAGCTGTGCATAGTGTGTTGGAGTGCAATGGGTTGGTAGGTTCAGCATTTGTATAGAAATTATTTATCTCTATTATGGGCATAGGCCTTGGCAACTAAGATGAGGCAGATATGGTCAAATAATTGGATTCCTACTAGCGCATGCAGTTCAATCGGAAAACCATACCGGACATAGGAAGGATTATACTAAAATCAACGCACAGCAGTTACCGGTAGTGTGCAAAGGGAGCACAAATTAAATATTTTCTTGTAGAAACTTGGTTCCAACATAGCACCTAAACAAAAATAGCGAAGCATCTCCACTGGTATTCAATTATGATCAAGTTCAATTCCTTTTTCTCCAAGTGTTCCCCCCAATACCCTTGTACTCTAGTTATACCGTCCGACAGGCACAAATGCAATAAAACCCTCCATTATATGCAATCTATTCCTCATATACGAATGTAGTAGGCTGGTATAATATAGGCTTGATACATATGTTGTTGGGCAGCCTTATGATAGTACAACTGCCATCATTTGAAAGTTCAGTAAGATGAGGCAGGCATAATGAATAACAGGAAGGGAGGTACTTTGGTTTTAAGTGAAGAATATGGGCATATGGCACAGAAAGCATTCAAAAAACAGCTCAATGACCCGGTTGTACTCATAAATGGTCCTACCCTGCCGAAAACAAAAATGAAAAATGCAATGTTGCATGTTTAGCATATTGCTTTGATTGGGACATTTCAGATTAAGAAGAATGAAGAAGTCATTTGAAAAAAAAAATGTAAAGGTTATTAATATAACAAGAAATTATCAGTACAGTCAATGCTGGACCTATTTTCTGCTATATGGGGCAAGTGGAAGATTTCATACAGAAATGGTGATCCTAGAATTCTGGTTCTGAAAAGGGAAACACAAAGCTGCGAGTGTCACTGTTACACCTTCGCTCTCTCTCTCTCTTTTTTAGGAAACTTGCCAACCTAGAACTTAGCTTTCAATATCATGAAAACTAAGAAGTAAATACTACCAGATCCCTTAACAAATCTTTATCAGCTAGCATAGGTCCACCAATTTGAGCTGTCATGATAATTTTTTATTTGTAATATAAGCTTTCCATTATCAATATTTGATACCGTACCTCAGGAAGAGATATTTCACCACCCTGAGAATGATCATCTTGTTGGCAGAGTAAGTCATTTTTTTGTGGCACTGAAGTAACCGGTCCATCTGCACATCATGCATGGTACTGAATAATGCATATATTAACACAAGCAAAGAAGCACAAGGAAATAATCATGCGCTTAAGCAATCAGATTTGTTTCTCTTACCAAATGTTTTGCAGAATACTAACATCTATAGTAAACAACCAACTTGATTAGTTAATAATAAGGAAAAAAAAAGGAGCTACAGTACAGACAAGAGAATTATTAAACACCAACCTCTACAAAACAAACACCACAATTTTTTTTTTCCAAAATAAGATAGACATAAGCAGAAACAAAGGCATAAAGGCTTGTAGAATAGGATCATGGGGCATATCAGCACCACTTATTGATGCCAAAGCCATCAACATAAGTTAGCAGATATAAAATAACAGAGAGTGCTAAGAGGAGGCTTACCAAAGGTTTGAATTTGCTTCTGACGCTTCAAGTCAGGCTGCACGAGTCTCTTCCAGCCCGGCAGACTCATCATACCTAGGAGTGGGATCAGTAGAGGATCTGGAAAATTAGCAGTGGTAGCACACTAGTTGAACAGACTAAACAGTATTGCAGCACACACCCAATCAAATAAGCTGCACAATTGCTTGTACAGTATGTACAAATCAAAACCACACGACCATACGATTTTTTTTAGGAAAGTGCCCATGTTAAGAAATTAGGCATTTTCCTACTTAATTTAATCCATAAATTCCTCAATAAGGTGATAAAAACGATGAACAAATTGATCAGAAAGACAAGAACGTACCCAGCGGAAGATCCTGCGCTGGAGGCGCTGGAAGATCCATTCCCAAGAACCATTGTTCTTGAGTTGTTCGATGTAGTCGATCAAAGTTGATGCAGGACGACGTTGAAGCAGTGCAGAACGCCGATCAGGGAGTCGAACGAGCAGTCGCGATGTCGCTCCCCAAAAACCTGATCGCCCGCACACCCGGCAGATGTCTCTTGCGGAACGGGGCTTCGGAGGCCTGCTCTCCCAGATTCTGTGAGCGCAGAAGTCCGGGACGGAGATGTCTTCTTCGTTGGCAACAGCGAGCAGAAGATCGATGCGTGCGCGAGTGGTGAGCGGAACGAATGATCGAATCTTGAGGACGCGACGCGCCGCGCCCGCCACGCCACGCCACGCCACGGCACGGCACGGCACGGCTCGGCTCGGCGGCGGCGGCGGCGCGCGCGCGCGCGTGTGGTTCACCACTAGCCTCTCTCAACTTCTCTAGGGGATCAACCGGAAATCCATCTAATAAGTCGAGTCTAATTATGGTAGGAATCCCATGTGGAACTAAACCATTAATGCACTAATTATGGGCCTAGACTAATTGATTATTATTATGGGTTAAAAGCCCATAATCTCAACAGCCCATACAATAAATTAAATTCAAAATCGGGCACGCAAGTTCAGTGCTTCAAATGTTGTTGATCTAATCACACCATCCATCGCTCACAAGATAAATTGGTTTTAGAATAGGCGTAAAAAATAAGTAATTCAAATGCTAGTGGTCTTAAGTGAACGGGACATTACAAACTAGATCATTCCAACATTAATTGCAATAACAAACTGATGAATGGTTACGGTCACAAAATTGGGAGGAAAAAAAATATCAGTTTCTGATTGATCTCGGCTTGGAAGCCCTAGTTTGTTGGAGATGAGGATCGTAGTACCTGACCAGATGGAAGCAGTGCTTGTAAGTTGTTGCCTGCGCAATGCACCTTCCTTTTGGTGCCCAGCTAGGCCGGCTTGGGCAACAACCGCCAACCCCGACGGCAACCCGCGCGTTGATGCGAGGCTGCTCCGAACAGAGCCGACCACGCGCTCCCTGCTCCGTCGCCACTCGAAGCAGCCCCGCGCGGCGCGAGGCAATTTCTGACTCCGTTCCGGCCGGATTTGGAGGAAACGCAGGAAGAGCTCTGGCCTCTGTTCTGTTTTCTCTCTCTTGATTTCCATCCTCTTTTAACTAGCCAAGAATGGGCCACCTATTCTATGGGCCTTTTGGGCTGTCAGTTAACTTGCGAACGGAATCACGTCATGGGCTGGATGTCCAAGTGGGCTTTTTTTGGACCGTTTCCTTTCATCGTGTATGCACTTCAGTGGAGTATGAACTTTTGATTGTGGCATGTCACCGTCATGAGAAATACTTACATCATCTTGAAACTTAAAGAAATACCTTATTGATTAAGGTATTTCTTTAAGTTTCAAGATGATGTAAGTATTTCTCATGACGGTGGAGCAAACAACGACATTGGAATCACCAAGAGAGGGACATGCTGTTCAAAAGAGTAAACTCGATTTTTCTTCCCCTTTCAGTTTAACATAGTTCGCTCAAACTTGCAGCAAATCCACAGACGAAGGAACTATATGAACACCTCAACTGAATAATGTAAAAGGCAAAAAAAAAAATATATTTACATGATAAAATTGAAAAATGGTAAGCTAATCTATCTAAGGCAAGAACCGGAGGAACCGACCAGCGGACGCAATGCGGAGCGGCAGGCGCGCGCGTCATCAGTAGGAGATGTCGATGAGGGCGATCATGGCGTGCGCGACGACTTCCTCGCGCCTCCTCTGCTGCGCGCCGAGGAACGAGGCGTACTGGTGGCTCGGCTGCGGCGACGGCGACGGCGACGGCGGCAGCTGCACGCCGCGCCGCGCTCCGTTCACGTAGCGCCGCAGCTCGGCATCGTAGAAGGACGTCAGGCTCCGGAGCGCGATGCACGCGCGCGGCAGGTGGCGCGCGAGTGGCAGCGCGAGGTTGAACGGCCACAGCAGGAAGGCGAACTGGAACGCCTGCAGGAAGCCGCCCGCCACGGCCGGCACCGCGAGGAGCGCCACGTGAACCACCATCTGCTCTGCTCAACACTGCTACTAGCCTTCCATGCTCGCTGTCATGGCTATATGCTCGAGACGTTGGTTGTGGTTGACAGAGACCAGCTGACAAGTCGCCATGGATAGATACCTTGCTTGCTGCCTGCCGATGGTGAGGTGGCTTTATAATTGGAAAATCCGCTCGTATTAAACAGAGCAGCTCGCCTAACTAGAAAAAAGCTTCGGCTTCATCTGCTCCGTTAACCCTATTGCCAACTATGGCGCGAGCAAAAATCAATTGGGACGCCCGGCGATATCAATGCGGTTCCTTGCTTACGTCTGTTTGTACGTGTCGGGAGATTCTCGCGATGTGGCACGTCGATGATGCCAACGACGACAGATCTCCATGTTTGCACTGTTATTATAAATACTGTCTTATTTATTATACATACACGCACTGTGACACATGGATTGATTATTCTTCATCCGGACCTAACTGTACAAGGACTGTTCTCGAATAGGAATAAACTGTGGAGTAGAAGGGATTGCTTCATGATAGCCGTAAGCACGTCTTAATCTCAGTCGTAATAGACGACTAGTGTGCACCAATCAAGTCCAGATGTGTGTCGCATATGTTTCCTTCTTCCTGGATTTCTATTTTCTTGTCAGCAAATGTACCTTCAGAGTAGTCGCTCCGAATCCTTCCCAGAATAATCTATTTTTTTAGGACATACAGGTGCATGAGGATAATGTATGTTATGTTATAGTAATGCATGGCAAAAAAACAAAAGAAGACGGGCAGATGGATGAGGATAATGTATGGCTCATTTTCACTAACTGAAGCAAAATCAAAAGATTGGATTTGAAACCTCCCCCTTAAAATCTGGAAAATTGATACTTACAGTGATGAGTGGCATGCGCATGTATTGTCAACACCAACATTCTCTCATCCACCGGACGGGACCAGTGATGATCGAGAGTCTATCAAAGCTGACTATTTCTGGAACAAGCAAGCTCTGAAAACGGATGTTCTATTTCTGCAGATGGGAACAACATCTTTTTCAGCAACGGATGAGGTACTCCAGGCAGTAGTTCAGATGTTGGATTAGATTAAGCATACTCATCCATTTTGAATTCATCGGTTCGCGTCAGCTGCAGGTTCGAAATCCGGATCAGATATTTGGTATTTCAGCCCCACAGCAAGAGGTTGGTGTCGGCATCAACAAGTTCGATCAGAACGCTCCACAATCGCCTTCCATCATACGGGGTGGCACATGGTCGTTTCCCCACAATTTTTTGGTCTCATCACGACGGATGATGCGCCCTTTCTCGGACCGAGGAGCCGCTCTTTCGAATTATTTTGCTGGCCTTTCGGAGATCACTGGCCTGGTCTCTGCTCGGCATGACTTCTGAGTGTGTGTGATGGTCCAATCCACTCATCAAATTGTAGCGTGCAAGCGTATGCAATCGTCACTCACGCATGAGATATTGACAGTGTAGGATTGTTACAACCGATGACCGAAACGACGATGAAGAACGAGAAATCAAACCACAGGGAACACAAGAGTTTTACGTGGAAAACCCTCCCAATGCGGAAGGGAAAAACCACGGGCGCCAGCCAGCAATAATTCACTATCAAGAGTTGGGGTTACAACGCCGAACGGCGGCTTACAAGAGGATGAACTCATGGTAGAACTCGCTACGGCCCAAGCCTCCGGCGACGGGCCTTCGCTTCGCTCCGTCAGAAGTCGGCCGAATTTGGATCATAACTCAACAAGGATAAGGTTGCAAGTTTACATGTCGAGTGCAGTCGAGAATGGCTGGAACACGAAGAATGCTGATCCCTTTGTTGTTGGTGATGACAACGATCGATTACTTGACGGTTCAGGCTGGATCAGGCGTTGCTCATTGTGCACGCATGAGCAACTGAAATTAACCAGAACGAGGTTACCTGTCCTGTTGTCAGATTATCACTCCCGGGGTTTCAGTCATGCTAGTAGATGACTAGTACAACAATCTCGAAGTAATTCAGGCATGCCTGAGTTTTACAAGATTTTTCACGAGTCTCCAAGGAACAGTTCCAACTTCTGCAAGAAGAGCTCCCGTAAAATTCACGTTCCAAAGGGTACCAAAAGGAGTGCTGGCACAAATGATTTGGCAGCGACAATGCTGCAGGCATCACGTCGTAGTACAAGCAAGCAGTAGATGACAATGGTTGTTGTCCCCGCGAAAAAGAAGGAAGGCAATTATGCACCGGAGTGTTGCTAAGCAGTCTTCACTGTTTCCACTACGACCAATAGATCTGCTCACTCGTACGTGCTGACATGCTGTTTTATGCAAGTCAGTTAGAGTAACTTCTAATGTTCCCTTTGTAATGCAGGAATGCGACAATAATCATACACGAATTTTACTGGGGAAAAAAAAGGATTCAATATAAATTTCTGAATCTAACATAGTACCGCTCGACCAATTTACCAGTCTGGCCTTGTGGAGCCCCAATGGGGTACCTGTGCTACGGGCTTGTCCTAGCTTTACCTGATCAGGTAAATTGGTTTGCGTCCTAATCAACCGCATCAGCATTTCCGAGGCAGTAAACCGGAATGCAGCTGACTCGCGAGTTGCATCCACTGGATACTGTCATTTGACGCAACTCTTACACCTGCAAAACCGCGAGACGTTCGTGGATCCGACTCGAACGCAGAAGAAAAGCATGTTCTGAACTGAGTTGACGAACATGAACATGCTGTCGAACCCTGTCCTATTCGCCTGCTCTGGCATCGAAGCACGAATACTGCATGAAAAACTAACCAACCACAACTCACAGCATCTGAATTTCCAATGGAGGTCAAGACTTCCGAGCAAAAAATCACCTGTATTTACGAATCACGGTTATTACAACTGAAAGCCACGCATCACTCAAAAGCGAACCAACCAAGAACAGAAAAGGAAACAAAGATCATCCTAATAAGCTAGCCCAGACAGAAATGGGGAACCGCCGCCGCGCCGGCCGCGCCCTTGCGCTCGCTTGGGTTCAGTAGGAGATGCTGAGGAGCGCGTGGCGGATGTACTCGTCGACGTCGCTGTCCCCGCCGCTCCCGCGGCGGCGGCGGCGGCGCCAGACCGTGCCACGCCCGTAAGCTGCGCGCAGCGAGGCGGCGTGCGACGAGAGCACGGCGCAGAAGACGGCGCAGGCCTCGGGCAGGTGGCGCGCCGACGGCAGCCAGAGGTTGAGCGGCCACAGCAGCGGCGCCGAGAGGTGGAACACCTGCAGGAAACCCCTCGCCGCCGCGATCGCCAGCAGGTGGAACCCCATCGAGCCGATTCCCAGGAGCAGCACAAGCCGAGTCCGCCCGCTTGCGCTTGCGCAATCAATCCTCTTCTGCCAAGTGCCTGCCGACCAGCCTATCTCCTCTCTATCTCCGGAGAATGCGGCGTGTAACCGTGGTTAAGTGCGGACGGCGACGTCGCTGCGCGGTGGTGTGATCTGCCGGTGGCGCAGGCTGCGGCGCGGGGGATGCGGCCTTCCCCAGTTGCGAGCGCGGAGGCCCTGGCTTGGCTAGTTGCTGGTTTTGGGCAAAGACGGGGCGTGATTCTCGTGAGATCCGGATAAGAGCAGCTCTCCGACATGTCGTCAGCGGACGGGAAAAGGGGCGTGGCCCCTGGACCGGCGTTGCCGTTCTGACGTGGAACTGTTGTGGAAGTCAATAGACGCAGTAATTGTTTGCCACTGGGGAGCCACGTGGGGCCTTTGAAAGAGCACCAAGGCATCATTTGTTCATCGATTGAAAGCTCTCCCGTAGACCTCTACTGTTTTACTGATTGACAGTTTTGAGGTTTCAAGCTCTCGTATGCTTTTGCCGACATCGGTTTTGGACAGAGGGACTGGACTTTCTACCCAAATCGATACTTTAAGATGAACAACTGAAGGTTTCACTGTACGACATCGAAGGTACAGAAAGATAGGTTTGCAACTGCAGCAATCTGGCAATCTCCATTACATTTTAACATAAGAAAAAAAATACTGTACAATTTTTCTTAAAAAAGTTACATTTAACATTGAGTCCTTCAGCAACCTCATTTTCTGGCTTGGGCGGCATCTCCGGCATGCCGTAGCAGCTCTGGATATGGCCTAGCTCACACTGGGCTATTATATGGGCTTTTTTTTTTTTTGAAGGAAGCACGCCCACCAGGGGCTATGATAGTCTCCATTACTCCAGAAGGTTCATTACATATGCACAAAGGCCGATACAGGTATTAGAAATTGCAACAAGGCCCTTGAGCAGACAAAGGACACAAATAATCTAAAATTACAACCAGGTCCTCCAATAGAGAAATCTGCAGACAACAATGAAGAACTCGTCATGGCAGACATCTCCATTGCCGGGAGCAGATGTGAAGCAGAAGACCCAATCGCCAAGCTGTAGACGAGCACCTCCATCCATGCCGGGACCAGATGGTGAGTACAGCCAGAAACTGTCGAACCACCACGGAATGAATGGGCAGAAGGCCTCAATTTACAGCATGCTTGGCACACCGGCGGTCCACCCGGCAGCCGCCACAGAGGCTGATTTAGAGGTTGTCGAGGTTGCTGCCGTAGATCTTGATGACGCAACTCCGGGCGCAACCATAGGAAGACACCCCGAACAGAGAAGGGGATCAGCTGGAAGAAGCGATCAACCCAAATACGGGGCTTCCAGTGCCAGTCCAACAACTTCGACGAAAAGATCTGGCGAGCAACATCGCTCCCCTGAACCGATTCTAGAGTAATAGAGAAGAGGAAGCAGGAAGAGGGAAGACACCCACCGGAAAGGAAACCGGTGGGGACAAAGGCCATCTCGGCAACAACCTTACAGGAACTAGACAACGGGAGTAGCTCACCTTGACAGCTCAAGCCGAAGTGAAGACAAATCATCACTGCAAAAGCAGCGACGATGGCCGGCACCATGGAGAGCTTCAAACCAAGCTAGAAAAAGAAGAAACCTATACTACAGCTGTACAGGAAGGGGTCCCTCACCCTACACAACGCCGGCAAGGAGCCGGAGAGGGAGGGGAGGGGCCAGATTTGGCCCAAGGAAGAAGACGCTACTGTAGTGAGAGAGGGGACGCGAGAGCTCTGGAAAGATAGCTAGCCCGTTTTTATATGGGCTTCAGAGTAGGCCTAGATCACTCTTAAACTAAGCATTCCACAAAATATTTATAACAAGATTGCTTGGCAGGAATATAATTCATAACCATATCTGAACTCAACAAACAGCTTCAGTCACTTGACTACTATAAAGCCTAATAAACTTTCAGTTAACATGTTGATGCTAAAATGACTAGTGCTAAGCAACAGGGCAACAGAACAAGCTTGCTCTACATAAATCCTAGAATATGTTACAGCATCCGTGGCAGAAAACGATTCCAATCAGAGAGATCATGATTCTACTGCCATTATCCTACACCAGTGTTGAACTTCACTAACTATCCAGTCTACATGGATCTCCAGCAAGACTATAACCTTCTACAATTGCGTCGATCGGAGCGGTCACTTATTCACTCCAAATGGATCAATCCAGGCAACTAGGAATTGCTGGTAAGATCACTGTCATTGTCGGCATTGTCCCCAATTGTATCTGCTTCCTTCACTTCTTGAATCATCTTGAGGACTTGCCATGCAGTAGGCCGACTTTCTGGCGAGGACCGAATGCAAACAGCAGCTATGTCGACAATCATTGAGATGCGGTCACGGTCCACACCTTCATCCTCCCTCGCCGACTGGACATATGTTTGAAGATCAGTTGCGACTAGGACTGAGTGCTGAAGCGGTGGCTTCCCACTAAGGAGCTCAATGAGGAGGACGCCAAAAGCATATATGTCTGATTTTGGAGTTAGCATTCTGTTAGACTTCATGTTTTCCGGAGCTCTATATGCAGCATCGTCTTTGACTTCTGATGACTCCAGGAGGAATGACAAGCAATTATCAGTAAGGCAAGCCTCAAAGTCTGAACCAAGCAGAACATTAGAGGACTTGATGTTTCCGTGGACAAGTCGCGACGCTTGATGAATGTAAGCAAGACCCTGCGCAATATCTTCAGCTATCTTAAGGCATGAAGTCCAGTGTAGTGGTTTTGCCCGTGATGACCTTGAACCTGCAGTTTATGCAAGTTAATGGAACTATTAAGCACGATACGAATAAACTAATTGCACTAGGTATGATCTGAGTATCCTAGGAACTCACAGAAACATATTGATATCTTGACATGTACTACTCATTTGTGAAGAGTATTATTCAGCTTGCGTACCGAAAAAGATGGTTGTTTAGCTCGTGCGTGCATCGAATGTTGCATTAAGAAAAAAGGCTTGTAGCCAAATGAAGATAGCACATGAAGTAAAGCTTCCGTAGAAACATTTTTTGTTGTCTAATCTATACATTTCAAAGAATTCACCAGTATCATCTCACATCTCCACAAAAGCTGCAGGCTAACTTGCTACATGAAGATGCAGTACATGTGGAGCTAGGCCCAATGTTTGAGCTAGAAGGAAAAAAATAAAAAGTAAGCAATGTAATTCCCAAATATAAATCTACTACAGATATTTTCCATTGCCCACGAAATTAAATTATACCCCTAAGGGGTACACTTCTAATTTTACTTAATTTATAATCCCAACGTACAGTGAATAAGCAATACCATCCCATGGTTACTAGTCAGTAAAACATTACATTCACCTTTGTCGTTGATTTCCTTTCATGAATCTAAATAACATTTAGTTTAGATGACCACTGCAGATAACAAGTGGCTAGTTATGAATGCATGTTTTCTTTGTTTATGGGTCACAGATAAAATAGAAAGGTCCAAGCAATCAAACCACACAGCATCACATATGTATGACCACTTGAGGCACCCACATTCTGCTGCCAGATTTTTACAGTGACCAAGTTGTAAATTTCAATGGATTCTGTTCGAATCAAGAATGTGTATGCACCCACATTCTGCTACCAAATTCTCATGTGGCCAAATTCAGAATTCAAATGGATCATTCAAAAGAAGAATTTGTACTTTGAAAAGGTAAAGCAAGCCTCAAGTACAAGTATTCTACTGATGCAACAGATGTAATGACTACAGAGAAATATGGAAATACCATCACCAATTAGTTTGGTCTGTTAAACGCAATTAAGCTGACACGACAACCTATTGAAAGACCACTTTTCAGATCTTAGAGACTGCAGATTCTATTCTTATATTTTTTTTTTCATGAATCTAAATCAATGATTAGTGCCGACAACCACCGGTCACTTAAGAGGGCCTGTATGCTTTGTCTGCTGGGTTCACAACGAAGAAGGTCCAAGCAATCGACAAAAGAACCACATTCATAGGTCCAGCAGAGGCACCCACATTATGCTGCCAGATTTTCACGTGCCCAAGTCTTCTGAAATTCAATTTGCTCCAGTGTTGCAGTGAAGAATGTCTTATTACTATTATAAAAGGTAAGGTACTAGCATAGATCACTAAAGATCAACCGGTGCAGTAGATGTGAAGCCAATTACCGTAACTGTTCTAGCACAAATTAATTCAGCTGTCCAATACAGATAACAGCTGATGGAGATAGTCGTACCAAAAGATCGCCATTCACAACCTAGACGAAGAACAAAAACTTACCATGGACGAGAGAGTAGAGGCTGCCATTGGGCTGGTAGTCGTACACGAGCAGCCGCTCCTCCTTAGCCTGGAAGAATGCCCGGAGTGGCACAAGGTTCGGATGCCGGAGGCGGCCAACAGCATCCATGTTCTGCTCGAACGCTTCAGCTTCCAGCGCCGCCGGACCAATCTTGGCGGCGTCCAGCCTCTTCACAATCACGACAAGCCGGCCATCAAGCACCGCCTTGTACGTCGTCCCCACGCTCCCGCGGCCGAGCACCTCTGCCGAAGCGCGCATCAGCTGCTCAAGGCTGTAGCTCGCCGCCTCGCCGGCGCAGAATGTAAGGCAGCCGCTCCGCTCCAGCCTTCGCGCCTTGTCCTCCGGCACCATAATAGCGGCGGTCTCCTCATCGCGCACACACTCCACGTAGCCAATGTCAGCACCATCCCTGCTCACATCTGACGCGGCCGCGCTCTTCTTGGGGCTCGGGTACGCCACCGACCTGGGACGCCTCCGCTTCTTGCTCCTCTTCATCGCAATCATGGCGCACAGAAGCACGGCCAGGG
Organism: Eragrostis nindensis; assembly: GCA_012490785.1. NCBI lineage: Eukaryota > Viridiplantae > Streptophyta > Magnoliopsida > Poales > Poaceae > Eragrostis > Eragrostis nindensis. The sequence goes on from JAAXCT010000418.1 coordinate 511,706, forward strand.
CCACCCCCACGGCGACCGCGACGGCCACCGTTGTCCTCCTCCTCGCTTTCTTCGCGCGCGAATCGGGTAAATCCGGCTCCTCCTGCGGGCCGACGTCACCCGCGGCAACGCTTTGCACTGGGGGCGCGGCGGAGACGTTGCTGCCGCCTCCGTTGAAGAAGAGCAGGTGGCACTCGCGGCGGACGACCACGCCGCAGAGCTTGGGGTTGCCGGCGAACGCGGCGGCGCTGATCTGGGTCATGACGGCCGTGACCGGCACTGGCCCGGAGAAGTCGTTGTAGGAGACGTTGAGCACCTTGAGCGAGGACTGGTTCCACGCCGGGAGGGAGCCGTTGAAGTGGTTGACGTCGAGGCGGAGAAGCGTGAGAAGCGGGAACGCGGCCTCGATGCCGGGCGGGAGCGCGCCGTAGAACCTGTTCCCGGAGAGGTCGATGGAGCGGAGCCGGCGCAGCGAGGCGAGCGAGGGCGGGAAGGGCCCCGAGAAGCGGTTCCCGGCGAGGTAGAGCGCCTTGAGGTTGGCGAGCGGGGAGAGGTCCGGGACGGGCCCGTGGAGCGCGTTGGACTTGAGGCTGAGCACGCGGAGGTCCGCGAGGCGGGAGAGCGTGGCGGGCGGGAAGGTGCCGTTGAGCCCCGCCGACTCGAGGACGAGGCGGGTGACCTGGCCCGCCGCACTGCAGGTTACCCCCGGGTAGGAGCAGGGGGAGGCGGCGGACGGAGGCGCGCGCAGGTGCGAGGACGGGTCGGCCTTGGAGAGGAAGGCGGCGAGGAGCGCGCCGGGGGCCGGCGCCGAGGATGGGGCAGCGGCTTGGACCGGGGCTGGCAGCTTGGCCCGAGAGACCGGCGCGGCGGCGGTTGGTGGCCTGGTCGCCGGCGCCTTGGAGGGGGCCGCGACCTGGACCGGCGCCGGCAGAGTGGGCCGCGACCGCGGCGTGTCGGCGGTCGGCGGCCTCGTTGCCGGCGCCGCGGCTTGGACCGGCGCTGGCAGCGTGGGCCGCGAATGCGGCGCGGCGGCGGTCGGCGGCTTCGTGGCAGGTGCCTTGGACGGGGCCGCGGCTTGGACCGGCGTCGGCAGCGTGGGCTGCGAGTGCGATGCGGCTTCCGGGGCGACCCCGGCCGCGGAGGCGGCGGCGACGAGGAGCGGGAGGAAGAGGAGGAGAAGGGGGAGCCGGCGGCGGCGCGGCATTGTGGCGTGCCGGTGCGTTTGGGGTTTTGGGGGGTTCGGATTTTGGGGATTTCAGCGATGAGCAGAGTGTGGTGGCCGTGGTTTGCAGCGCTGGTGGCGGTCGACTCGGGAAGGGGGAGGGGTCAGATGGTGGTCGCCGCAGCACGTGGTGGGTCGTGGAGTTTAGCGTGCTTTTCCTCACCTAGCGTACGAAGAACATCACCAGCGCAGATTTTGAGTTTAATCGCAGATCGCTGAGACAAGCAGTGTCTATCATTGCTGCTAAACATCCTTGCTTGGTTAAACATACTGCAGTACAACACGCGAAGACCTGCAGTCTTGGTTTGATACTTCGATGATGCACGTGAGGGCATGCTGCAAAGTTCATTTGCGGATCGGGCTTTGATTTTTAAACTCCCCGTTTTAGACCAGGACTCAAGCAACACAAAGTAGCGCACGGGGAATGTTTGAAAAAGAGCTGTTGCCCGTTGATGCTTCGCTTTTCTTTAAGACCCACCCATACGCCGTACTCGCTCTGTTCAAAATATACGCAGTTGTTGACTTTCAGACTTTATGTTTAATCTTTCGTCTTATTTAAATTTTTTGTAAAAATATATTAAAAAATAAGTCATACTTAAAATACATCTAATAATAAAACAAATAGTAAAAAATAAATTATATTTTTATAACTTGTTTGAATAAGACGAACGGTCAAACATAAAGTCTGAAAGTCAACAACTACTTATATTTTTAAACAGAGGAAATAAATTACTGTGTTCGTCCGTAGAACAACGGGCCCAGGGTGCAGCAGCAGCAGCGATCGGGGCCCAGTGAAGTTCAATCGAGCAGGCCTGGGGGCAGCTGGCTGGTGGCAAAACTACGGAGTACTAGTAGGAGTAGATGCTCGCTTTTGTCGGCAGACTGGAAATGTTCTTCTTCCTCCACCACGTCCAGGTAGCGTGTGAGTACTGTGGTGGTGTTTCGTGTCCAAACCTAACCTGCACGCATGGCGGCGTAGATCCCGGTTCGTGACGCATCACGCAAGTCAGGTAACGGCCGCTAGGCTGCATGTTTTATCCCGCATGGCCCAAAGGCCGAAACTGGCGGGAACCATCAGGTGGGCCCCAGTTCGCTGGCCGGGCTGTTGCGACGCCGAGAGCCGGTGATTGTTTCCAATTGTTTGGTGTTCATCATCCTGTCCGGCCTGTACATAATGCAAGTTTCCAATTGTTTGGTGTTCATCATCCCGTCCGTGATGGTGAATCCGCTAGCAAAGACCCAAATGATGCAGGGGCGGGCTCAGAATTTAGACTATGGGTATTCAAAAAAAAATTTGACAACCTAAATTATATTGATAGTCATATAATTGAGACTTTGTTTAGCAGGATTTACTTTAGTACTTTTGCTTTGGTTTATGGCTCTATAAGCCATAAGCCATGCAAGCATCAAAAAATGTAAAACAACTTATAACAATAAGGTACAATAAGCCGTTTTTCATTTTGTACTAGGATAAGTTGTTTTGTCGAAGCCGATAAAGGTTTTTTTGCGGCTCAGCCTCCAAATAAGATATTTGGATAAGTTTTTTTGGCAAACGGTTTGACTTAGATAAGCTAGATAATCCGAACAAGTCAGATAAATTGTTGTGTCCGATAATTCAGAGTAAAAGCTATTTTTAGCATAATCCAGAGCCCTACCAAACGGTACGAAATGATAACATATCAAAACAGGTGGCCTTCTTTTTGTTTGAATTGAGCTTGTTAGTGTTTATTTCTCTTTTTCCATACATACACATAAGATACATTATTTATATAAAATATTTTGACTAAAATAATGGGTATTCATTTGAATACCCTTGAACCAATGTAGGCCCGCCCCTGAAATGATGTCACATGTCGAGTACGCAGAACTTTGGCCCTGTTTGGTTCCATAGGTTAGAGGTAGATTGAGTTAGATTGGGCTAAACTAACTCTAAAGTATCCAAACAGAAGGGTTAGAATAGGGTTAGAGTAGAGTAGGGTTAGTTTAGAAATAGAGTTAAAGTTAGTTTCTTATCCAAACAGGCCCTTTGTTGCTCGGAGGAGCGTACAAATTTGCGGCTCCCATACCGCCCGACATCCGGTGCTGTCCCAGTTCTTCCAATGGCACCGCCATCCATGGAAAGAGGCGACGCTTCACGTGCGCGGCCAGGATGATGCCCTCCTCCCACCATGGAAAGAGGAACCAGGCTCCGGTGCTGTCGCTACTGCGACTGCGTGTTAGGCATTCGCGGTCACGGTCGCGGACACAAATTTTTGGTTTGTTGCGCCGGCATGTTGGCAACTGGCCCAACTGCCAGTGATTCTGATGTATAGCTAGCTGGATTCCATGGAATCCGCGAAATTTTCAGGCTTTGTTTGGGCTTGGGAATCATGATTATGGGCTCCACGGAATGGAACAGAGCAAATATTTGGCCCCGTCTTGTGAGTCGCTTGGGCCCACATTTCTGCCACAGTGTATACTGATTCGAATTTGAAACCTTGCGATGGAACCAGGTCGACGTGCTTTGTAGAGCACGCATCACCATCGTCCATGTTGCGCCAAGTCGTGAGTTTGTAGTGATGCCGTGGCAACTCCGAAGCCTCATTTCTGCGACGTGTTTTGTCACTTTGGGACATTACAGCCAGCTTTGCCGCTGACCGGATCCGTCGCGGAGAACGTAGCAAGTACGTACTTCACTCGCGTAGTGCTCCAGATGTCCAGGGGACTCGGCGGGGACTCGGCGGCATGCTGCGTATCATCTGTTTTTTTTTTCTTTTTTTTCTGGCGAGGGTGTCCTCTGTTTCTCTCCCCTCCACCAGATTCCGTTCTTGTATTAGCCGAACAAGCTTCGGGCTTGAACAACGACTATTGTTGATTGATTCATCAGTTGCTGATATCCACCTCACAGACGCACATGCGCATGTGCAACGAGCCAACGACTGAAAATTCTCATGTCAAAAATGAAATAGGAGCAGCTGGAGAGAAAGGGATGCAGCAACCTTTTCATCGTCATCGGTTGCTTAAATGTGTCGCAAACATGTGCCTCGAATTGTAGGAGCACCTGCTAAGACCTCTAACTAAATTAAAGTCCTCTCTATTTTTAATTGCATGTGATGGAACAGTGCCGCCTGCCTGAAGCATTTGATGTGATCGAGCACCTGCTGGTACGCTTTCTGTTGCGTGTCGAAACAGCAGAATTGTTGGTCAAGGAACGGCTAGATCGGGTGCGATCGCGGCTTAATTTGTCACTCACGCACACACGGGTTCGTTGGGCCTTTTGGGCTTATTCTGCCGAGGCTTATTCTACCAAGCCTGCAGCATTACGGTAGCAACATGGCCGAGTCGGTCGAGTTGTATTTCGACGCCTTGCCCTCAAGGAGTCAAGTGGTGTGCCGAAGCTCCAAAATGGACCAGTCGGCTGGCTGTCCCTTTCCTTAACGCGACGCCAAAGATCGACAATTTTCAATCGTTACGCGATATCCAAATTTGGGTTCTAATCAAATCTGGAGTTTATGCATTTGGCTGTGTCAAAAAATTCCCAAGGCAATGGCTAGGAATCACGAGGCGCCGGGATCCTTTGCAGCCGACGGCTCTGCGCCATCCAACGGATGGAGTTACAGTAACTGCGAATGAAGAAGCCAAGATACTGCAAATTCAATGAAAATTGTCAATATGCTTGTCACTTTGTGTAGGCCACTGCACGTTTTGTTTTTCACTCGGCAGGACAACTACCATGGTTTTCACTTAAAAAACAGAACAGAGGCTGCAAATCACTGGACGCCTGATCAAATTGACTGTAGAATATCTCGACCAGAGTCGCTGTAGAAAAAAAATGGTTACGAATAGATGGAGTACTGTAGTAGTAATGCGCAGAGGCGTGCTACAGCAAGCATACTGAACGAGACGTGCCGAGCTCAAGTCGTTAGGTCAAAACCAATGGGTTAACGAAATCATGTTGCCGACCTCGGCATGTAGCTCCCGTTCGAACTGCAGCCGCTGCCCCAAGCTGTGTTCCATGCGACGGCCATACGCGTCACATACTTCCATGTCGTACGATGAGCTGTAGGACCGACCACCCACACGGTCATACATTCATACGATGACCAAGGATCTATTATATATAAAAGCACCGAGCCGCACTCACCCGCTCAAGAGCACGAACACGAACTACGTGCCGCGGCCTGACGCGGGACAAGCAAACCAAGCAAGGACCGAGCAACGACAGGTAATCAGTCAGTGACAGCCCAATTAGTACAAAAGCTCTCTTCCAGTCTCCACTCGCCTCCTAATTCCAGCTGACCAGCTCCCACCGGGGACAAAGTCCCCGACGACCTTTCTTTCCCCAACTCCCCTGCTCGATTCCCTCCCTCCCTCCTCGCGTGCTCCTTCGTCGCCAGCGCCGAGTCCAATTTACCCACGCTTGCTCGCTTGCTTCCGCGCAATCGATCTCCGGCCCGGACGGCAGCGACGCGATGAAGTCTATGGGCAGCCGCGACAAGCTCTCGGCGGCGGCCGCGGCGTCGAGCCACCGGCGCGCCCTGTTGCTCGTCTTCGCCTCCTGCTTCGCCTTCGCCACGTTCCTCACCTTCTTCTACACCACCCCCCACTTCGCCTCCACCACCGGATCATCCTTCGCGCCCGGCGTCGCCGGCGCTGGGTCGGGGTCCGGGTCGGCGCTGCCGCTCCCGGTGTTCGACGCGCTGGTCCACTTCGCGTCCATCTCCAACGCGACGCACCGGATGTCGGACACGGACATCCGCGCCGTCGCCGCCGTGCTCCGCGCGCGGGCGCCCTGCAACCTGCTGGTCTTCGGCCTCGGCGCCGAGTCGCCGCTGTGGCTGGCGCTCAACCACGGCGGGCGCACCGTGTTCCTGGACGAGAACGAGTTCTACGTCAAGTACCTGGAGCCGCGCCACCCGGGGATGGAGGCCTACGACGTGTCCTACACCACCAGGGTGCGCGACTTCCGGGACCTGCTGCAGGCGGCGCGGGCGTCGCGGGCCAAGGAGTGCAGGCCCGTCCAGAACCTGCTCTTCTCCGAGTGCCGCCTCGCCATCAACGACCTGCCCAACGACCTCTACGACGTCGCCTGGGACGTCGTCCTCATCGACGGGCCCTCCGGGTGGAACCCCAACTCCCCCGGCCGGATGCCGTCCATCTTCACCGCCGCCGTGCTGGCGCGCTCCGGCGCCACGGCGGCCAAGGGCCCCACCGACGTGCTCATCCACGACTTCCAGTTCGAGGTGGAGCAGGTGCTCGCCAAGGAGTTCCTCTGCGACGAGAACCGCGTCGCCGGCAGCGGCACCCCGTCGCTCGGCCACTTCGTCGTCCGCGGGGACGGCCCAAGCGACGTCTTCTGCGCCGGCCAGCAGAGCTCGTCCGCGTCGGAAGACAAGGTCCGCCGCCGCCGCAAGTAATTAGTCAATCTTTCTTCCGTCGGATCATTAGCCTTCTTTCCTCTCCTCTCCTCTTCTCCCCTCACCTGTTACAGTAAATTTTTTTCATTTTCTTGCATATATATGTTTGTTGTTTTCGGGCGGGCAATCAATAATTGTAACAACAACCCTGAGATGGTATGATTACCTGGGTCACAAAAAAGACTAGTGATAATGGAAAATAGGGCCTTTACTCCACATCACAGTTCACATTACACACACTGAGCAAAAAGATGTGATGATCTTGCAATGGAAAATCTGATGACGAGTTAGTAGTACTAGCACGATTTGGTGTCTGGTGGCAAGCAAACAGGAGGATGAGGATGCATATGGTGTGGTGGTTGGATCCATGTGTTTTCTTTTTCCATTTATCGGTTGCGTGCTTTGCCTGGCCATTCCAGGCAGTAAAGCCTGATCCGATGCCGTGATGTGCATGTGTTCGTTCGCCATGGAGTCAGCACATCCTGTCGCGCTGATCAGCTGATGCGCGCCTGTATCCGTGCGCGGCTCCATCGTTTCGTTAAAGTTAACCATCTTTTGCAGCAACGTCTGATCCGACCGCCCAACAACTCCGGCGGCCATCTGCCTGAAATGGAGAACCTGTGTTGCCGAAATGGCAACGAGCAGTCACATGACAGTCTGAGCACTCTTCCCCTTCAGGTTGCTTCCTCCTCCTCCTCGCTCTAGTAGCTGCATCCTGACCGGTGACAGCGTTGACTCGTAAGCAAAATCACACGCGGTTTGTGATCTTTTTGGGGCGTCAAAGGCTGCGCCAAATTCTGTCAGTCCCAAATGGCCAAACCTTTGCCTGCGCGTTCTGAACTCTGGAGTCTGAACACAGCGGCGGGCCACCGCATCCTCAGTTCGGCGAAATTGCCACTGCTCGTTAACGACCGAGCCTTTTCGAGCTTGATGATGACATTGACCACGTTGCGACGCTGCATTATGAATTCATGATTCCGTCAGATGACATGGCCGCTCCGGCGCTGCTGTTAGCCGTCAGATGCGGTGTCTCCGGTGGCGTACTCAATATCGGAATCGAACAACTCACAGGACGATTATAAATTGTGATTTGGCACGGTACGAGCGAACGTCGTTACAGGCTGCCCCACCTCGCCACCCATATGGTGACTTTCTTTTCGGCAAACCCAGTGACATGCCAACCAACCCCTGCAAACGCCATAACGTGATCAGTTTCTCCATCGTAAGATTGTTCGAGAAAATTAAAGGAATTGGGAATTTCGGTCAGTGACATGTCCGTGGCAACGAACCTATCAAAGCAGAGTTAGGAGAGCCTAATGTTTGGTTAATTGGAATAATATACATCGTCGGTCCCTGCCATCTTTCTCAAGCACTACAGTGCTGCATCGTATTCCAACTTCACTGTCAGTTTTGCTTACAAGGTTCCTGTCACTGACAGGTCAACACAGTAGCAACCGTAATTGTGTCATGACAGTCTGTTAGGGTTAACAGCTTCCTAATCGTGACGTTTAACTAAAAACATATCAGTGATGACTAGTTAAACTTCGCGTTTACAGATGTCCATACACACCAACAAAAATCTGTTCAGAGAGATTTTTCATTATTTACAGCTCAGCTAGAAATGGACGTGGATTCATCCGAACATCGTACCGGCATGTTTTACTGCAGTCTTCACAAAAAAATGTTTTACTGCAGTCAGTTTGCCAATCATTTTCAGTCAGCTCGTGAAACGACATAGGCAAGGGTCTGATCGATGGTCTCCTCCACCGGAAGATGTGTTGAAAATCAACTTTGATGGTGCTTTTGTCAAAGAGAACAGGAAAGGAGCTTGGGGATTCGTCATCAGAGACCACCAGGGAGATGGTGTGGCGGCAGGACCTGGTGCTCTGCATAACCTGTATGATGCTTTGCATGCGGAAGCTCATGCTTGCCTTGCTGCTCTGAGATGTGCACAACAGTTGGGTATCTCCCATGTCATGCTGGAAACGGATTCGATGAACTTAAAGGATGCAATCACATCTGATGCTTATGACTTCGCACTGGGAGGCTGGTTGTTCAAAGAGGAGGCTCGAAGAACGCTCGCCTTAGATTTCTCTGTTCTGGCTTTACGCCATTGTAATATATCGTGCAACTCTTGTGCGCACGAGTTAGCTCGTTCCAGTTTAGTTCGGGACCCGGATCAAGATACCATCTGGTTTGATCCCCTCCCATCCTTCGTAAACTCTCTATTGATTCGCGACTCTGTTGAACCCCACGCAATATAAAGAAACGAGTGTTGAGATAAAAAAAATCATTTCCAGTCAGCTCGCTCCTGTTCAGTACTACTGCTCCACTACTCCAACCTACGAAAAATTCATCCTTATTGCGGTCAAGAAGCACCATATCTTGACCTCGTGTACTACAATCGTTAAATCTTAAACAACTAAGAGTCGAAAAATCTTAAACAGTTATGCCAATATTATATTAGATAGAGCTTTTTTCGCGAAAAGAGAATTTTATTGATATTAAACCATATTGCATCTTCTAATTACATAAGCCACTCAAACAATGCCTACTCTATCGATGGGAGACAAGAAAGCCGCAAATTTCAACCATCTAGGATGACCATCTCAGGCGGATATGCCACAAACGAGAACTCCAATCTGAAGAAACACGACCATCCACCACAGTCATCCCCATCTCCGACGGAGAAAAACTAAAACCTAGAGCTATTTGTCTACTTCTCTAGATACTTCATTTTGTACGCGAGCAAAAACAATAACTTAAAAGTTAATTTCACAAACCTACCAAAACTTTAGCTTTATAGCACAAACTCACCAAGTCTAAAACATGTTTCACAGACCCATCATATGTTTGGGGTGTAGGTTCACAAAGCCACCACTTTTTCCCTTATACGATATCTCATAATCACAGTCCCACATGTCAGTCAAACACACTCGAAAACATATACAGTATAGACAAACATCACATGGTAAGTCAGTGTGTATAAGATCTTAGGTATGTGCAGATGACATGTGGGACCGTAAAAGCACCATACGGTATGAGTAAACAAAATGGTGGCTTTGTGAAACTACACCCAATATTTATGGTGGGTTTTTGAAACTTGTTCTATACTTGGTAGGTTTCTGACTATAAGGCTAAAGTTTTGGTGGGTTTATGAAATTAAGTCATAACTGGTGGGTTTGTGAAATCAACACATAACTTAATGAGGCGGCTAATAATTATTGCGATAATATTTGTGTCATAATCCATCACACAAAATTCCGTGACTGAAGGTTTCCCATAATCAAAGTTGTTAATTAGTTTAGTGTAGGTAAAGGACAGTTTCGGAGTTTGTTGGTGTATAAGGAGTTCTTCTATGCGTCATGGCCTCATGGGTCAAGGAGTCATGATATATCATCTGTTGGTCAAGTATAGTAAGATACAAAGCATGTGTTTGTCATTGAGTTCTTGAAAATATAGCATGATGCTGCATGCCATATGATTCTTTTGAGAGATCTTTGAGCTGTATTTTTCAATTAAGTTCCACCTGTATCCGCTTGATAGAATACCAAAGAAATGGATGTAGAAGCTCCAGTAGTTAGGCGTGGACCGGCTGAATTCGATGTGACACCGACAAGGCCCGTCTTGTGTAAACGTTCAGTATATTATTTAGGAGCGTGTAAACGCTCAGTGGACCACGTATAATCGCCATTTTGCTCTTATGAGGCCTTGTAGTGCTTCTTTTTACTGCACATTTCTCTCCTTTTTTTTGGGCAAGTGTATAGTTTCAAACTACGAGATAAACACTGATGAGCATTGAGCTCTAATGCTACTTCGCATGGGCTGCTGGCCAGATACTTCTGGTTCCCACTTACCAATGTTCATCTCTGATTACCGATGCCTCTCCTACCTCCACAACCAATACCATGCAAAGATGGTCGCGTCACCCCTTCTCTAAGGCACTCTAGCTAGCACATCACCATGTTTCACGTGCTGTGTAGCAAGCAGCGTCATCATAGTAATACTCACGAGCAGCAAAATTAGGGTGAGACACATGCCACATCAACGTAGAAAGTGCCCTAGGAGCTATGAGTCACATAATAATATCATATGAATTTACAAACTATATTTCACACACCTTATCTTTATGTGAAATGAATAATTTACACTTATTGATTTTTATGTGATAATTATTTTTGTGATAATACATAATATTTGATTAAAGTTTGATATTTTTATTTACATCTTGAAAAGGTACTTTGAGAAAAATATGTTATCACCATCACTATATAGTAGTGATGTAGTGACCTACTTAACCTACAGGTTTTTAACAAAGGCTGTAGCATACCACTAGTTTAACAAAGTCCAATAAAATCGAAGCTTGCCATCCTTTTTAGAAAGAGCTTCCTTTATTAACAAATTTTCTCATCTTCTATTGAACCTCGCAAGCAAAAGCGAATTTCCATGCAAAGTATCATGAGATTTATGTACCTGAATACATGACATGTATTGCAATTAGTAGTAAATCTAGAAAATCATGAAAAAGAATGATTTGTATTTCGGAACAAAGCCCATATACCATATTTTTTTGTAAGATTATTTGCACATTATGTGTACGCCAATGATACCACTAGTTATTTTTGTTGTTTGTTGTGATTACCAACGGAACCGCAAGCAACACCCTCTCTTGTTCCACTCCCTTATAACCGCTTCATCTCCCTCCCGTCCCATTGCTCATCCCTTAATTCCCTTGATCTCCGCAAAATCCCCTGATCCCGCCCAAATCTCTCAATCCCCACATTAACCACACCACCGTGGTTGCTCATACAGCGACCCTGCCATTCGGGCGTCCATGTGTGAGCTTGGCATCCACATCATCAGTTTTTCAGCCGAGGTCCTGGAGAGGGAGGGCACCGCGAGTTCGCAGTCCCGTGCGGAGCTGGAGGCGGCAAAGAAGCAGCTGTACCGGGTTTGGGGCCAGGAGATCTTCTTCGTTTAGATCAGGGACTGGCTGTAATAGCTGTAGAATCAGGCATGGCACAGCGCATAAGAAGACGTACTTTCGGATCACGCTTTCGGAATTCAGAAGTGAAGATGAGGGCGGGAGCGTACAGGGAAACTAAAGCGTATCGATCATTTTACGTGTTGTCTAGTTCAGTCTATACATTGGGTCCTAGATGTCATCGAGTCTGTACATTGGGTCCTAGCTGTCAGTGAGTTCGTCCGGCTATATATGCCGCTTCCTTCACTGAACTGGTCGTTGAAAATTATTGAAGAGAAACAGTTCACGCCTCCTCTGTCCTATGCAATGTTTTGAGGACTCTCATTTCTGAAACTGTCGTGATATGGTGTCTCATATGTTGCTGGATAGGAATTGCTGAAATACTCCTGTCTCATATGTTGTTATTTCAGTATCAGTTCTCAACTAGAATTCTGATATTTTTGTGGCCTGCTAATCTAGGGGAACAAGGACAGAGGAGTGGAGAGAACTCAGAGCCATGAATATTCTTATCAGAGAATTGAGCTTGGTAAGCAGCAACCACAGAGCTTCTCCCATCTTCGAAACTTTGTTCTTGAGAGTAAGTTGCTCATCTTCCAAAAGCTCACAATGTTGTTATTATGAATCCTGCATTGTAAAAGATGCCGTTAAATCTAGTCATGAACAGTTAAATCTTATACGAAGTGTTTTTGACTCTCTTTAAGATTGGATCAGTAGACATCGTATTACTTTAGGTACTGGTACAATCTAAAATTCCTTGGTGAAAGCTTGCAGGCTGACCGAGCTCATATTGTGAGTGAAAGCTTGAACTCAGTTTGGAGCAAAATTTTCAACGGTTCTTGACCATGGCTTGTATGATGCGCTTATGGTGGAAGCATGAATGGACATTGCACGCATTGTAAATTTGATTGAATTTTCCATCTTATCCTCCCTCCGTCCTCATGTTGAGAGAGTATATATGTGTAGTTTATCTTCTAATGATGTTCATATGGTAACTTTTGGGTGTGCTTTCTGTAGGATTACACGAGGTGTTGAATTCTGAGAATGACAAAGGTCTTTGTCAAAGAAGATTTACAAGGAAAGCTTGGACCTGGGGGAGCGAGTAAATAGTGGAAGACTGAACTTACATCTGAAGTGGTCACCTCAACCAAATTAAGTGCGATTAGCAAGCAGAGGACCGCTGTAAGTTTACATAATTCCAGGTCCATCCGTGAATAGCGGGCTGTTAATGTTCAAACAAGTGCAGTTGGTGCACATAGCTTTGAGGTTATGCGACTCCGGCACAATATTGATTGAGAAGTTTAACTATTGATTTTGGCTCTTCTTTTATAAATCTACTCGGAAGTATGTAGAGATTTATCTTGCTGGTTTCGTCAAAAAAAAGATTTATCTTGCTGATGATTATTGGTCTTTTCCTGAGCTTACAATCATTTTCCATTGGTTTTGTCTCTGATGCTTCTGTGTGTCGGACTTTTAGATTTGTTGTAAGTTACTGTTCATACTGCAACTATATCTAGCATTTGTGGTGGAGGCGTGGAGCCATCAATTTAACTTACCTTGATATGTATCTTGTGTAGTATAGGTGCATTAGGATGATATGAATCATGATTTGCTGATATGATGCATACTGATTTTCCTTCTTACTAATTATCTTTGGGCATATTTATATGTCTAGCTATGATCTGAGGGGGATAATTTTTTTTTTGAGAGCAACGGCAGGTGTTCTGCCTTTCATTATAGTAGAACAAACAAAGCGAAGTGTTTACAATGGTTGCAGAAATGAAAAGGAAAAACAATATATACAATGGCACCCTTTGCTACCCTGACGCTCCTCACAATGTGCCCACGCCATCTGCCATTGCCGAATGTCATGTTGGATGACTGCTGACAGTTGTGTTGCCGACTTTGCCGGCATGGCCTTGTTACTGAACACGCGCCAGTAGCGTTCCTTCCACTGATTCCAAATGATGAAGATGATCACAGCTTGTTTTGAGTAGCATTCGGAATGCCCCTCGGTCCCATCGTATTATCCCACCACATCTTAAATCTGCGGTAATTGCTTCGAGGTAACTGCTGTACCGTTATACCTAGAGGTTGCATGAGGGCAGCCCACACACTGAGCGAGTACGAGCAGGTTCTCCACGGAAAATGAATGATCAAACATAATCTTTGTTCATATATGGGGTCTAATTAAGCAGCGTCAAGCAGAGAGAGTTATACTATTCGTCAGCTCAAATAAGTGTCCGATCTGATCTAATAAACATCAAAGGGTTTATATATCATAACCGTTTAATCGTATTCCAATCTTGATTTTCAAAGCATCAATTGCAAATTTGCAATAGTGAGGAGCTTAGCAAAGCTAGTTGAATTTTACAGATATGCAAAAGCAAATTTGGCAGTTCTGTAAACAACTGAACCCATTTTTCAGGCTTTATGTACGGATATACTTAAACAGCTACTGCGGCGCCGCGCTTCTGTTTTGCCAATCGCTAGATGATTAGTGGCCAGAGCTATATCATCATGGCAGTTGACGGCCAAGCATCATGCTGAGATTTGTTCACGCGCTGCTCTTCTTGCCGTCAGTGCTTCATTGCTGCTAATTTCCGCAGGTCTGGACGTTTAACGGTGATTTTCCATGCTGAAAATGCTCTAAGCGCCGGCGCCTTCGCAAGCGCGCAGCACACATGCAAGCAAGCCCCCGGCTAGCTCCACGGTGGCCTGCAAAACGAGCAACCTCCCACATGTCCCACATAGCCTACCATCGATGTGCAGTTTGGTAGGACTACTCATTCCATTCCTTTATACTTCTTCCATTTTTAATTATATGACACCGTTGATGTTTTTGTTAAACTTTGATTAATAATATAGATTTAAATAATTACTTTTCAAATGTGAAATGAATATCATTGAATTCATCATCAAAGGCATTTTAAGGTTATACTTAGCTATTTACATAAATATTTATAGATAAACGAATGATCAAAGTAAGAAAAGAGGTCAACGGCATCATATATTAAAAACGGAGGGAGTATAAATGTAAGGAATTCTAGCCTTTAAAACTTGTATTAAAATATAAAAAATTCTAAAGATGGGACAAAATTTACGCAATCAATTTAGTGGTAGATTGATGGCTTAGGCAAAAATGATGGGCAAGATGACAACTTCTCCAACTGAAAATTGTTGCACTGAAATCATGTCCTAAGTTCTAACGTGGATAATGTGTTTGTGTGTCCACTGTAGGTGACCCGTTGTCTCCGTATTTTTTTTTCTCTTTGTTACTGAATTGCCTGTATGCTTTATTGAACAAGGAACAGGATAACGATGGAATAACACCGATCAGAGTTACCAGAACCAGAAGAGCACCCCGAATATCCTATCTTATGTTTGCTGATGATTGCTTGCTATTTTTTAAAGCTGGAGAATGCGAGGCGTGGCAAATTAAGGAAGTGCTGAACACCTTTTGCAGTGGCACGGGACAACTTGTGAACCCAACCCAGGGAAGAGAGAGCTCTATCCTATTTGCAAGTGAGTGTCCGAGGCGCGGAGTCTGGCCAGTCTTGCTCGTGCAATCTCCGTGATTTGGAGGGCAGACCGACTAGGACTTGGAACGAAAGCCGAAACGGATCACGAGAGGTCATGAAACTCATATCCCCCCGTCCTTAAATAGAGCCTGGATGAAAGAATCAGAGGAGCAAGATTGGCGGAATCGTTATTGCCGTGATAAGATCGAGTTACAACAGACAAACAAGTTCTTGATTACAACACGTCACGGCAACAACTGAGTTTATCTAATAGAGCCAACAACGGTTTTACTTGGGTTGAGATCAAATCTGCCCTCTGTCCATATAATGTATAATATCTAGTTTTGTCCTAAGTCAATATTTTTAAACTTTAACTAATAATATTTAATATATATATTATTTTAAGTAAGATAGTTATATATTATGAAAGTTCATTTCACGATGGATCTCATAAAAGCATTTTTATCTTGTCAATTCTTATGGTTTTCTATATATTATTAGTCAAAGTTCAAAAATTTGATTTAAGTACAAGCTTAAGGAACGACCGGACGCCTTAAGGGGACGATTGGTTGCCCGCCACCGGTTGCCACAACAAAAGTTTGGCAGCCACAGAAAATTCTTCGTCGTTGCTTGGTTGAAGAGTAAACAGAGGCCGCCACAACGTTTCGTAGTTAAAAAAGGCCGCCGCGAGTGTGGCGCCCAGAAACACCCACCGCAGCTTCGGCGCCCGCAGCCAACAGGCCCTAAATGGAGAACTGCGACGGGCAGCCAAACAGGCCCTAAATATGGAGGACTTGGCACAGTTGCTGCCCGAGGACTTTCGGCCGACGTGGTCCGCCGCAACGCCCCGCGTGACCTCGCCGTGGCTCGCTGCGTCTGTCGG